>JAWHQI010000442.1:1200000-1517902 GCA_033032865.1 Dactylorhiza incarnata | reverse complement strand
TCGGTCACATCCCGGCGATCCGACTGTCGGTCATGGACGGCATGTTTTTCATGGATTCATATTAGTGGACGGGGCCCGATCAGAAAGGTTTTTTTTTTCAGGTCCCGAACGACGATTGGAGATGGGGCCCCAAACAAAGATAACCGATCAACGATCGGACCACAAAATGTTTCTTCTCATGTTCCGATGGACGAACCGCGATTGGGCCCCAAATGTTTTTCTTATTGGGTTAATCTAACCATATTTTTTAACTTGTTGTTTTTTTAATAATTTACGATCGAACAGTTAAGCACGGGGAATCATCGTGCCCCCACACGAATAATACGCGATAGTGCTCACGCCGCTCGACTTCTCCCGTCTGCAGCTTGTGTCGATGACCAGTCCCCCAACCTCGCTCGACGTCCTCGGTCCAGGGTGAACAATGTCCCGATCTTTGATCTGTGTTTTACAATGTTATTATTATTATTATTACTTGGAAACCAAAAATTGAAAATTTGCTCTTTTTAGGAGGAATCTCTCCTAATCAACTTTTAAATGCCACCTAACCTATTTTTCAGTTGGAGATCATTATTTGATGAAGTTATGGACTAAAATCTAAAAGATATTAAATATTTGGGACTAAAATCCCAAAATTTAAAAGTCCTAAAAAATAATAAGCAAAAAGTAATTTTCTTTTCTCGGTGGCAGTCATCGTATATAACCATTGGCTCGCCAAACATACATTCTATAGTGATAGCGTTTTTTTCTAAAACTGATCGAATAAAAAAAAGCCGCACCAAACTGAGCCATAATTAAAACCGGTGTGTATCTTATTGAAGAAAATAAATACCTGAGAATAAGAGCCATGAGGTAAGTAATTGCGGGAATTATGTTTTCAAGCGTAGAAGCAAAGCTGGCTGATGTCAGCTTGGCTCCCATGTAGTAGAAGTTCTGCTCCAGCACCGGCCTGCATCCGGCCACATTATTTTTAATATTATTCATCAATTTATGATAATATTAGTATTTATTATATATAATGATAATTAATTAACTAATTAATTAGTACTCTAGCACCGCAAGAGCCAAAATCTTTAGGAAGATTATCGGAGTGATCTTCGGCCTCCCTTCCCTGCAACCAAAACAGAGCAGGGCTGAGTTCTGTACCGCGCGCTGTGACGCGATTTTTTAATAGAAAAGCTAGCTAGGACGCACCGCTCAAACCAAAGCGCCAACGGTGCTATGGCTGCGGCGGCGAAAGCGTTGCGGTAGACAACGAGAACAAACTGGTTCATCCCGTCCTTTAGCGTCGCCACCGAGATTATGTACATGCCCGCATAGCTGAGCTGCAGAAAAATCATGGCCGCGTACGGCTTCACATTCTGCAACACTTTCTGGCAGCCGTCGCCGGCGATCATCGTTTTCATGGATGCCGGCGGCTTCTTCTCCTGCCCTTAGAACTACGTACGCACATGGCCTCGGATTAAGAGAAGTGCGCAAGCTTGCATCATCTCCATGGACGGCCAGTTCACGCCTTTATAAGAAAAAAAATTCGTGCGTGTGAGGCATGGTAGATCACCGTGTGCAACCTACTATAAAATACAGTCACTTTTAATGTGAGATGAATATTTTCGCAAACAATCGACACGGTTGAAACACGAATCATACGGTTATATTTGCACCCGCACGATGATCGTACGAATGTATTATGATCGTACGAATGTATTATGTGCGATTTACGTGTGGATTAGGTTGTATTTGGGTTTAGGGGCAATCTTTGGAAGATTAGTAGGCATCAATTAGATTATCACATAATTTATATTACGATCCTAAAAATCTTTAAATTGAGACTCCCTTTGGCACAGCAGTGACGGCCACGAACACGGTGGTTATGAACTGTTGTGATATCGGATCGAGTTAAGCCGCGGTAGCGCAAAGGAATTTTACGAATGAGCAAGAACCAGTATCGCGCAAAATAAAATACGGAACGAGATTCTAGCATACACAGACGACACAAAAGATTACGTGGTTCGGAGTATGGGACTCCAACTCCACGAGGAGAGCGCGCCGAAAGATCCACTATAAATATGAGAGTTATAAGATACAATAGTGAGACAAAGGATATAACGTGGTGCGTCCAGTAGAATCTGCCCCCAAACTGCACTGGTAGCTATCGCGAGCGATACCGATATCGCCGAGCGATGTCTCGCACTGCCACCGGGCCCAAAACCCGCCGCCGCTGCTTCCGCACGCCTGGACCGCCGCCCTGCTGCCGCCGCTCTCACCGGAACCAAGTTCCGCGGCTGTCGCCGGCCTGGATCACACTGAGGGCCTCCGCCGCTGTTGAAGAACTCCTGGAGCCACCGCTGCCGCCGCCCGCTGCTTCCACCTGAAACAGCCCAAAAAGCTCCCTTGGCCTGAGGCCGTCTGTCGCCGCTGGACAGAGCCGCCGCCTCCTTGCCGCCGAGCTACTGGCGCCGCTGCTGCCGCTCACCTCTCTCAACTGCCTCCTCCCTCCTGCGGAATTAGCTTGGCGTAAAGGATGGCTGGGGGGACTGGTCCTATAAATAGGAGCCAAATAATATCTCCCGTAAATAGAAGATAATCTGCTAAATAGGAGCCAAATAAAAATCTCTGCAGATTTAGGAAAAATGCTAAAAATGGGTTTAACCGGAATAGGAAGAAAATAATCATCCTCATAATGAAGAATCCTAAATAGGATTAACCCAATAAGAGATTTCCTAACCAAAGATTGATCCTCACAAGTAACAAACCCCTCCCACGGATCGATGACATGGCGCGATCCTAATGATCAGGGCGCGACGAGGTGTCAAAATCTAACAATCTCCACCTTGACGCCTCACGCGACAAACTCCACCTGACGCCTCACACAAAACGTAACTCTACCTCCACCTTGGATCTCCCCTACCGGCGCCTACGAAACCCCCTCTCCCTGGGGTCTGACCGCGATCAACGTGCATCAGAATGAGTCAAGTTAAGACCGCTCTTGAACTTGACTTCAGTCACTGGACTTCCTCGCAAGTCCGTACTAATATCCCTCCAGGATATCTCCCACAACTTCCTGCCTCTACCTCTACCGAACCCCTCCCATTCGTCGTCCTCTTTCCCGGACTTCTCCTTGCCGAGGAGAGCCATGTGAAGACCTTGCTGGACGAGAACGACCTTTATGCGCTTCTGCCAAAGGCCAAAATCAATCTTGCCGTCGTACCTAGAAATCTCGAATTTTGCCGACATTGTCTTGCTCGCAGAGCTACTGGGCGATCAAGATGATATTCGCGGAACCGATCTGGGAAGATAGGGAGCGGACCAATGTCGTCACCCGCCGTTGACCCAAATCAGAAAACCGGAACGTCCAGACGATCACCCCCGCGGAACCTGGCTCTGATACCAATTGTTGTGAAATCGGATCGAGTTAAGCCGCGGTAGCACAACGGAATTTTACGAATGAGCAAGAACCAGTATCGCGCAAAATAAAATACGGAACGAGATTCTAGCATACACAGACGACACAAAAGATTACGTAGTTCGGAGTATGGGACTCCTACTCCACGAGAAGAGCGCGCCGAAAGATCCACTATAAATATGAGAGTTATAAGATACAATAGTGAGACAAAGGATATAACGTGGTGCGTCCAGTAGAATCTGCCCCCAAACTGCACTGGTAGCTATAGCGAGCGATACCGATATCGCCGAGCGATGTCTCGCACTGCCACCGGGCCCAAGACCCGCCGCCGCTGCTTCCGCACGCCTGGACCGCCGCCCTGCTGTCGCCGCTCTCACCGGAACCAAGTTCCGCAGCTGTCGCCGGCCTGGATCACACTGAGGGCCTCCACCGCTGTTGAAGAACTCCTGGAGCCACCGCTGCCGCCGCCCGCTGCTTCCACCTGAAACAGCCCAAAAAGCTCCCTTGGCCTGAGGCCGTCTGTCGCCGCTAGACAGAGCCGCCGCTTCCTTGCCGCCGAGCTACTGGCGCCGTTGCTGCCGCTCACCTCTCTCAACTGCCTCCTCCCTCCTGCGGAATTAGCTTGGCGTAAAGGATGGCTGGGGGGACTGGTCCTATAAATAGGAGCCAAATAATATCTCCCGTAAATAGAAGATAATCTGCTAAATAGGAGCCAAATAAAAATCTCTGCAGATTTAGGAAAAATGCTAAAAATGGGTTTAACCGGAATAGGAAGAAAATAATCATCCTCATAATGAAGAATCCTAAATAGGATTAACCCAATAAGAGATTTCCTAACCAAAGATTGATCCTCACAAGTAACAAACCCCTCCCACGGATCGATGACATGGCGCGATCCTAATGATCCGGGCGCGGCGAGGTGTCAAAATCTAACAATGAACTGCATGTCGTTTGTGAACGTCAGGCCTCACCTAAGGCGGACCTGTTAAGGGTTTAAATATAAAATGTCCGCGTGTCCGAACCGACACGGCAGATCTTAACGGGTTGCGTGTCGACCTAGGGCTTGGTCCCTAAGCTGGAGATATATATATACTATAAATACGCATTCCAAACTTGATGTTATATTGTAGAATATCTTGAGCACTCTAAACTCTAACAGAACCTTCATCCACTTTTATGTTCCAAAACTAGTTGTCTTTTACGGCGGTCATTACCGTTGTCATGCTAAACGTGCATTTTTTTATGGTGGCATTTTTGTCCAAACTCATCAGAGCAAAAAAAATCGCGTCAAACGTAGCCTAAGTTTTTTTATTGCAACCCGCTGGTGTAGACGATTGCCGGTTGATACCACCCTGTAAATCATTTTTTCGCGCATATTACAACTAACAACTAGCAACTATATATTAAAAAAATTATTTGATATAATTTAATAACAAAATATATCAATTATTTTAAGTTAATTCGAAAAATTATTTGATTTAATATCTATGTTGAATTTGTTTTCTAAGATATCTAGAGATATATTTAGGTTTAAAATATTATTAGTTGTTTTAATTCTATTATCAACATAATTGAAGATATTGGATGAGTTATATAATTAAATAATAATGATAAAAATAGATATTAAAAAAATATTCTAAATAATAGATTTATTTAATGTATTTGAATATTGGAAACCATCTTCTTTTCTCTTTCCCTTAGTCCCTTTTAGTTAGGATACTATTTGTATGTTATGCTACAAAGTTTTCAGGCAGGCAGCTTGCGACTCTACTCGTTCATAGTGGAGGGCTTAAGCCAAAGATATGAGAGTTTATGCTGCATTGCCAAAAAACTACCTTCGACAAGAAACTCTGCTAGACACACAACTATACGAGCGCAGCTTTGTCGATGCGACTTCTCTAATCTCTGGAAGCGAATATATTTCCTGAGATGTTAGGTCGAGTACTCTGGCCAAGATCGTACTCTGGCCAAGATCTTGTTGCAACGAGAATTGCTTTTATAGACGTCTTATAGTACAGTCAGAGTCCCTTGTAGAGTGAGAGAGAGAGATAAAGAGGTAGAAGGGCAATTCCAGTTGTAAACACAACTATGGAAAAGCGTAGCGTAGTCACAAACTCTATTTTCTCACTATGATATTTTAGGCCAAAACTTCACCCGTGTGATCAAGTTAACCCAAAAGTTAAAAAAACTGTCACAAAAGTAAATCACTGACTGAGTTTATTATTACAGTTTGATACCGTCACAGCTCAAATTTCAATGCCAATTAAGGCGATTGTCATCTGCACTACAGTTTTGGCTATCCACACTCTTTTTGTATTAGTTATTACGTGTCTTTTGAAAATACCTTTTGTGCGTGCATTTTTAAGAAATGTGAGATCCATAACTTTCGTGTTGAACACTTTTCCTAAAAATGCACGCACAAGACGTATTTTCGCTTTGATTGAAACATGTGTTTAACACGAAAGTTGTAGATCTCGACGACATCTACAACTTTCGTGTTGAACACTTTTCCTAAAAATGCATGTATAAGGCGTATTTACAAAAGATGCATAATAACTCATACAAAAAAGTGCGGATATATAGTCAAAATTGTAGTGCGGATAACAATCGCCCAATTTAAACAGAGTAAAAGTCAGTGTGTAGATATACTACTTTAAGCGAAAGCGTTTGTCATAGCTTTTTCATTTTGGAATCCAGCATCTCCGCCACCAAATTAGTGGGATTATTTCCATTTAAAGGGCGTGCGATCCTGTTTAATCTGAACATAAAGAGGAATTATTTAATGTGGATCTAGTCATTTGCTACTAATTACTGACGATGACGTCAGCATGATGGAGACGGCGGGCTTTCTAACAGAAAACTATTCGTGCACGCATTCATCTGTTTGTTGAGATTGCGACCGCACTTTTTTTTACTGCGATTGTTAACCGTAATATTAGCTTGTGTTTCATCCATTTCCTTGCAATCTTCGACAACCCAAACGGGGAACTTAAGCTATGTTTGTTTCGGCTTTTTTTCTTCATCGGGGTTGGTGGAAAATGTCAATGTTGAAAAAACATGTTTGGTAAAATTTTATCCTCCTTTCTCAATGCTCTAAAACGTCATTTTTGATATTTAATGTCAAAGGTGTTCCGTCCCTCCATTGATCAGTGGCGGATCCCAGGAAATTATAAATGACGGTGCATAAGTTTTTTTTTTATATAATAGTACATAAAATATTCTAAATTAATTTTGGGTGTGCGCATAGCTGAGTTCGGTTTGCAAATAACCAAATTTGATCTGCAAATAATCAACTTTGGTTTGCGAATAGCCAAATTTTTGTCTGCTTATAATAAATCGCAAAAAATAAGGGGATGTCAGTGTCCCTTTGGCCCCCTCTGGATCCGCCCCTGCCTCCATTCCCACCGCTCCATTCTCACCGCTCTCTTTCCCAACGCTCCAAAACACCACCGCCGAAACAAACGGAGTCTTAGGCTTTATTTGGTAACGCGTTTTACGGAGTTACGTTTTGTCAAAACGCCGAAGCCCGGCAATTTCCATTTGTTTTTACGTTGTAAGTTCGAACAGCCGGCGTTTGTGAGCAGCTCAAAATGTTGCGGGAGAAAATCCTGCGCTAGAGCTCCGCTTATGGCGTTTGGAGGAGGAGAAGGTACGCGTCTTCTCAAGACTCGCGGCTCCTGCTTTCACGCGAGGGCGGCTCTTGAAAAGCCTATCCGATGATGGCAGACCGCGCCTCCCCTGTAACCAATCGACCGTTCAGGACAGCAGAACTCAAGGTTTGAAACTGTGAAAAAATGGGCGATGAAGCTTAGTACTAACGCTGAGACATCGAGAATTGGCCATGGATTGTCGACAAGAGAGCGGTGCGATATTATTTACAGTGGGAGAGAATAAAAAATTCAGGTTTCTATCGCATAACTGAAAAATTGTCAGGTATACGAGGAGGAGGAAGACGCGATGGTGAGGTGCTGAACTTCGCTGGTGCTGGCTGCTTGTCCATGTGAGAGACCCCTCTGGTGGGCTCCGGGCATGCCGCCGTCAGGGAGCCGTGCGGAGGCAGGGTAGATGAACGGCGGAGGCAGGCGGAGGAACGGCGGAGGAGATAGATAAACAGTAAAATTTATAATATAAGGTATATAGTTTAAACAGTAAGCAAATTTTATATTAATAAAATTAATTAAAAATATATATATTATTATCAATAATTTATATATATTTATATATATATAAGTGACAGGCACGGGGCTCCGCCCCTATCCAGAGCGACATTTGTCGTGGGGGAGACATTTGTCGCGGGCGGCGACATTTGTCGTGGGCGGATACATTTGTCGTGGGGGGGCAACATTTGTCGTGGTGGGAAATACTTGTTGTGGGGGTGGTGATATTTATCATGGGGGGGGGGGGGGGGGGGGGGGGGGGGCGACATTTGTCGTGGGCGGAGACATTGGCCGTGGGCGGGGACATTGGTCGTGGGCGGCGATATTGGTCGTGGGCGGCAACATTGGTCGTGGACGGCGACATTGGTCGTGGGCGGTGACATTGGTCGTGACGGCAACATTAGTCGTTAGTGGGGACATTGGTCGTGGGCGGCGACATTGGTCGTGGCGGCGACATTGGTCATAGACAGCGCCTATCATTGATGGTAGCTTCATTCGTTTGGGGCGGCGACATTCTTCAAGGGCGGTGATATTCGTTGAGGACGGCGTCATTCGTCGGGGGCGACGACATTAGCTGGGGGCAATGACATGGTAGATGGAATGAGATCCTAGTCAAATGATTTATTCCCCTAAGATACAACTCTCTCTCCTGGGTAATAGGTTACTCCCCCTAGGAGACATGATTCTCTTAGATATCAACATCCTCTTGGGTAATAGGTTACTCCCCCTGGGAGACATGATTCTCTTAGATATCAACATCCTCCTGGACAGTAGCTCTGTCCCAAGAAAAATCGAATCAATTGGATCCTTTTAGATAGATGGTGTTATTTTTAATGGGAGAGTAAAAGATCATTATATCTCATATTGTGAGTGGTGAGAAAATGAAACAACAATATAAATCAATTTCTGAACTTGAGTTTGAACATGAAAATATGTATAGATATGAACTTACGAACTGAAATTTTTGTGAAGCTCCACTGGAATTTTGTAAAGAAAAACTGAGTTCAATCAGCGAGCCGAACTACAAATAAAGAGAAGATATGCACTGCTGCAATCATTAAAGATATGCACTGCTACAATAATTTCCATCTCTCATATTGAGAACACTTTAAACCTGCAAGAGTTAGGAGTGGAAAAGAAAGTTAAAGTTGGGCCGCCTCTAAAAGGTAAATAAGACTGAAGAGTATATAGAATTTATGGAGCACCGTCATATGGAAGAAAGCAAGTTGTAACAATGTGCATATTCTAAGATATGCAACTGAATAAAGGAATGAATGGAAATCTTTAAAATTTATGGAAGATTGCTGAAATAATGTGCAGTAACATTCAATCTATGAAATCTCTAAAATCAAAAATTTATGGAAGACATGCTTAAGAAACACACTATGTGAAGGAGTTAAAGGTGAAAATATAAGAAATCTATGGAAGGTAATAGATTGGTGTGTAGACATTGGAAAAAAATAGCGCAAGTAGCAAACACTCCCAATCATTAGGCCATTTTGTGTAATTGATGTAACTTATTTGCTCGCTGCAACCCTTTTTAGATGTTGTTGTATTCCTTGAGTTTGTCTTCCATGTACATCTTTTTCGAAGTCGAAAGGGAGGGAAAAAGCCAGAAAACAAATGGGTAAGTTTTGATAATTTAAAGAATTCACTTCTATCATCTGACAAACTAAAAGATCCAAAGAAGGCAAAAACTGGTGCTATGAAACTAAAATGAAAAATGAGGTTGGAGGGTGTTATTCCTGATAAGTTGATATTTAGCATGCTCAATATAAAGTACAGTGAGAAAACTAAACAACAACAACAACAACAACAACAACAACAACAACAACAACAACATAACCCATATAGTCCCCAATCATTGGGGGTATGGGCGGGGGAAGATTGGAAACAGACCTAACCTTTGGCACTATGCACAAAGTGGCTTCTCTCAGAGGAGAAAGACCTAACCTTTGACAATAAATGCACAAAGTGGCTGCACAGTGAGAAAACTAAAATGAAAAAAAATTTCAAACTATTTAGTTGCATGAAAAGGTTGGAACTGTCGCCGACCTTTGATACTTATGAAGTAATTATGAGGGGGTTGAACAAAAAAGGTTGGTTCCAGCAATCCTATTCCAGCACTGATGTATTGGAATCTTCCGTCATCAAAAACCCTCATGCTAGAGAGAACCTGCAATTGAACAGAGTCGGTTGTATAGGTTGGAAAAATTAGGTTAAAATGATGTAATATGAAATCGGGCATTAAATTTTATTTACCTTCCTCATCTATGACACCATCATCTTCAATAAGCTTTGGGATGCTCAGACCTCCGGCGAGCACCGCCGTTGATGTCGGAAAGTAAACCATCGACTGAAGGCCGGCCTTCTTGGAGACATCAATAGCCCAAGCCATGCCTTCATCTGCTACAAACCAAGTGAACTTCTCTTCATCATCATCTTCTCCCGCATTCCTTGCCATGAACTCCAGAAATCCCAGAAAAATTATACATCTTCTCCCGCTTTCAACAAATTATACTCTGTGACTATTGTCGTATCATTCCCAGAAAAATCCTTGCTGCAATTTATCATGACCTCAATCACCATGTATCTGTTCTTAAAACTACACAATAAAACAGGTTTATTTTATATAAACTAAAAACCTGACATCAATGAATATTAGTTTTCTTTAATAAAATCCAATAAATACCTTAAATAAAAGTCCTAGCATTTCAACATAAGCATCAAAACAACCAGTGCATGTCCTAGAATTCTGAACAAATTCTTAGAAAAGGAAGCAAAATAAATAAGTTTCAATTCAGTAATACGTATAGAAATTCAGTTGAAATTAAAAACAAAAGGATAACGATGTGATTTAAGGTCTTGGAATGAACCAACTGGAATTAAAATATCATATTCTTGCTCAAATTGGTTATTTAAGCATTCATCATGAACATGATCCAAGAGGGCCTGACATAGTAGTGATTGATATATGGCCTGGGAATTCCTAATCTCTGTTTTAGGAATATCAACATCAGTATTTTGTAAGGATGAGCTCCCATTAGCTGCTGAAGCTTCAGAAAGTCTACTGCTTCACCACCTTAAACACCTAAAATTAGCATTATAAACATCAAAATAGTGCTAGATAAGGCCAAAATAAAGTTACATGTCTCAAAATGAATGAAAAAAATGCTTCCTTAAATTTCAATTCCACACCCTCTGATGCAATCACACACTCACAGATGGTTTTATCTCTGCTTATCTACAGGATAGGAGCAAAAATATTTGTGCTTGAGCATAACTCCTAGTAATGAAGGCTAAAATAGGATGTGAAGGATAGTAAAGAATTCATTATTAGTTTAAAAAAAGTAAAATATGAATGATAAGGTGATCCTAATTCTGTATCAAGAAAATGTGACATAGTAATGCATAAGTCTAGTTTGAGGGAGTTCACAGTATTCCAGCAATCCTATTCCAGCACTGCTGTATTGGAATCTTTCGTCATCAAAAACCCTCATGCTAGAGAGAACTTGCAATTGAACAGAGTCGGTTGTATAGGTTGGAAAAATTAGTTTAAAATGATGTAATATGAAATCGGGCATTATATTTTATTTACCTTCCCCATCTATGACATCATCATCTTCAATAAGCTTTGGGATGCTCAGACCTCCGGCGAGCACCGCCGTTGATGTCGAAAAGTAAACCATCGACCGGAGGCCGGCCTTCTTGGAAACGTCAAGAGCCCAAGCCATGCCTTCATCTGCTACAAACCAAGTGAACTTCTCTTCATCATCATCTTCTCCAGCATTCCTTGCCATGAACTCCAGAAATCCTAGAAAAAATATACATCTTCTCCCGCTTTCAACAAATTATACTCTGTAACTATTGTCGGATCATTCCCAGAAAAATCCTTGCTACAATTTATCATGACCTCAATCACCATGTATCTGTTCTTAAAACTACACAATAAAGCAGGTTTCTTTTATATAAACCAAAAACCTGACATCAATGAATATTAGTTTTCTTTAATAAAATCCAATAAATACCTTGAATAAAAGTCCTAGCATTTCAACATAAGCATCAAAACAATCGGTGCATGTCCTAGAATTATGAACAAATTCTTAGAAAAGGAAGCAAAATAAATAAGTTTCAATTCAGTAATACGTATAGAAATTCTGTTGAAATTAAAAACAAAAGGATAACGATGTGATTTAAGGTCTTGGAATGAACCAACTGGAATTAAAATATCATATTCTTGCTCAAATTGGTTATTTTAGCATTCATCATGAACATGATCCAAGAGGGCCTGACATAGTAGTGATTGATATATGGCCTGGGAATTCCTAATCTCTGTTTTAGAAATATCAACATCAGTATTTTGTAAGGATGAGCTCCCATTAACTGTTGAAGCTTCAGAAAGTCTACTGCTTCACCACCTTAAACACCTAAAATTAGCATTATAAACATCAAAATAGTGCAGATAAGGCCAAAATAAAGTTACATATCTCAAAATGAATGAGAAAAATGCTTCCTTAAATTTCAATTCTACACCCTCTGATGCAATCAAACACAAACATATGGTTTTATCTCTGCTTATCTACGGGATAGGAGCAAAAATATTTGTGCTTGAGCATAACTCCTAGTAATGAAGGCTAAAATAGGATGTGAAGGATAGTGGAGGAAGTTCGAAATTGAATGGTTGAATCTACGGGATAGGAGCAAAAATATTTGTGACATAGTAATGCATAAGTCTAGTTTGAGGGAGTTCACAGTATTTTAGGAAATTGAGATACCTGTTGTTGATAATGAAATGGAGCCCGTTGAGGGAGAATGATGGAGCCGGATGAGAAGGATAGTGGAGGAAGTTCGAAATTGAATGGTTGAATCTTCTGTGGAATACCAGAGGAAGATCGGAGATGGCGCAGAGTGTCGGATTGAATGTGCGTGGGCTGCAGCCTGCAGGAATGGCGGAGAAAGCCTGGTCGGACGTGTGTTGGGTGCAGGAATGGCGCGAAGGGGGGTTTACTGACCGATAAACGGCGATGAGTATGGTGCATAACTTGTGCAAAAGTAGTTTGACCTCGATCTACCCTAAACGAAGAAAAGAAACGTAAGGGGGGAGCAAGAGGCGAGAGATGTTAAGTTAGAAATGAGGGAGGGATTTACCTGGGTGGCTGGCCAGATAGTTGGGGTTGCGGATTAGAAGGAGGAGGCGAGTCAACGGTGCTGTAAATCAGTGATCGCGAGTTGGAAAGGAGAGGCAAACCCGTCGAGGAAAGCCAATCACGATGGTGTTCTGTTGAGCCCTAGCGGCGGGCCGGGTTATTTGACGTGAGTGAAATGAGAAGGGAGAAGAAGGGATTGGAGAGGAGAGAGATGAAGGGCCAGTCAGGCGCATCAATGGAGGAGGACGGGCCGAGAGAAGCGAGGAGGAGGACGGATGCGTGAAGAAGGAATGCGGCACGGGGGATTCAGCGGGGTTTCAGCGGGTTTAGGGTTTTTGAAAATCCAAAGATTGGTTATTTGCACTCCATCTACATTTGATCGAACGACTCCTATATTTTGAAGCCATATATCCGACGGTCAATATATTTTGATGGATTTTTGATCTCATGTTATTCGCAGACCACCATATTTCTTTTTAATATAGTATAGATTAGAAAAAATAATTAAAATTTTATATAATAGAAAATATTTTATAATAAAAAATGTTTATAAAACGTAACCGTTGTTTTGCCAAACGGTTCTCCATTATGAACAACTCTGCAAACACAAACTACTCAAACAGATCTCCATTTTCAGCAATCAGTTTCCAACAGCTCAATTTACAAACCTGTATTTACAACAGCTCCTTTTACAACCGCAGCCGCTCTCCCAAATGAAGCCTTAGGTAGCGTTTGGGAGAGCTGATAGCCTCCGGTGCGGCAGCTCAAAAACGCAGGTTTGAGTAAAAGTTGTGTTTGGTTGGGCTTATGGATAAAACTCAGTTTTTAAAATAAACTGTTTATAGGCAAATCTTCGACCGCGGGACTTTTCCCGGTTCGTCCGCACTGCAGCGCGATTCCTCTTCCACGCGCGGGATTATCCTCACAACCTCCCGCTCCGCCGAGCCATTCTCGTCATTTGAAGAACCACCAAACATTGATAACTCCACTTCTCCTCTTCTCTTTTCCTCTACGGCATTCTCCTCCTTTTCTGCTCATCCTCTTCTTCCTCCTCTGCATCCATCTCCACTTCCCCGCTCTTCTCATTCCATGTCCCATCACCCCCATGTTGCAACAAATTCGGCACGGATCCATTCCCCCTCAAAAGAGATCACCAGTCTTCCTCCCCACCCACAAGATCTGGCCGCCGAAGCTGGTCTCCGTTGAAGCTCGGAATCTCCTCCTTCAGTGGATGCGGCTGTAGATCGAAATGTTATTGGGCCAAGGATGTTGCCGCCTGCTTCTTTGAGGTAATGCGGGCTTAGAAGAGGATTGGGAGCTGGATGTTGCCGCCTGGAATTTTGCTTAGGTATGGATTGCATCATGAGTCGTAGTATTTCACTGTATTTTTTTCTCTTGGGATTATTGGAAAATATATCAGTTCCAGCCCTGAAATTATCTTGTTTCATGAACATTGTGAGGGCATTATTTTCCTGTTATTGCTATTACCAGTATGTCAGCAGATCATGCATTTTGATTTGGTGGTTGTTCCATAGGATATCCAATGATGTTATGCGCCTGACTGTTGCATATCGATCTCCTTGATTAGTAATGATATTGATGTCTATGAACAGGTTTTAGAAGGCTTGGTTTATTTGCTGTTTACAATTAGGCTCTGTTCGTTGGGACGGAATTGAAGACTTGGAATTAAAATTCGACGTCGAATTTCAATTACGTCGTTCGCTTGTTAGGTAGCTTTAATAATTGAAATTTGAGTTGAATATCATGGAATTGATTTTAGCCTAAGCACAAAATCTAGCTAGACATATCGGAATTGGGCGAGTCTGACACGCTAGATTTATCGCGTTTTTTGCCCGGGCGCGCGTTTATGCGCCCGGGCGCAAAATTTTTTGCCCGGGCGCGAGTTTTTCGCACGGACGCGAGTTTTTCACCCGAACGCGCATTTTTCGCCTGGACGCCCAAATTTTACCCGGGCGGAAATTTTCCACCCTAGCGCACATTTTTCGCCCTGCCGTGCGTTTTTCCCCCCGACACGCGTTTTCGCCCGGGCGCGCGTTTATGCGCCCTAGGGCACAATTTTCCGCCCGGGCGCGAGTTTTTCGCACGGACGCGCGTTTTTCGCCCGGACGCCCTAGTTTTGCCCGGGCGGAAATTTTCCGCCCTAGCGCGCGTTTTTCGCCCTGGCACGCATTTTTCACCTGGGCGCGCGTTTTTCGCCCAGGGGCGCGTTTTTCGCCCGGACGCATGTTTTGTCACCGGGGCGCGCAATTTTTTGCCCAGGCGCGAGTTTTTCGCCCGGGCGCGCGTTTTTCGCCCGGACGCGCATTTTTCGCCGGGGCGCGCGTTTTCCGCCCGGGCGCGCGTTTTTCGCCCGGGAGCGATTTTTTCGTCCGGGCGCGATTTTTTCACTCGAGCGTGATTTTTTCCCCTGAGAGCGTTTTTCCCCCGAACGCGATTTTTTCGCCCGGGCGCGAATTTTTCGCCCGGACGCGAATTTTTCGCACGGGCGCAAATTTTTCTCCCAAGGGAGAGTTTTTCGCCCCGGCGCGATTTTTTCGCTCAAACGCGATTTTTCGTCAGGGAGCGATTTTTTTGCCCGCGCGCAATTTTTTCGCCCGGGCAAGATTTTTTTGGCCGAGAGCGATTTTTTTTGCCCGGGCGAGTTTTTTTTTGCCCTACGAGATTTTTTTTGCTCGGGGGCTATTTTCGGATGCGATTTGTTCACCGGGGATCGGTTTTTTGCTGGGACGCGCTTTTATCGCCTGTGCGAGCTTTTTTCAGCCGGGCAGGTGGAAAAATCGCCCTCGGGGAAAAAATCGCCGTCATGACATACATTTGTTTATGATATATGTGATAAATATTAGTTTTTTCGTAATATTTTTCAATTCTTAAATTGAATTTTATTTAACAAACGAACAAAAGTATCGATTAATTCCACAATATTTTTAACAATATTGTTTATTAGGCGAACGTTGAAATTGAAATTAGTCACCAATATTTAATTCCACAATATTTATCAATATTCAATTCCAATATCGAATTCCAATTCCGTCCAAACGAACGGGCCCTTAGGGAATGTAAATACTGTGGAGGTTTAGGGTCATAGTGAAATTTTGTGTTATATCTATATTAATAAGCCTGGTTCGCTCCTAAGGGCTGTCAAGATGTCAGTCACAGTAAATGACGGTTTTGCCCCTGGGGGGGCGAAAAATTTGGGCACCTGCGGGGCGGCCGGCGAGCTCAGGCGGGGCTGCAGGGCGGCGCGCTCAGGCGGGGCGGGCGGGTGCACGATGGGCGCGCCAGGCGGGGTTCGGGTGCGCCGCGGGGACCGGCGGGTGCACGCGGGAGCGCCCAAGCGAGAGCCGGCCGGCTGTGCCCCGCCCGCTCGGAACTTTGATCTAACAGCGGCTTTCCGCTATATAAACAGCGGAAAGCCGCTGTTTTTGGCGATGTGGGACTAAAAGTCCCACATCGCCAAGTCAGCGGGCGGGGCCCACAGCGGCATTTAAGTGGGCGGGGCCCGCCTGTGGGCCCCGCCTGCCATTTTTTTATGCGATTTTGTTAAACGGTAATTATAGATGTGTTTGTAAATATAAGCGTGAGTATTCTCAGCAATACCTCAATAAAAATATATTTATTGTTTAATATATAAATATTGTTTTTTGCAAAGTTTTCTTTAAAAAAAATTTAACTTTTTTTTAAAGTTTCGTTAAAAAAAAAATATAACTTTTTTTACATTTTTGTTTTTAAGCTTTTTGTACATGTTTTTTTAATCAAAAAAAATATGGGCATTTTAAGAAAAATTGCGCGAAGGTCGGCGAGGGGCGAGCGAGGGTTCATTTGGTGCGGCGGTGGCGTGCGGCGTTTGCGGCAAACTCCGCCGCAAGGCGCGTAACCAAATGGCGGGTGGCAGCGTTTGCCGCGTTTGCACCCGCCGCGCCAATCGAAACGGAGCAAAAGCTCCATTTCGACCCCCCGCCTCCTCCCTCCGGTTCCATTGGAGCGTTTGCTCCCGCCGGTGCTCTGTTGACGCTTCATTTTTGCTCATGTGAGTTTGGAGAAAAATTATGATAGTTTTGAACATAAAAATAGATGAAATTTTTTAGGCGGTTAATAACCACCGCTGTCTTGACCGCCGCCGCCACGCCAAATGGAGCCTTAATTTCACATATGTTATATATTGACATGCAAATTATTATTATTTTTAATTAGTGCGTGAATTTATATGATTATGGGTAAATAATAATTCTTAAACATACTTTCAAATAAATGACAATAATAATTTTTTAAAGTAAAAATCGACGAAGTCCGCGTAAAATAACACAGGTAATTAAAATGAGATAAGTTTGCAAAATTATAAATTGCACTCATCTATCTTTTCAAATTACAAAAATATGTTGTATGACGTTAAGTCGACAATTAAGTTTAGCGAACAAGAGCAAGTATAACACAATCTCTTCATGTGAGAACGGGTATCAAAGTGAGAGAGTTTGCGCGAATATCAGTACCTCATGTGCGCGGGCAGATGGCGTATCAGTGCCTTCACAAAGTGTATTACGAGGGATGAAGCGCCCCGTCTTTGGAACTCATGTTATATGAGATTTGATATCAGTACATTGGTAGTTCTATGATAAAGCATTCTCTCACTTTTATAAACTAATCCCAAGGCTCAACTCTGGACAGGCGGTGAAATGCGTACAGGTCGAAAAGAACACCGACGGCGAAAGCACTATGTTGGGTCAACACTGACACTGAGAGACGAAAGCTAGGGAAACAAATGAGATTAGATACCCCAGTAGTCCTTGCCGTCAATGATGGATGCTAGGCGTTGTGCGTTTCGACTCATGCGACAGCTGGGTACTTACCCACCGCGAGATTTTAGGGGATTACATTTTGTTATTATTTTTAATTTATTTTCGATTTGAATATGTAATGAATGTAAAATTATTAAAAAAAAAATTGAAATATTTTTTTAATCAAAAAAACAATGTGGGCGGGGTGAGCCCGCCGGGGGGCGGGCGAAGCCCGCCGCAAGCAGGTGGGTACTGCCGCGGGATTTTAGGGGGTACTTTATTTTCTTTTTTAATATGTAGTGAATGTAAAATGATTTATAATTTTCAATAGGTGACGGGGGAGAAGACCGGCGAGGGGCGGGCGAATACCGGCGAGAGGCGGGCGAAGCCCGTCGGCGCCGAGGGGGCGGGCGAAGCCCGCCTTGAATAACAAGCGGGCGAAGCCCGCTTGATTGCGGGCGAAGCCCGCTTGATTGCGGGCGAAGCCCGCTTGATTGCGGGCGAAGCCCGCTTGATTGCGGGCGAAGCCCGCATTGATGCGGCCGAAGGCCGCCCGAGAGCATCGAGCACGGGCGTAGCCCGTGCGAAGATGCTCGTGTAAGTATAAAACTGTTTGCAAGTTTAATATAATGCAATATTCTCGCTTGGTGTTTATGAGTGTGTTTGTGTTTGTTTGTTAAATTAATTAGAAAAATTCACCTAACAAAACTCCGTTTTTATCGAACAGATTTTTCAAAACAGTTTATCAAACAACACTGTAAACTTCAATTCATCCAAACAGTTTTATATCAAAACTCTGTTTTCCAGACACAGCACTTTTACTATCAGCAGCTAATCATCAACAATTTTTCATCAGCAACAGCTCACCCAAACTGACCCTTAGTTCCCGGGAAAGAAAAGCAACTTGAATTTTCGACTTTTTATAAGAAAAAAATTAAAATTATAGCGCATAAATGAACTTCCCGCACCATGCCTTTATACACTCAACGTACCTCCAGCTTCCTCCGTTCCTTGCATATACACGTATGGATGGCCAAGCGCACTAGTTATTAGTTAATTAACTCGCCGAAAATAATATTTAATATTGTAATTACTGTTTTTTTATAATTTTTTAGAATTACGAGTACTATTTTTTCATGTACATATCATTCCAAATGAACGAGTTACACACCAAAAGTTTTCTTCAACTGCCTCCCTCCAACTATCATATTTACACCTCTATTTCCTCAATATTTATGTTTGCTTCCTCTGATGAAGTTTATGTGTGTTGAGGGGCGCTCGACGTTTTTATGGACCGGTCGAATTTAAGCATCTCAACTCGAGAGTGAGACGAGCATGCAAACAGTCACAGATTGAACAAACAGTTGGGAGCAAGACTTTTGACGTGGAAAACCCCAAAATAGGAAAAAATTACGGGGTCAGATCGGTGTTGATATGCACCCATAAATTTGTAAAGATTTAGATGTATGCTTAAAAAAAGATCCTACTTGATGGGTCATCATTTATAATATAGAGAAATTCGGGGTGCGTTTAGCCAAAAACCCACTATCATCGCAGCAATACCGCCCGCTCAGCAGCAGCTCCGCGCGCTACCGCGTGCAGCCCCGCGCGGCATGCGCAGTACCGCACAACCGCGCGCGGTACCCCTCGCGCACCTGTGTGCGGTATCCAGCGCGCAGCCACGCACCGGCACTCACGCATGTGCGATGGCGGCCGCTCCACCTCACCTCGCGGCGCGTCCGTCGCCTTGTTTTGCGTCATCCTTGCACGGCCCCGATCGCGCTTCACGGCGCTCCCGTTTAATGCTCGGCACACGTTTAACGTCGCTAAGTTCATAACATGTCTTTGATCCGCGCACACTTGAACGTTGCGAAGTTCGTAGTATGCGCAGTTGCTAACTCTACTTTCCTTCTTAAAATTACAGGATTCGCACATTGCAATCGGAAATTGTCAAGGAAGCTGTTCGAACTACCCGAAGTGCCCGAACTGACCAGGGGGCGAAATCGTCATATTCAAAAAGTGGCGATCCATGTGCTCTCGATCATCGACCGAGATCGGCCCGTCAGGTGGTTACGATAGTTACGACGACGAAATTACCGAGCAGCCCTGACTAAGTCTATAAAAGGGACCCCGAATCCTCATTTGAGAGGATCTGACACTTTGCATCTGAGAGAGCTCCTTGAGAATTTCTTCAAAGATCTCCTTCGCGATTCGAAGATCTCCTTCAGAGTTCGAAGATCTCCTTCGTCACTTGAAGACCTTCTTCGGACTTTGAAGACCTCCTACGACAGCAAAATACTAAGTGTTTTCTGAGAGGTGATCTGTCACCCTCGGGGACTCCTTCAACTGCAATTGTAACGAGAAGCTGCCTATCGCTCTCAGTTCTCGCAACTTTACTTGTAACACTCGAACACTTAGTGAAAGTTGACCGGCACGGATCCGGCCACGTGGTTTTTCAACCTTTTCGGGTTTTCCACGCTAAAAACGTTCTCTTGCCACCTGTCTGTTTTCTCTGTGACTGTTTGCCCACTCGGCCCACTCGGTCCACTTTTGGGCTAAGACGGTTCAATTCACCCGGTTTGGAAGAGCGCTGAGTGACCCGCAACACTACTAATGGGAAGTGTTAATGATAGAGGAAGTGTGGGGTCAAAGTCAACCTCACTATGAAAAAAGTGGAGAAATCTGCACGGAACCGCCGTCCCATAAAAGCAGCGAAATTGCCCGAACTTTTAGAACTTAGCATCGTGAAAATTTCTTCATACCAAATGACCGATGCTAGTTCTTTACGACAGTATTTACGAGATAATAATAAGGGTCCGTTCGTTTTTAGCCAATTGTTACCTCCGCCCATGGGTTTTCCGCATAATCAAGTGTTTTCGCAAGAGTTTTTCAGCCTACACGCGCATTTTTCGCCCATGCGTGCGTTTTCCTGCATGGTGTGTTTTTCGTCCGGGCACGCGTTTTTCAGTCGGGCGCGTTTTTCGAACGAACGTTCATTTTTCGCCCAGACAGACGCTTTTTCACCAGGGAGTGCGATTTTTCGCTCGAGCAAGCGGTTTTCACCCGGGCGCGTATTTTTCTCTTGTGCGGGCGTTTTTCGGCCGGACTGGTGTTTTTCGGCCTGCCAGACATTTTTCACCCGGGCACTGTTTTTTAGCCCTGGCGCGCGTTTTTTGCCCGAGAGCGCGTTTTTTCGGCCGAGCGCGCATTTTTTGACTCAGGCATGTTTTTTGACCAGCGCGAATGTTTTTCGGTCGGGCGCACGTTTTTCCTCCCGGGGCGCATTTTTTCGCGCGAGGGGGGCAGGCCCAGGCGACGCTGCAACCTACTGCAGTTGTTCATTATCGCGCTGCCCGGAGGCAGTTGTTCATTATCGCGCTGCCCGGAGGCATTTGCTTTTCATTAGCGCGTTTCCCGAAGACAGTTGATTTTCATTACTGCGTTGCCCTGAGGCAGTCGTGGTTCATTAGCACGCTGCCCGAAGACAGTTGATATTCATTAGCGCACTGCCCGGAGGTAGTTGTTATTCATTAGCTCGCTGCCCGGAGGCAGTTGTTGTTCATTAGCGCGCTGCCCGAAGGCAGTTGGTGTTCATTAGTCGCTGCCCGGAGGCAGTTGCTGTTCATTAGCGCGTTGCCCGGAGGCAGTTGTTGTTCTTTAGCTGCTGCCCGGAGGCAGTTGATGTTCATTAGTGCGCTGCCCGGAGACAGTTGCTGTTAATGTAAATAGACGCCCTTTCATTTGGGCGATGTACATCTCTCATTCTCCGAGGGTAGGCCCATTCAAAGCCACGTAGGCTGAAGTCAAGGTCAAAAGGTCAGCACAGAAGCCGGCAGTCCAAGACACAAGGCAACTCAGCCAGCAGGAGCAAGACGCGAGCTGGGCGAGCAAGGCGCGAGCTGGGCGAGCAAGGCGCGAGCTGGGCGAGCAAGGCGCGAGCTGGGCGAGCAAGGCGCGAGCTGGGCGAGCAAGGGGCGAGCTGGGCGAGCTGGGCGAGCAAGGTGCGAGTTGGGAGAGCAAGGGGCGAGCTGGTCGAGCAGAGGCGAGCAGGGGCGAGCAGAGGCGAGCAGCGGCGAGCAGGGGCGAGCAGAGGTGAGCTTGGGCGAGTATCTCGTGAGTATGGGCGAGTATCTCGCGAGTATGGGCGAGTATCTCGCGAGTATGGGCGAGTAGCCCTTGTAACTCGCGAGCTTAGGCAGTATACTCGCCTGTACCCCCCTAGGATTTCTCTATAAATAGACCCCCAGGGGTACTAGAAATGGCACTTTGGAAAGTGGTCGAGGTCCCCCCAAGATGGATACTCGCCAAGTCCATGCCCGTCTAGTACCTCGCCCAGCTTTTGGTTGCGGAGGGGAAGTTTCTCCCAAACTTCCGGGTATGTGATGAGACCTCCCTGCTGGAGCACCTGGGGTGTGTTTATAGTCACTTTCTCTCTCCTATTTTAGCTATCCGAGCCATGAAGTTGGACCGCAGGATCAGTAACCTCGTGCTGCATTGATCCGAATTTTGGAGCCGGGATTTTCCTGGCTTCAACAGGCTAGGTGAATACGTAGTTTCAATAGTGTAGACGATGATTGTCTTATACATGCCTGAAATGATCAATTGTAAAAGCTATTAGTCACAGTGGTAATTTACACAAATTATTCATAGAAGAATAAAGTTGGCAAAATATTTTGGTGGCGCGGGTAGAGCTCCACTGATAGGTACGAAGCTTTCTTCAGGATGTCTGCCTTAAGGGTTGCCCCCCAGTCCTTCCCGGTGAGCTGCTGGATGATCTCCTGTTGGCCGAATCGATGCCTAGCCTCATACGAATTTTCCCAATAAGCCTCGTTTTACGAGATGCTCGATTTCATCCTTAAGCTTGGAGCAATTTTTTGTGGCATGTCCTTGTCCATGGTGGGACTCACAGTATTTTGTTTGGTCCCCCGTGTTTTTAGCGAGGGGTTTGGGCTCGCGGAGCGCCTCGTTGCCTTTGATTGCGTAGAGTATGTTTGTTTTGGAGGTATTGAGATGTGTGTTTCTCTGGCGCTGCCAAGGATGTGGGTCACCATGATATTCATTGTTCCTCCCGAAGACTGATGAAGCCTCTCGCTCCCTCCGCCTTTTTATGTCTCTATCAAACTGTTGTCGATGTGCTTCAATTTCTTCGTCAGTGGCGATCTGGGTGTCGATCCGTCGAATGAGATCAGGATAGTTGGGTACAGTCTCCCGTATTAGTGCGGAGTGGAAGCCACCAGGGCAGAGTCCTCCTAGGAGAAACCCTCGGAGGAGCTCTGGTTTTATCCCAGGGATTTGTCGTGCTTCGGCGGTGAAACAACGAAAGAAATCTTTAAGGGTTTCACCTTTGCTTTTACGGATCCCAGACAGGTGGGAGGGATCTTTGAATATCCAGCGGCTAGCAATGAACTGGTCCGTGAATTGTTGAGCCAGCTCTGCGAAGTCCTTGATATCTCCCTCTTTCAGGGATAGGAACCAGGTGTGAGCATGTCCTTTCAAAGTCGCCGAGAATGCCTGACACAACAATGGATCTGGGGCATTGTAGAGTTGCATCATGATCGTGAAGTGTCTGACGTGCTCCAATGGGTCGCCCGCTCCGTCGTATGTCTCAATCTTTGGGAGCTTGGAGCCAAGGGGGATTGGATGTACCAGAACCTCAGGTGCGAATGGTGAGCGACGATGGAGAGGGAGAGGGGCCAAAGTGGCAGGTTGTCTGGCTCGTTCGTGCTCTTCAAAAATTTATATCACGAACTTCTTCATGCGCGAGCCTCCCATCTGTAGGCTCATGGCTTGCCGCTTTAGGGCGGTTGTGATGATACTGAGCTTCAGGTCCTCCATCAGGACGAGCCTCGTGGTCTTATACATTCGTACTATGGAGCTCTCCTATGAGCGAGTGGAGGGGAGCTAGATCAGCACGCCCCCCAGATGGATCATTCACTTGTGCAGGCGGTTTTTCCTGTCATGATCTCTAGTCAAAAGTACCGTTGTGCAGTGGGTACTGTCTTCAGAGTCTTCTTCAAGCTTTGGGGGAACTATTTCCCACAGACAACGCCAAACTATTTTGGACCACTCAAGACTCCAATAGACCGGACTAAATTGGACCATCTTAGCCCGAAAGCGTTCGAGTGCGCAAACAGTCACAGAAAAGGGAAAGGTGACAATACAATTTTTTTAATGTGGAAAACCCGTCAACTGGGTGGAAAACTATGTGACCGGATCTATGTCGGCCAAAACATTCACTATTTATTTGTTGGTGTACAAAGCTTTTTGAAGAACTCAAGGGAGACAGGTAGTCTCTCGTTACAATTGTTGAGAGAGAAAGGGGAAGAGTTCGGAGGGTAACATGCCACCACTCGCGAAGTTAAGTATTTCTTCGGCGCAGAGGAGGGCGACGCGCTATGTGCGCTCTGGAGTTGATGGTTGTTGTTTGATGGCTTGGGTTGCGTGTTCTGCGTGCCTTGGTGTCAGCGACTCATCTCCTTCCGTGCATGGAGGGATCTAGAGCGGTCTTCGAGAGCAGAGCGCGCAGAGACGCGCTTTGGAGTGGTCTTGAGAGTGGAGCGTGCGGAGGCACGCTTTGGAGCGATCGTTTGAGCGGAGCGCGCGAAGGTGCACTTTGGAACGGTCTTTTGAGCGGAGCGCGCGCTTTGGAGGGGTCTTGAGAGCGGAGCGCGCGAAGGCGCGCTTTGGAGCGTTCTTTTGAGCGGAGCGCACGGAGACGCGCTTTGGAGTAGAGCGTGCAGAGGAGGTGTGCTTAGGAGATCGCAAGGAAAAGATGTGCTCGGGAGTGCACAATGAAGAGGAGCGCGCGGGAGCGCGCAAGGAAGAGGCGCGCGGGAGCACAAGGAAGAGGCGCGCTTGGGAGTGTGCAAGAAAGACGCGCACTCAGGAGCGCACAAGTAAGAGGCGCGCACGGGAGCGCGCAAGAAAGAGGCGCGCAAGAGAGCGCCCAAGGAAGATGCGCGCTTGGGAGCGCGCAAGGAAGAGGAGCGGTGGAGAGAGAAAATCATAGGAGGAGAGAGAAAATCCGTATGAGGATTTTCCTCGGGCGAGAAGAGAGAGTCCCTAATGAAGGGGAATGAGGGTTTATTTATAGATTCCAAAATGGGCAACCCGATAATTTCCCCCGATAACCACTGGACGGACGAATAAGAATGCTCTGTTTAGAGCACACAGATCACCGATTTTACGCAAATGACGAGACCGCCCCCGGGTGATTACGGGTTCAACGGAAACGCAACCGCTCGTCCTGCGAGGAGAGGAGCGGCCGGTGAGGCCGGCGGCCGGGGAAGAGGGCCCTGGCCAAGGCCGGGAGGCCAATTTGGCCGCCCGCACTTGGAGAAGGGGAGGTCGCACCTAATTAGGGGCGGCGGCCAAGGACGCGCGGTCGGACGAGCGCCCGTCTAAGGCGACGGGGAGGTCGCCCCTGACCTCCCCTATTAGGGGCTGCGACCGAATGGCCGCCCGTCTATGACAACGGGGAGGCCGCCCCTGTTAGGGGCAGCGGTCGAGGACGGGCGCCCGACTGGGAGGGCCGCCCGTCTACGGGGCATCGACGGAGACGACGACGGGGATGGCGACTACGGCGGCGATTGCGGCGATGGCGACGACGGTGGCAGAGGTTATACCTCAGATAGTTACATCGTTAGTGGGGGTTCTTTGGATGACCGTACCCCCATAAATGGGGTGCGAATGTGCGATTAGCGCCTTTAAGGAGACCTCATCACCTCTATTCTGGGAGTGTGTATTTAGCTAGCATGACACACTATGCCAAACTTATAAGGAGTTATTTACACCCCAAATAAATCTAATTAAATAAATAAATAATTATCTATATTCTAAATAATTATTTACATCCGGGCCGATGAAGAATAAGAAATATCCGGCCCTCATAAAGAAGAAAATGAACAGAATCATCCATAGCCACGGTGGAGATGGTCGCCGTCTTCAACAAAGAGCTGTTGAGCTGGTACCTCATCACCCTCAAGCTCAAGGAGACCGTCGAGGCTAACATCCCCCAGCACCCGCCGGACTCCAACACCGACAACATCCCACTCATCGATCCCCGGCCGGAGACAGAAACCGTCCCCGCTCCTCCCCTTCCACTGTCTCCTCCATCCCCGGCGACTCAGCTTGACTCCCCATGGATCATCGCCATTCGCGAAAACATCGAACGCGCGCGTCAATACGAATCGTCATCCCCCTGGTCAACCCTATCGATCTACCGCATCCCCAAATCGCTCCGCGACGTCGACGAGATGGCCTACGCCCCGCAGACCGTCTCGCTCGGCCCTTACCACCGCGGCCGCCGCCGTCTCCGCGACATGGAGCGGCACAAGTGGCGGGCCTTTCACCACGCCCTCGACCGCGCCGGCCACGACGTCAGCCTCTACCTTGACGCCGGCCGCGAGTTCGAAGACCGCGCCCGCGCCTGTTACGAGGGTCCTCTCTCCCTCTCCGCCGACGCCTTCGTCGAATGCCTGATCCTCGACGCGATCTTCGCCCTCGAGCTCTTCCGTGGCGCCGCCGGCGAGGGCTTCAAGAGCCTCGGCTACGCCCCAAACGATCCCGTATTCGCCGTCCGCGGCACGATGCACTCGCTCCAGCGCGATATGATCATGCTCGAGAATCAGATCCCCCTCTTCGTCCTCGACCGGATCCTCGCCATCCAGCTCGGCCACGATCCCTCCCGCTCCGGTGTCGTCGCCCCGCTCGCCCTCCGCTTCTTCGACCCCCTCATGCCCACCAACGAGCCCCTTCCCTCCGCCGCCGCATTCGATCCGCTGGAGGGAGGCGCCCTCCACTGCCTCGATGTCTTCCGCCGCAGCCTACTCCGCGCCGGCCCCCGGCCCGTCTCCCGCCCATGGATCCGCCGCCGCTGGTCCCACGCGCGCCCAGTCGCCGACAAACGACGCCTGCAGCTCATCCACTGCGTCACCGAGCTCCGCAACTCCGGCATCAAATTCCGGAGGCGGATGACCGGACGCTTCTGGGACATCGAGTTCAAGGACGGCGTGCTGCGGATCCCCCGCCTCCTCATCCACGACGGAACGAAGTCGCTCTTCCTCAACCTCATCGCCTTCGAGCAGTGCAACTTGGAATGCAGCAACCACATAACTTCCTACGTAATCTTCATGGACAACCTCATCAACTCCGAGGAGGACGTGGGATACCTCCATTACAGGGGAATCATAGAGCACTGGCTGGGGAATGACGGCGAGGTGGCCGACTTGTTCAACCGGCTATGTCAGGAGGTGGTGTTCGACATCAACGACAGCTTCCTGTCTGGACTGTCGGAGCAGGTGAACAGCTACTACAACCATAGGTGGAATGCGTGGAGAGCCAGCTTGAGGCACAAATATTTCGGGAATCCATGGGCGATCGTCTCCTTGGTCGCCGCCGTCGTACTGCTTCTGCTCACTTTTGCACAGACTTTTTACAGTGTGTATGGGTATTACAAGCCCCATTAAACCGCCACCATTGATCCATTCTTAAGATTTTTTGGATATTGAGTTCTTCAACTCTGTTTTATTTGCAGAGGATGTGAAAACTGGGATGAATTTTGTTGGATCTGACGAGAGGAGGTTGGATTTTATTAATAAATGATATGTTGTATCGAAATTCTTAATTATATTTGTAAAATAGTGCAGATTCCGCTTGATTGTCGTTTTTTTTTTTGCTGTTGTTGTTATTTGCAGTTTTTTAGGCAATTGTTAACCGCACCCCAGTTTTGGCTATCCGCAACCCTTTTATATGAAGTACTATGCGTTTTTTGGAAATACGCATTCTACAAGCATTTTTAGGAAAAGTGTTCAACACAAAAGTTGTAGATATCGTCGAGATCTACAACTTTAGTGTTGAACATTTTTCCTAAAAATGCATGCACAATGCGTATTTCCAAAAATTCGTTATAGTTACGCCCATGTTTCAATTCGAGCGGCAATACGTCTTGTTCGTGCATTTTTAGCGAAGGTGTTCAACAAAAAAGTTGTAGATCTCGACGATATCTACAACTTTCGTGTTGAACACTTTTCCTAAAAATACTTGTACACGACGTATTTCCAAAAAAATGTGTAATGCTTCATATAAAAGGATTGCGGATAGCCAAAATTAGGGTGCGGTTAACAATTGCCTTTTTTTATTATTATTCCCAATTCTTAAAAAAACCCCAAATTTATTATTCGCAGATCAGTACAATTTAAATAAAGAACTACATAAAATTGATGCAAAGGGCGCGGCTATTAGCACCGCAGTTTTAGCTAGTCGCATCGCATTTTCTCCTAGTTTTTCGCGTCTTTTGGAAATATGCCTTGTACATGCATTTTTAGGAAAATTGTCCAACACGAAAGTTGTAGATTTCGACGAGATCTACAACTTTTGTGTTGAACACATTTCCTAAAAATGCATGCACAAGGCGTATTTCCGGGAGACGCGAAATCTGGGCGTATTTCCAAAGTATGCCTTGTACATGCATTTTTAGAAAAAGTGTTCAACACGAAAGTTGTAGATCTCGTCGAAATCTACAACTTTCGTGTTGGACAATTTTCCTAAAATGTTGAAACCAGAAACTGGTTTCTTGTGGAGCTCGGGGCCCTCAACTGGTTGGGGGGCGACTAGCACTTACTTATCCCTCGGAGAAGGCAAGTCGGAGTCTCAGAACTCAACACAGACCCTTAGTCTCAGCAGGGAGGTCCCACCACACACCCGGAAGATCTTTAGATTGCTTCCCCTCCAGAGCCAAAGCTGAGGCCCGGGCACCTTGGAGAGCTCTGAGGGTCTCGGCAAGGATGGCCAGAGGAGAGAGAAGCCTGAAAACTGGAATCCTCTCCAAAGGTGCCCTTTGGGTCCTATTTATAGTTTTTCTGAACTGGTCTGCGAATAGCAGAATTCCGCCTCTTGATTTTACTATACGCACCCCAACTTGGTCTGCTAACAGCCAAACTCCGCTATCCGGGGTGGCTATTGGCAGACCCTCAGGGGCAAAAAGGTAATTCTAGCTTCCAGTCCCCTGGGAGAGGGGTCTGCGAGGACTGCTCGCCCTCTTGGTCTCGCAAAAGTGTATGCGCGAGCCCCTACTGTCTCTGCGACCTCAAGGGTCTCGCTGAACCTGAGGAACGAGGCCCTCCTGCCGAGCGCGGAGAGAGCGAGACCAAGCCACCGATCTCGCCTCACCCTAGCTGCCGAGACCTTTTGATTGGTGATTTCGCCCATATTATCCCGAAAAAATGTTCCGCGAGATCCATGGGAGGAGCCAGGCGAACCCCGGGTTGTACACAATCCCCGCTCTTTGCGAGGTTGTCCTAAGCTCGCAAAGAATCATCCAACCCTGGGTGTTCGCTTGGCGACAGCTGTCTTGTCGGGAATCTTTCTGTGGGTCCCACCGTTAGGCTATAAATACCACTCGAGCTGAAGGGTGTCTTCACTTTCTTTTCCCCTTATTCTTCTCCTCACTGTAGCTGTCCTCCGATGCCTCTCTCCAAAGAAATGGAGGCTCGCCTGAAGGCTTCCAAGGCTCGCGAGATGTCAATGATGATGAAGCCCCCGACGTGGATGAGTCGCCCGTCCCCCTCTCCTGTGCCGAAAACGAAAAAGGCGAAGGCCGCTCGCCGACTGGGAGATGATATTGTCGACCTGGAGTCTTCCCCTAGCGACAAATCCGTCGACAAGGTAAGGATTACCCGTCACGCGAGAATACTCGATTACTGTTTCTAAGCTTCGCCTCTGTAGGTCATTAAGACCAACAAGGAAGTTGGCGGGCCCTCGAACGAACCCCCCACTACTCCTCGGGAAAATGCGAATACCGTTGGCGAGAATCCTGACGGTATATTACTTGATCTCGCCAATTTTACTTAAATCATGTTACCTGATGATGTTTCTTACCTCTTTATTTTTCTTCTCCAGCTCCGCCCCCTGCGAGCCCGGGGCAACAGGGTCAGCGAACTCCTTCCCCTAAATGCCTGGACGCGACCATCCCGGTACCGAACTTTAGCCTTCTCGCCAATGAGGACTCAGACGGCTCGCGCCGGCCGAAAGGTCCCCTCGTAGGTACAGCGAAATACCCCCCTGGAAAGGGGAAGACTCACATCCCTTACTATGGCACCGCCTTCGATCTTCCGCCTGGTTCTTTTCGCCCTCCCCCGGGTAAGCCTTCTCGCATCTCCGATATTTACCCTAATATTTGTCCCTCCTAACCTCGCGTACAACCCACTTCAGCGGACTGCGAGACCCAACACACCGACTCCGAATTCGCGGATGAGGAAATGCCCCCCTTTTCTGAGCAGGTGGAGGACTTCCTGGGCGATTCGCGAGAACCCGAGGTGATAAAACAGCGAACCGCAGAGTTATTCCAAAAGCAAAATCAGATGCTGCAGGACCTCAACATCCAGGCGAGAGTGGACAGGCGGGTCGCCGAGGAGAGATATGCTTCTCTGATGGATGAGTGCGATAAACTTCGTGCTTCGATGCCTTGCGATCCCGATGAGTCCGCGACCTCCGAGGAGATGCTCATAGCGAGGATCAAAGATTTCGCCCACCTGATTGATCGTGACGCCCGTGCTGCCGCTGAATTCCATAACCCCAGGTGGCCGCCGAGGATGGGACCGCGAGGCGGCGGCAGATGGCAGTGGCTGCCTTACTAATCTCGCGACTTTGGTTTTTTCTTCGTGAAACATTTCCGTTATTTTTGTATTATTATTCTGAACAATCTCGCATGGCTGTGGCCTCTATTAGCTTTCGCTCACTAAGAACTGTGGACAATCATTAAATGTGTTATTGCTTGCGGCTTCTATACTGCTGCCTATCCTTTATCTTGTTTTCGTCTGCTAATACTGTTTCTGTTCGCGAATCGTTTATTTGGACTAACTCTGCAGATTGATCTCGCTCGCCGGTCATTGGAAGAATGATTTTCGTTTTCGCGCGTTACCATGATGTGACGTTTTGACTAACCGTACCCCCGGCGCTTGGGCTTCTTCCCGCCATCTTCATTTTCCTATAAATAGCTTTTCATTAATGTCGTTTATCTACCGTCTCCCTCAGACCATTCCTTCCTCTCAATTGCAGAGCTCTTGCCAATCTGTTCTCGCATTCCTCCATTCTAGTTCCCGCAGGTATTCCAGATGGTAAAAACCGGGAAGGACGACCGCGAGGACGAAGGTCGGCTAAAATGCGCCTGGGCTTTCTGCGAACACGACTTCTTTTGCTGCAACATGAGCGAGGACGAATACCTCACTTCCCTGGCCGACTTCGTCCCCCCCCCCCGAGTTCACAGCTCGCCGGCCGGGGGAAGACGAGGTGATTAACACCCTCCGGCCCGACGAGATCGCCATCCCCATCGCACATTTCGCGGTGGGTCTGCGACTTCCCCTCTGGCCCGAGATTCGCCAGGTACGTTCCCTTTTCCTCTTCATTCTTCTCGCGGGATTAGTCTCGCTCGCAACAGTTTTCATCGTTTGTGGTTTTCCAGGTGCTCAGGCACTATGGTGTAGTTCTCGCTCAACTCACCCCTAACGCGATGGCGGTGATCGTGGGTTTCGCCTGCTTCCTGCGCGAGGAGCGCATCGAGTTTAGCCTTCCGGTCTTCCGGAAACTGTTCTCATTCTGCGCCTACACAGAGGGCACCGTCTACTTTGTAGGCTCGGAGTGTAAGGTCGTCGAGACCGTCAACAAGGCCCACTTCTGGGCCCAGAAGTTCCTCCTTGTAAAGGGGAACTTCGGCAATATCCCCACCTCACCTATCCAGTACAACGACAGCGTCTACCGCCCTCCAGTTCTCGGCGGCCACGATGCCGACCTCTGTCAGTTCTTTCAGAAGAAGAACTTCGAGGTGGGCCATCTCCGCCGCAACGTTGACAAGCTACCACCGGTGCTCCCCGGGGAAGGTAAGGATCTCACCCCACCATTCGGTTTCTCTTTAGTTCTCGGCATTCTTTCTAACACGACTCTTGTCAGGCGAGCGAGACATCCCCCTCCACCCTCCTTATGAGAGCAACATAAAACCCTCCGCCGACCTCGCTCTAGCTACCATGGGGGCGGCGGCATGCCGAGAGGTTACCCCCGCGACCGCTACCACTTCCAAGAAGAGGGCGGAGGCCTCGAGCAGCAAACCCTCCCGCCAGCCAACTCCAAAGAAACCCAAGAAGGGCGAGAGCTCGCGCGCTTCCGTGAAGGGGAAGCGCCCTGTCGAGCTCTCGGGTCGTGAGGCCGGCACTTCCGCGCTCCCCGAGGATCTGGAAGTCGAGGAGCCAACCGAGGTCACCGTCAGGACCTCGGCACCGCCACTTCCGTCGAACCACCTGCACTTCGGCCTCGGCGAACGAGCCCGGGATGAAACCGCCGAGCGCCTAGTGCGCTGTAGAGAAGAGGTCAACCGGATCGACGTCTCCTCCATACTTCCACTTGGGTGGAGAAGGATGTCGCAACCTCCCACGCCTTCAACTTCTCCTTCATCATGTACGGTCGTGAGGACGCCACGGCTTATAAGGAAGAAACCGCGAGAGGCCTCGCCTATGAAAGCGCGAGGTACCAGTTGCGGGCTATGGAGCTCGCCCACATGACGGGGAGAAGATGCCTGCAGCTGGAGCGCGAGTATGCAGAGCTTGCCGAGGCCTACAAGGCCTCCCAGGCGAAAGTCGACGAGTTGAAAGAAAAGCTAGCTGCCGCCGAGACCGGGGTGGTGAGTCATTTATCTACAGCATCTCCTTTCTCCCCAACTTGTCCTGTCTTACGCGTTTCTTGTTTGCAGGATGCCGAGATGGCCAGACTTTCGAATGCTCGGGTCCTGAGCCTGGAGGGCGAGGTCGCCGGGCTGAAGGCACTCAACCGCGACCTTGCTCGCGCCACCGTCCCCCCTCTCCCCACCGTTTAAAGGAAGAGAGGCGAGACCGCGACGAGGCGTTTTGCGTAGAGTCGACGAATGCGGCTCGTTTCGTCTTCCAGGCCATGAAAGGAGCTGAACTGTTGGTTGCCGAGGCCGAGAGCGTGACGGTCGAGGACATCGTCCCGGAGCTCTTCAAGCCGCTCCCGCCGGTGAAGGATAGCGACGACGAGGAGTCTCTGAGCGAGGCCTAGGAGGCAATTTTTATTTTGTTTTTAATGTATATTTTTGGGGCTGGCGAGATCGCCACCTAATGTGACTAAACTCTTACCTTGGAATGGAAATTTTGTGCACTGCTCTTTCTTTCTTTGATTTTATTTTTTGTTCACTAGTTTGTGTATAGTACTCGCTCCTTGCCGTCTCGCTTATTTTGTATATGCCGAGAATTCCGCTTCTCGCCCAGCGAGAAGTTGCCCTAAATTTCCGACCATATTTCTTAGGGACCAAACCCCCTTTTCTCATTATTGTCTTGTGCTGAGGACCCCCCTTCTCGCCAAAACGAGAAGTTGTCCTCGCTTTTGAACTCTCTTAGGGACCAAACTCCCCCCCCCCCCCCCCACTGCCAGCCTCTTCGCGAGATCAACCTGACCCACCGGCTGGTGAGAGCCCGGCAGCGGGATCGTCCGGGGCAATCCAGCATAACAGAACTTGTCAACCTCGCCAGCCTCTCCACGAGATCAACCTAGATCACCGGCTAGTGAGAGCCCGACAACGGGATCGTCCGGGGCAATCCAGCATAAAAGAATCTGTCAACCTTGCCAGCCTCTCCGCGAGATCAACCTGACCCACCGGCTAGTGAGAGCCCGTCAGCGGGATCGTCCGGGGCAATCCAGCATAAAATAACCTGTCAACCTCGCCAGCCTCTCCGCGAGATCAACCTGACCCACCGGCTAGTGAGAGCCCGGCAGCGGGATCGTCCGGGGCAATCCAGCATAAAAGAACCTGTCAACCTCGCCAGCCTCTCCGCGAGATCAACCTGACCCACCGGCTAGTGAGAGGCCAGCAGCGGGATCGTCCGGGGAAATCCAGCATAAAAGAACCTGTCAACCTCGCCAGCCTCTCCGCGAGATCAACCTGACCCACCGGCTAGTGAAAGCCCGGCAGCGGGATCGTCCGGGGCAATCCAACATAAAAGAACCTGTCAACCTCGCCAGCCTCTCCGCGAGATCAACCTGACCCACCGGCTAGTGAGAGCCCGGCAGCGGGATCGTCCGGGGCAATCCAGCATAACAGAACTTGTTAACCTCGCCAGCCTCTCCGCGAGATCAACCTGGCCCACTGGCTAGTGAGAGCCCGACAGCGGGATCGTCCGGGGCAATCCATCATAAAAGAACCTGTCAACCTCGCCAGCCTCTCCGCGAGATCAACCTGGCCCACTTGCTAGTGAGAGCCCGGCAGCGGGATCGTCCGGGGCAATCCAGCATAAAAGAACCTGTCAACCTCGCCAGCCTCTCCGCGAGATCAACCTGACCCACCGGCTAGTGAGAGCCCGGCAGCGGGATCGTCCAGGGCAATCCAGCATAAAAGAACCTGTCAACCTCGCCAGCCTCTCTGCGAGATCAACCGGACCCACCGGCTAGTGAGAGCCCGGCAGCGGGATCGTCCGGGGCAATCCAGCATAAAAGAACCTGTCAACCTCGCCAGCCTCTCCGCGAGATCAACCTGACCCACCGGCTAGTGAGAGCCCGACAGCGGGATCGTCCGGGGCAATCTAGCATAAAAGAACCTGTCAACCTCGCCAGCCTCTCCGCGAGATCAACCTGACCCACCGGCTAGTGAGAGCCCGGCAGCGGGATCGTCCGGGGCAATCCAGCATAAAAGAACCTGTCAACCTCGCCAGCCTCTCCGCGAGATCAACCTGACCCACCGGCTAGTGAGAGGCCGGCAGCGGGATCGTCCGGGGCAATCCAGCATAAAAGAACCTGTCAACCTCGCCAGCCTCTCCGCGAGATCAACCTGACACACCGGCTAGTGAGAGCCCGACAGCGGGATCGTCCGGGTCAATCCAGCATAAAAGAACCTGTCAACCTCGCCAGCCTCTCCGCGAGATCAACCTGACCCACCGGCTAGTGAGAGCCCGGCAGCGGGATCGTCCGGGTCAATCCAGCATAAAAGAATTTATCACCTGGGACCCATAGTCGAAGAAACAGCACATGAGAAATAATATGTTAGAACGGGTATAGAAAAGGAACTTTATGGATAAAAACGCTTTAAGTCATCCCCACTTCTGGCCCGACCGAGGGGTAACCCTTCCACATCCCGGAAGTGATACCCTCCCGACTTTAGCACTTCACTTACAATATATGGGCCCTCCCAGTTGGGGTTGAGCTTACCTACCGTGGCCCCCCTTCCGGCCGCATCAACCTTCCTTAGTACCAAGTCCCCCTTCTGGAAATGTTTTACTCTGATATATTTGTCAAAGTACTTGGCCATCCGCCTTTTCACTTCCTCCTGCCTAACGGTGGCCAGGTCTCAGAGTTCCTCCACTAGGTCCAAAGACAACCTTTGGCCTTCTTCGTTGTTCGCTCTCCATTCTTCACCTCCTTCCTCTGCGGCGACCACCCTAGGTGTCTTGACTTCAAACTCAACCGGGAGGACGGCCTCGGATCCGTGGGATAGCTTGAAAGGGGTCTCCCCGGTGGCTGTGTTTGGGGTGGTCCTCAGTGCCCAGAGGACTGAGGGAAGTTGCTCCACCCAACTCCCTCTAAGGTTCTCGATCTTCTTCTTGAGGAGGTTCACTATAATTTTGTTCGCCGCTTCCACTTGCCCATTGCTCCTTGGGTGGTGGACCGACGCGAACCTGAGATCTATGCCGAGTTGAGTACAGAAACTAACGAACTCATCACTGGCGAACTGCGGCCCGTTATCCGTGACAACGGCTAGAGGAAGCCCGTGCCTGCAAATAATCTCACCCCAAATGAAGTTCTTTACCACTTGGGAGGTTACCTTGGCCAGTGCCTTCGCCTCGATCCACTTGGAGAAGTAGTCGACCATCACTAGCAAGAACCTCCTTTGACTTTGCCTGGGGGAAAGGTCCCACCAGGTCTAGTCCCCAGATTGCAAATGGCCAAGGAGCCGTGATCGCTCTTAGCCTCTGAGTTGGGAGGAGTTGGAGAGGAGCGTAGAGTTGGCACTTGGGGCACCTTCTGGTGAATTCGGCCGCATCCTTGCTGAGGGTGGGCCAAAAGTAGCCTTGCCTCAGAACTCTTCCTTCTAGGGTCCTGCTTCCTGAGTGGATGCCACACTCTCCTGAGCGAATCTCCTCCAGGACCCTCGGGGCTTCTTCCTCCGAGACACAACGGGCCAGGAGCCCCGAGAGGGTCTTTCTATACAGCACCCCTGCATGCAAGGAGTAGTAAGCTGATTTATACCTGAGTCGCCGCTTGTCGGCCTCACCTTCGGGGAACCTCCCCGAGGTTAGGAAAGTGACGAAGGGATCCATCCATGACGCCCGCTGATCCACCTCCATCAGCTCTTCCGCCCTTCTCTCTTGGGCCTTCCCTTCTCCCTCTTCTCCTTCCTCTCTCCTCGCCCGGGGTCCCTCAGCAACCCCCTCCTGGGCATGAACTTCTCCTTCCTCTACTTCCTCTGCTTCCTTCTCGTCTCCGGCCTCGACCACCTCTTCCATCGCTTTGTCCCACTCCTCCGCTTCTACCATCCAGGAGATGGTGTTGACCACCGTCACGTAGCACTGCCTTGCCACCTTAGGGTCCCCCCGGACCCGGACCTGGATTCCGCCTGTGTTGAACTTAAGGCACTGGTGGAGGGTGGAAGGGACGCATCAGAACGCGATGATGAGGGGCCGCCCGAAGATGGCACTATAGCTGCTCGGGGCATCCACGATCACAAAGCGGCAGTTCCGCGACTGCCCCCCGAGGGTCACATGTAGTCCTACTCCTCCTTCCACCTCCTTTCTCTCCCCAAAAAAACCAAACAGGGGGCCATCCGAGGCCAACACCCTTTGGGCCTCTACCTTCATTTCGTCGAACGCCTTCTTGAAGATGACATTGACTGAGCTTCCATTGTCCACCAAGATCCGCGAGACGGTAAAATTCTCGATGGCGGTTTGGATAACCAGCACATCAAAGAACGGATCTTCCTGACCGGGCATATCTTTCTGGGAGAAGGTGATCCTTTCCACCGGGGGCGGGGCTTGGGATGTCGAAGCTACGCTCCGACGGTACATAGTGTGGAGGCTCGCCTTCCGGGTCACCTCAATCCCCGCTCCCCCATGGATCACCCCGATCCCCCCTCGGGCTCCCACATCCACCCGGTCCTCGCACCTCTCTTCCTCGTCTTCCTGGTATAGGACCTCCTCGATCCTTACCGGGCGCTGTTGCGGCTGCGGTGTTGGCCCCTTGCTTCCCTCATCTCCAGAAATTCCGGACAGGTGGCTGTTGCGTGACCTTCCTCCCGGTGGAAGTCGCAGTATGGCAACATCGCCACCCTCCCCTCGTCTCTTGCTCCTCTGTTTCTCCTCCTGGGACCGGCTCCTCCGGCTCCCGCTCCCCTTCCTCTTCTTGCTCTTCCTCTCCCGATCTCTATTGTTTGTTGAGGCGGGGGAGGAGGCATCCTCGGGCCTTGTCTCCACCCCAGCTGATGAGGTCTCCCTTGTCCTCCCTGAAAGTTACCTCCTCCATGGTGGAACCCCCTTTCCGGGCCCTGCATCCCACCACCTTGCTGCCTCCACCCCAACTCCGAGGCCCTGACTTCCTCCCTTCTCCTTCCTTCCGGTTGCCTATTCTCCGGCTCGCTTAGCCGTGCCAACCTCTTCGTGAACTCGGGGTTTGCTGCCTCCCCGTCCACCTCCTCCGCCGCTCTTTCCATCAATTCCTCGTAGGATAGAGGGGCCCTCCGCTTGAGGTCCATCTTGAAGAATCCCTCTCGCAGCCCCACCGTGAAGGCCAGCTGGAGAGTATGCCCGGGCACCTCTTGAATGAGGAGGACCTCCTCCCTGAACCGCTCCAGATACTGAGCTAGGGACTCCCCCTGCTTTTGCTTGATACTGAAAAGGGACTCGGGGTCCTTCTTCCTCTTCTTCAAAGTAGAGAAACGCAGTAGGAACCCCCTGCGCAAGTCTTCGAAGGCATAAATTGAACCCGAGGGCAACTGGTAGTGTTGACGCCAGGAAAATCCTGACCTCAAAATTCGGACCTTTGCAGCCGGAGGCTACTTGCCCAGCTGTCTGACGAGATGGACAAGCTGACGACTATGAGGAAGCTAGGAGAGCAACAACAACAGGACCCCAGATGCTGCGACAGGGAGGTCCCACCATGTACCTGGAAGCTCGAAGGAGTCTTCCCCTCCACAACCAAGAATGGCCGAGCAGGGTACGAGGAAGGCACCGACTTGGCTAGCAAGCAGGGGTGACAGGCTCGAGAATTCGGAAATCGGGATCCAGAAGCTCAAGCACAGGTGCCAATCCAAGTACCACTGGGGTCCTATTTATAGGCAACCAAGGGGTAGGGGGTTTTTATAGCCCAGCCCTAACCTGGCGACTATGGGTTACTCGGCGAGTACCATGCCATAGTCGCCCATCTGACGAGTATTGGGTGCTGCTCGCACACGCCGGGCCAATACTCGCACAGGGCTTCTGCTGCTTCCTGTTCCTGCCTTGGACTGTTGGTCTTTGTGTTGACCCTTTGACCTTGACTTCCACCTACGTGGCCTTGAGTGGGTCCCATCCTCGGAGAATAAGGGTTGTACACAATCCCCGCTCTTTGCGAGTAACATAGTTGCTCGGAAAGAAACATTCAACCTTTATTCGACGAGCTTCTGTCTGGGCGAGTATTGGGAGATACTCGGAATCTTGCCGGCCGATGTCCGGGATCTATATAAAGGGGGGGAGGGGTCTCCGACGAATCCGTCCTTCTGCACTCGCACATAATGTCGCTAGCTTTTGCCGAGGCTGCCAAAAAGGCCAAGGCTGATCTCGCGAATTTGATCGGTGTTCCCATGCCTCCTCCTCGTATGGACGCCGAGGTAGACGCCTTCCTCGCTAATAAGAAGAGGAAGAGGGCGGCTAAGAAGAAGAAGAAAGAGAAAAAGAAGGAGGCGACTATGGAGAACGTCGCCGATCCTCTGAGCGGGCAGCGTCAGCAGCTGCTGGAAGATTTGGGCCTTTCCCACGAGGGGCTCTCGCCTGCTCCTGCTCCTCATCCCCCTTCGGCAGAGGTCGCCCCGGAGGCGAGTAGGGCTGGGGCCCAAACTCAAACCCAACTGGACCTCCCTCCTGCGCGAGGTGAGCTCTTTAGCCGCTGTTCTGAGGACTATGCTGCTACAAGAACCACTCCTGGCGGGATTTCTGACGCTCTTTGCTTTTGTTTTCAGATCCGCCGAATACCGAGATTTGGGAGGAGCCTTCGGATGCTCTGCCGCTGCGATCATCCTCGCTGATCTCGCCTGAGGGTGGATCTCGGGGTGGTCGCGCGGTGAGGAACCTCCACAGTTCATCCGTGGAGAAGAGGCCGATGAGCGAGCATGGGGCTCCTCTGTCGAGCATCAATCCTCTTCCGCCACCACCTGACTCGCGACCAGAGCTGGCGAGCAGCTCGCATCTGCCTGGGGTCGTGCTGTCGCCTCCTCCTCCTGGACTTCCGCCCTCAGTGGCTCCTCCGGGCGATCAGCGCCCTTCTACTTCAACTGCTCCCTCTACCCACCAAGGGGAGTCCTCGCGCAGAGGCGGGACTGGAGGGTCTTCGGCCTTCTTTGCTCCAAGGGGTGGAGGGCGCACAGGAGATGGTCGCGGTCGGGGGAGCACGCCCCATAACCGGGATCATCCTGGTGGCCACTCTACTCGCCGAGATGGCGTCCATCGCAGCCTCTCCCCGCATCGAGGAAGGGTCTCTCCTCGCCGGCGATCTCACAGCCCTGGTCGCCGACGTTCCCGCAGTCCTCGGCCAGGTACTTTGGTCGCTGCCTTTGGATAGTTGCCACCGCTCTTTTGATTCTGCGGGAGTTCTGACTCTTCATATGCTCTTCTGCAGGTCGCGCTCATACTCCCGTGGGAGCACTGATTGACGCCGTCGGGCTTCCCCCTCGCGAGTACCAGGAGAAGGCTACTCGCGCTATCTTGGATTTGGAGTCCAGGATAGAGCGGTTATCGATCTGCGAGCCTCATCGTCGCTCGACTGAGGTGGAGTCGCGGGTTGAGCGCCTAGCGGCCAGTGACCCTCATCGTCGCCTGACTGATTTGGAGGCGCGAGTATCCCGGCTGGAGGAGTTTGATACTCGCCTGTCGGGTACTGAAGCTCGCCTCCAGTCTATCAGCGACTTGGAGCGCAGGGTGGCACGGATTGAGCACCGGCAGCAGCTGCATCATGACGAGCTGGTCGGGATGCGCACGAGCATGGGCTCGGTGGGGAGGCTGGCGAGGATCGAGGACCAGCTGCAACAAGGCGAGGACGCTATGTCTGTGGCCTTCGAGCATTTCAAGCGTGCTCGCAGCATGGGCTGGGTCGGGCGACATCCTCAGCCCCAGGATACCCAGGCGAAGATCCAAGCACAGCCTTAGCTGCTGCCCCTTCTTCATTTTTCTTCTTCTTTGTAGCTTGTAGCTCCTAGCGAGCATCTTGTATCTTTAAACACTTTATTTTTTGAAGTAGTATTGATTTGCCGAGTAATTGGATACTCGCCTTTCATTCTTGTCTTGCTTTACTTTATCTGTTGTTGTTTGGATTTTTTTCTCTATCTTCTTTTCGTTGTTTGTCGAGCATATGTTGAATGTCGCCTGCATCCTGGCGAGTTTCTTCGTGTTTCTGTGATGCAGGTACTCGCTAGCTGCAGGTCGGCATTTGACGTGTTCTGAGCCTTTGACGATTTACTTCGATACTCGCCACCCCTAGTCGTGCTCGTGGAGTCGTGTTCGACAAGCCAGGCTACCCGACTACTATAAATAGGGGGGTGGGTGAGTCTTAAATACGCTTTCGGCGATCTCTAGTTCCTTGAGCGACTACCTTCCAGACTTCTTCTCTTCGCTCCTCTTCCATACTCGCTCCCTTTCCTTCCTTCCCAAAATGTCTGACGAGGCGACCATCAGGCGGGCTAACCATGCTAAGAACTTCGAGGAGAACTCTTTCAAGAAGCCGATTACCCAGCAGAAGGACTTGGATGACTTCAACGCCAAGTTCGCGACTCCGGGGTATGTCGCCAGGCTTCCTCGCTAGTCTGAGCGACTAAACACTTCCTCGCCCTTGGCGATGATACTTCCTATCCGCCACTTCGAGGTTGGTCTGCGACTTCCTCTGTGGCCCGAGTTCCGCCAGATACTCGTCTTCTACGGGATAGTTCCTGCGCAGATCAATCCCAACGGAGTGGCGATGATCATGGGATTCTTGTGCTTCATGCGGGAACAGAATATCGTCTTTGACCTTGCGGTCTTTAGGCGAGTATTCACCATCATGGCGACCGGCGAGGGCGTCATCTTCCTGTGCAGCCATGTCTGCACTTTGGCGGGTACTTCAAACAAGAATCACCGCTGGGTGGAGCGACTAGTCGCCATCGAGAGGGCGACTTCGCGGGCATCTCTAGCTCGCCCATCCAGCCGTCGGAGAATGTCTTCACGGTCCCCTTCTTGAGGGAGAGTCAGGAGAAGCTGCTCGACTCCTTCAGGCATCGTCGCTTTGACGTGGTGTTCTGGAGGAGGCGAGTAGACGAGCTTACGGAAGTTCGCCTAGGGGAAGGTACTTTTGCGCGAGCATTAGCCATACTCGCCCTTGAGCGTTGATCAGGCGACTAATCTTTGGTCTTCTTGTTTGCAGGCGTGCAAACTCTTCCGCGCGATGCTCTTCCTCCCGCGTTGAAGGCGACGACCGCCACCCAAGGGGGTGCGGGAACCTCGGCGCGCGAGGTTGGGGGTTCCTCCCTAATTGTCTTGTCGCCAGGGGCGACGATCCCAAGGTCGCCGGCGATGAAGCCGGGACGTCCAAGAAGCGAGCGGGTAAGGCTAAGGTCGCTGAGCCCAAGAGACAGAAGAAGGAGGTCGCCCACAAGGATCTGGGCAAGAAGGCGGATCCTTCGGAGGCTGGCGAGCCGAGCGACCGTCCTCTCTTTAATGAGGGCACCCGCAGCGAGGATGCCTATGGTCGCCCATTGGTGACCTGGGCTGAGCGCGCGCACGAGGTGACCCTCAGCTCTAACCTCCCCGCCTGGTCGGATGAGTGGGAGGACAAGGGGGAGGCCTTCGATGTGACCTACGCCCTCTATGGTCATGCGAACGCCGAAGTCCTGCAAGATACAACTACCGAGGATCTGGCTCACCAGACCTCGCGCTCCCTCATGCGGTCAGCCGAGCTGGCTCATGCAACAGCAAGGCGACTGCTCGAGTATGAGCAGGCGATCAAGGTGCAGGGCCCGAAGATGAACGCCATGGCGAACAGGATTAAGGAGTTCGAGGTACTCACCATTGCGACTTTACTCGCGTTTTGGGATACTCGCTACCTTGCAAACTTATTTAAACTAACCTTCTTCTTTTCGCTCGCTGCAGGCTGCCGAGCTGGAGTCGGCAAAGAGGCTGTCCCAGGCCGAGAAGGAGCTGGAGGATACTCGCTCGGCCCTGGAGGTCGCCCAAATCCGTATCGCCGAGTTGGAAACTCGTCCTGTCGAGCAGCAACCGGCAGAGGCGGCCATTCCCAGGGGCAAGCGCATAAGGATGCACGACGACGACATGCCTTATATTCGCCGTGAGATCGCGCGAGCAACGGGGGAGGTCATCCTGAACCAGCTGAAGGCAGACGATCTTCTGAAGCCGGAAGCTATGGGATTGACAGTGGGGGACATCATTCTGGCGCTGCTCGCCGAAGAGTCCACCTCCCCCTCGCGAGCATCCTCGCCGCAGCCCAGCGATGCCGAGGATGAAGATGATGAGGACGACGATGATGATGACGATGATGATGATGCTGACGTAGATATAGAAGGCGAGGATGTCGCCTAGTCGCTTGGGCTCCCTTTTTGCTCGCCCGGCGACCTTTTTGTGCAGTTCTTTAATATACCTGTAACTTGATGTACACAAGATTTTTTGCATAAATGAAAGGAACTGGATTATATTGCTTGCCTGTTCTTTGCCTTTGTACTTACTTCCTTGCTTGTATGTCGCTTAGGCTCCTAGGCTAGACGCGAGGTTGTGTGCTCGCTAGGCTCTTAGGATCTCGGCAAGGTTGAGTACTCGCTACTGCATACTCGCACCAACATACTTGCACCTGCATTCTTGCTCCCAGGGCCTCGACTTGTACCCAGTGGAGAGTTTGTTAGGATTTATGCAATAATCAAAAGGAGCTCTTCAAGGGAGGGAAGAAGTAGAGTTTAGTAGTCGGGGAGGCCCGGGGGGATTTATCATCCCGAGGCCTCCCTTCTACTTGAAAAACTGATGTCGACGGAGAATGACGTCAAGTAAGGAATGGCAAACGGGCAGGTCCCTCAGGGACACACCGTCCCGTGGTTTCCTCTTACTTGGATGTTTTGATGCCTTCGAAGGACGATGTTAAGTATGGGATGGCAGCCGGGCAGGTCCCCCAGGGACTCACATTCCCTGGGCCTCCGTTGACTTGGATGTTTTGATGCCTTCGAAGGACGACGTCAAGTATGGGATGGCAGTCGGGCAGGTCCCCCAGGGACTCACATTCCCAGGGCCTCCGTTGACTTGGATGTTTGGATGCCTTCGAATTTCGGTCGGTCAAATCGGTCACCTGCTTTTCCAAGTCGGGATATCGGCGTCCGGACTTCTTCCTGGTAATCCCTCAAGTCGAATGAGAAGCGCAGTCGATACGAACCGTGGCCAACAAGCAAGGGGGGAGCTGATCTCGACCGTCAGTGCAGAGGCTTGGTCTTAGAGGGTTGCTGAACCGAGGCACTGTCCCATCATCCGTTCCGGGGTTTTACGAGGTTCAAGTCGGAGGCTCATTTCCCAACTGGTGGTGACGGATATCGACGAGCAGATCGTCCGGTGGTGAATGACAGTCGGGGAGTTCCATGGGAACACACCGTCAAACCTGTTTCCTACTGCTCAACAATTTTAAGGGGAGTTTAAGCACAGTAACTCACACAATCTGAGGAATGCTGGAAATAAGACGCTTTGAAGCGAGCTGGTTTAACTTGATCACTTCTTTGCCCGATTAGAAGATCGGAGTCCAGACTTCTTCCCTGTAATCTCTCCAATCGAATGAGAAGTGTAATCGATACGAACCATGGCCAACATGCAAGGGGGGAGCTGATCTCGACCGGCAATGCAGAGGCTTGGTCTTAGAGGGTTGCTGAACCGAGGCACTGTCCCACCATCCGTTCTGGGGTTCTACGAGGATTAAGTCGGAGGCTCATTTTCCAACCTAGCATACTCTTCGCTGAAGATTCTTGCTGTGATAGAAAAAAAAGCTTCCCAGTCCCGTGTTTCAGGGAGAGGAAGGATTTTATTTATAAATCAATAGGGATTACAAGGGTGGGACATACACATGCCCCCTTAGGGGTAGAACCTTTTCAGGTCATCACCGCTCCAAGTATTCCCAAGCAGCTCTCCTTCCTGGTTCTGCAGACGGTATCCTCCGGTTAGGAGTGACTCGTGGATGATGAAGGGCCCTTCCCAGTTTGGATGGAGATTTCCTATGGCCGCTGATCGTCCCGCCGCGTCTACCTTCTTCAGGACCAGGTCACCTTCTTGGAAGTGCTTGAGGCGAACATTTTTATCGAAATGCCTCGCCATTCGTCGCTTGATCTACTCTTGTCTGTGTTGGAGCATGCGTTCCGCACTCGTCCGGTTTGAGAATAACAAATCTCGAATGTATTTGATCCTATTTTGATTAATGGTGTGCAGATAACAGGTGCAAAAATAACATGATTTCAATTGAAGCAAAATGACATTTTCCAGAAATTTGAGCTATCGGATTTCCGACAGTGCTATCGGATTTCCGACAGCGCGTATATTTGATCTCTGCGCAGCGGTTAGGATCGATCAGATTTCCGATATCGCTATCGGATGGCGATAGCCCACGATCTTCCGATAACGCCAGGACGTGCAGCAGTTACCACACAGCGGTTAGGATCTATCAGATTTCCGATATCGCTATCGGATGGCGACAGCCCACGATCTTCCTATAACGCCAGAACGTGCAGCGGTTACCTTGGCTATCGGATATCCGACAGTACTATCGGATATCCGACAGCCCACGTCTCAACCACGACCTCAACATGACGCAGAAACTTCGTTTTAGTGGGACACGTGGCAGCCTCTGGAGATATCGGATTTCGGCGACAGCGGCTATCGGACGGCGACAGCTCCTTTTTATTAAAAGGGCTCGAAACATCGTGGAATTCAGTTCTTCAGATTCCTAAGCCTCCTTCCTGAGTGTTATCGTCCAGAGAGCTCCAGAGAACAAAAATCCCCATCCTTGAAGGAGAAAAGAGAGAGCAAAGCCGAAGATTGTACACGCATTCCAAGGAGACTGTCTCAAGGGATCTTCGCTGTTTTGGTCCAGAAATTCTAAAGGGGGTTTTTCATATTGTATTTTCATTCATTCACTTTTCATTTTGTAATCGTTGGAGAAATCGTCGTCTTGCGTGCGGCGTCTAAGTCCTTGCGCGGCTTAAGGGAAAATCGCTTCATTGTGCGGAGCATCCAAGTCCTTGCGTGGCTTGGTGGGAAATCGTGGCCTTGTGTGCTACGTCTAGATCTTGGGAAGATCTAGAGGATAGGCTTGGGCTTGGTCTTGGGAGAGACAAGTGATAGCCTTCCGATCCTTGGGAGAAGGATTGGTAAACCAAAATTGTAGATTTTTTTTATTAACATAATTGTGCCTTGATCTTAAGCATTGTTAAGATCATTTTGTATTGTATGCAAATTTCATGATTAATATAATTATGTCTTTTTCTTTAATTACATATTTGGTGGCATAATCTTTATCTTAGAAATTTGTTTTTGAATTATTAAAAAAAAACACATTCTTTGGAAATTGTTTAGAAGTAATTTTTAGAAAAGTAAAACTTGTTTAAAATTTCTTAAGGAAAAATTATATTTCAAACACACCCTTATTCACCCCCCCCCCCTCTAAGGGCGTCATACGATCCAACAAGTGGTATCAGAGGCAGGTTACTCCAAAACGGTTTTACCACCGGGAGTAATGGCGCACAACGATCATGCATTCGTTGAGGGGCAAGGCATAAGTAGACCACCTTTATTCACGGGCACAGACTATAATTATTGGAAAACACGTATGCGTTGTTTTCTAATTGCGCTAGACATAGAAGTCTGGAATATGGTAGAATCTAGTTACACTTCTCCAACAGTTGTTGTAGGAGATGTAACTATGGATAAGCCCAAAGACAAGTGGGATGACAATGATAAATTAAGATTTAAGAACAATGCAAAAGCCATGAATGCTTTATTTTGCGCACTAGATCGCACTGAATTTAATAGAGTTTGTGCTTGTAATTCTGCATTTGAAATTTGGAATTTGTTAGAAATCACTCATGAAGGTACTTCGCAGGTAAAAGATTCAAAGCTATTTCAACTGGAGTCTGAATTCGAAAGGTTCAAAATGGAGGTAAATGAAGAGATTGATACGATGTACACACGATTCACAAAAATCGTGAACGACTCAAAGGTGCTAGGAAAGGTGTTCTCAAATGGAGATTTAGTAAGGAAAATCTTAAGATCACTTCCCCCGAAGTTTAATCCTAAAGTGACTGCAATTTCCGAGTCACATGATCTTAAGACCTTACAATTGGAGAGCCTCATTGGGAACTTGAAAACTCATGAAGTTGAATTGAAAATTCAACAACAAGAGTATATGGAGCCAAGGAAGAAGGGATTGGCTCTAAGATCAAAGAAGGAAGAAACTAGTGATTCTGAGGAGGATGAAGAAGATGAGGAAAGTTTATTTGTTAAAAAATTTAGAAAATTTATGAAAAATCCGGAGAGAAGGAATTCGTTTAAGAAGTATTTTAAGAAGGAAAACTTTAGGAAGAAAAAAGGAAAGGAAGGCGATGAGGAGGAAGAGAGACCGCCACCGGAGTGCTATCACTGCAAGAAGTTAGGACACATTCGAAGCAAGTGTCCAAAGTACTTGAAAGAACTTAGAGAAAAGAAGCACAAAGAGTCGAAGAAGGTGTTGAAGGCGGAAACCTGGGATGATACTACGTCTGAGGATGCAAGCAGTTCCGACTCAAGTAAAGAAGAGGAGGCCAACATATGCTTAATGGGAAAGAGCGTCATATCTGATGACGAATGCAGTGTCCAAAGCGACACTGAGGTAACTCCTCCAACCTATGATGAATTATTTTCTGAATTTTTAAAGACTTGCAAATTTATTGAAAAAAGTTTAAAAGATAATGATCTTCTAAAATCTGAAAATGGAATTTTACTTAGAGAAAACAAAAAATTGTTAAATGAAATTAAGACTATTGGAAAAAGAGATATTTCTTGCCAAGAGTGTGATCACTCTTTGGGAAGAATTAATGAACTTGAAGAATCTCTTTCCAAATCTCATTCTACAATAAAAGTTCTTACTAAAAAGAATGAGATTTTAGAGAGAGATCTGAAATCTTCAATTTCCATAGTCCATGAGGGAAAGAAATCTTTTGAACGGAGATGCGTAAATCTAGTATCCGAGAATACAAAAAAGACACCAGATTCATGACTTAACACTAGCCATGAAAAAATTTGGAATGTGCCGAAGATCACTGGATATGATCTTAGGATACCAACGCCATGGATCTGGAAGGTTTGGGCTCGGATACACATCTGGAAGCTATCGCCCGGCGACAACCACTATCGCCGGCGACAGTGAAAAGTCCAGAAAATTCACTTTTAAAAATTCTAAAATTAATGAACTGATAAATACTGCATCCTCATCCAGTAAAAGTCCAGAAAAGTTATACTCTTCTAAATACATTACTTGTGCAAAATGCAATAGATTTGGTCACACTACGGACTCTTGCTGGAAGGAAGGAAAAAGCAAAATTAAACAAATCTGGGTGCCTAAGTCTTCTACCTATACTATGGGTGGAACCACTTGGGTAACCAGATCTTTACTCACCTCTTCTTTCTAGGTGTGTTGGCAGGCTAAGGACAAAGAAGACGTGTGGTACTTGGACTCGGGTTGTTCAAAGCACATGACGGGCAATAAAGAGAAGTTCCTTAGCCTGGAGATGAAGAAAGGAGGAGTTGTGACATTCGGAGACAATGGAAAAGGAAAAATCATCGGCATCGGAGTTGTGGGTAACGAAAATTTTTCAATTTCAAATATTTTATTTGTAGAAGGATTGAAGCATAATTTGATTTCTATTAGTCAATTATGTGATAAGGGTTTAAATGTTTTATTTGAATCTTCTACAAACTTGTGCAAAATTATTAATTCCAAAACAAATGAAATTGTTTTTACCGTACCTAGATGTCACAATGTATATATGATAAAATTTCTAGATTTTTCAAATTCTACTTTGAAATGTCTTTTATCAAAAAATGATGAATTAGATTTATGGCATATGCGACTTGGACATACTAGTGCCAAGTTAATTACAAAACTTTCAAAAGATAAATTAATTAAAGGTTTACCTTTGTTAAATGGAAATTTATCTTCTTCACTATGTGTGCCTTGCCAAAAGGGAAAATTTTCAAAATCATCTTTCAAAAGTAAAAATATTATTTCTACCACTAGGCCACTTCAATTAATACATATGGATTTATTTGGGCCAATTGGAATTTCTAGCTTAGGTGGTAAAAAATATACATTTGTATTGATTGATGATTATTCTCGTTTTTGTTGGACTTTATTTCTAACCTCCAAATCCGATGCATTTTCAGAATTTTCAAAATTATGTTTGCGTATCCAAAATGAATTTGAGTTAAAAATTAAACGCATACGATCGGATCATGGAGGAGAATTTGAAAATGAAAAGTTTATTTCTTTTTGTACGGAGTTAGGAATTAAACATGAATTTTCCGCTCCACGCACACCACAGCAAAATGGTGTAGTAGAGAGGAAAAATAGAACTCTTCAAGAGTTAGCTCGTACAATGTTATCTGAATTCAAATTACCAAAATCTTTTTGGGCTGAAGCGGTTAGCACGGCATGTTATGTAATTAATAGAGTAATGCTTCGCCCTATTTTAAAATTAACTCCTTTTGAATTAATTTTTAATAAACAACCAAATGTTTCTTATTTCAAAGTTTTTGGTTGTAAATGTTTTATTTTGAATTCTAAAGATTCCTTAGGAAAATTTGATGAAAAATGTGATGAAGGTATCTTTATTGGGTATTCTTCAACTAGTAAAGCTTATAGAATTTTTAATAAAAGAACAAAAATAGTTGAAGAATCTATTCATGTTAGGTTTGATGAGTTTGCTTCATGTGTAGAAAAGAAAATTACAGGAAAAGAAGATGAACTCCTTCCCACGGTGGAGAATGATGATGAAGAACTTGGAGAAAATGGAGAAGAAAAAGAAGAAGAAAGAGAAGGAGAAAGAGGAGAAGAAGATAGAGAAGAAGAAGAAGAAAGAGAAGGATATGTGCCTCCAAGTGAATTGAGATTCTCAAAGGATCATCCAAAGGAGCTTATCATTGGAGATCCGCAAAAAGGGGTTAGTACTCGTTCATCGCTACATGTTTTATTTTCAAACCTTTGTTTTGTTTCTGAAATAGAACCAAAAGATGTTTCCACCGCTTTAAATGATGAATTTTGGTTTTTAGCTATGAGTGAAGAACTTAATCAATTTGAACGTAATAAGGTTTGGAATCTTGTAGAACGACCCAAAAATCGTCCTGTAGTTGGTGTTAAGTGGATTTTTAAAAATAAAATGGATAATGAATCTAGAATTGTTAGAAATAAAGCCAGATTAGTTGCAAAAGGTTATGCACAAATTGAAGGGGTAGATTTTGATGAAACTTTTGCACCCGTAGCAAGATTAGAAGCGGTTAGAATATTTCTTGCATTTGCTTGTTTTAAAAGATTTAAATTATATCAAATGGATGTCAAAACCGCATTTTTAAACGGGTATATAAAAGAAGAGGTTTATGTAGAACAACCCCCTGGCTTTATAAATGAGAAATATCCAAATCATGTTTATAAATTAGATAAAGCACTTTATGGATTAAAACAAGCGCCTCGTGCTTGGTATGATCGATTAACTCAATATTTGTTAAAGCACGATTATAAAATAGGAAGTGCTGATTCTACACTCTTCATTAAGCAAATTGATCATGATTTAGTTATTTTACAAATTTATGTTGATGGTATTATTTTTGGAGCCACTAATGAAGAGTTGTGTAATGAAGTAGTTGAAATTATGAAAAATGAATTTGAAATGAGTATGGTTGGAGAACTTTCATATTTTTTAGGTTTTCAAATTACACAAAAACATGATGGTATTTTTATATGTCAAACCAAATATATTCATGATATGTAAAAAAGATTTGGATTTGAAAATCTTAAGCATGCAAACACTCCTATGAGTACTTCACTAAAATTAGGAAAAGATGAAAGTGGTGTTTCAATTGAACAAACTCTTTATAGAAGTATGATAGGGTCTTTATTGTATTTAACCGCATCTAGACCTGATATTATGTTTGCCGTTTGTTTATGTGCTAGATTTCAAGCTAATCCTAAAGAGTCACATTTAAAAGCGGTGAAACGTATCTTTAGATATCTCATTGGAACATCAAAATTAGGTTTATGGTATCCTCATAATGATTCTTTTATTTTGCATGGTTTTTCGGATTCTGATTATGCGGGATGTTCTTTAGATAGGAAAAGCACTAGTGACACTTGTCACTTTATCGGCCCTTCACTTATTTCATGGTCGAGTAGGAAACAGAATTCTGTTGCCCTCTCTACTACCGAATCCGAATATATTGCACTAGGTAGTTGTTGTGCCCAAGCTCTTTGGATGTCACAAACATTAGAAGATTTTGGCATGCAACAAAGTAGTGTAGAATTAAAGTGTGACAATAAAAATGTTATAGACTTAACTAACAATCCCGTATTACATTCTAGATCTAAGCATATAGATGTCCGACATCATTTTATAAGGGATCATATTAAGAAGGGTAATATAAAAATCAACTTTATAGGCACGGAAAATCAACTAGCGGATATATTCACTAAACCGTTACCGGATTCCCGTTTTTCTATGCTTAGGCTAGAATTGGGAATCCTAGACATTTCACAATGAATATATCACTACTTAGAACCTATAAAATTTAAAAAAAAAAACATCACAAAAACTTATACATATTAAAAAGAAAAACAATCTCTTAAAATAGACATTCACCAACTCAAACATGTTCACATAGTCAAAATTATTACAAAAATTTAATCATAATGTCTGATCATAGAAATGCAGAAAATTAGAAAGGGATCTGAGCAGTGCAGCTGTCAGATGGCGACAGTGAGCTGTCGGATGGCGATATCTTCCAGAACTCCACCTTAATCCGACTCCTCCTCATTCCTACTACCAGCTCCACTGCTTTCAGGAATATCATAATCTGATCTCCTCACTACTGTCTTCCTCCGTCGACCTTGACTGACCGATTGGCGACGAGGTTCCTCCTCTGAAGGCATCTCCCATTTCGCGGCTTCCGCAGGCGTAGGCTTTAATTTCAGGTCTTTCACAAGGAACTTCATAAATTTTTGCATTCGGGTCCGATCCTTTTTCACCTCCACCTTATGTTCTTCAAATGATCTTCTATGCTCTTGGAAGTCATCTATATGTTTATCCAACTTAATTTGGAACGAGTCGAGTGCCTCCCGCATAGAACCTCCATGTGCTATTGGAGGCTCTCTCATTTCCATAGTCGGCGGCTTTCGTTGACTTTTCTTACCCTTAATATCCGAGGTTTGATATATCTCCGGGCAACAATCTCCAATATAAAAATTTTGATCTATCCATACATATTTCTTGAATATAATACGCTGGATAATCGCACCTAAAGGGAGGGTGTGTGCCTTTTTCCACTCCGGATTTTTGAGGCGATATGTATAACGAATCATGGATAACAATAGATCGGCCACATCAAATAACTCTTTCTCCACTATATAATAAGTCACAAGGCTAAGTTGAGCCGTAATACTATGCGTATCACCGGACTTCAACATAATCGTGTGCCTTAGTATATCTTGTACAAGACGAGCATCGTCTGTCAGTGTCGTCATAGTGGATATGAGATTTTTGGTGGAATTTCCATGCAAAGACATGTTCATACACGTCCAATTTCTCTCAAGTCTATAGTTTTCAACTATGTCCAAGACATTCTCACTTTCCATTAACCCAAATTCACTTCTTAAATCAAATGGAGTGATCTCAACATATTGTCCTTGAATTTTTGATCTCACTCCACCATTCAGATCGGTATATGTCGGATCCTCAAGATGATTGTAAAATTCACGAACTAAAAAGGAGGAGAAAATGTCTTGGATAATTACTGAGAGTATACCTGCCTCAGCAAGCATAAAATAGACTTGTTCATGCCTAGGGAGATCAAATTCCACGATCTTTGAAATTCCTATCTGTGTTTTTTCAATGGCCGGGTAACTTTGATAAGAGGAATGTGCATCTCCTGATTCACCCCTTCTTGATCTCCAACTTGAACTCATATCTGCATAAGACAGAACAAAATTTTTACAAACAAAAAAAGGAACAATTCTGGCACTGTCGGATTTCCGATACCACCTATCGGAAATCCGACAGCTAAAAATTTTTTTTTGTGTCGAAAATTTTTATTTCACAACAATCTTCCTATCCCAAATCTACACACTTTTCACACAGCAAAAAAAAAATCTTCAACAACTTTAATATTTTTTTTTTGTTTTGAAAAACCAAAACTGTAATGAAAAACACTATTCATCATCTTCTTCCTATAACACTTCATTTTTTTTTGTCATCATTATTCCTCTTAAACTGAACCTATAAACATCTAGATCTACCAAAAAAAAACAACAAAAAAAAGGAAAATCTTGTTTCAACACACAAATTCAACAAAAATACTAATTTCTATTACAAAAGACAAGATCTACATCTCTTATACAACCAAAGATGTAAAATATCTAGATCTACTAAACTTTCTCCAGTTTATCTTCAAAAAAAAACTCCATGAAAATCAAGAGAAATATGAGAATCACAAAACTATTGGAGAAATTTTAACCAAAACTTGAAAAACCAACAAATCTCACCTTAGATCTGAAGTTTTCTGGCACCTAAAGCTCTAGATTTCGTAATTTCTCCTAAACTTGAAGAGAAATGTCGGTCAAAAGACAAAACACGTCTTTTTATACTTTCTGAGCTGTCGGATGGCGATAGCTTGATATCGAAAATCCGGCAGCTCCCAAAAATTGACTATTTTTTTTCACTAGTTTGTTCATTCCCTGTTTCTATACATGTTAATATGAGAATTTTGGTATCTTGCATAAAGTATTCTTCTTGTGTTATTATTCATAACAATAGCTTAATATATGCTTATGATGTTCAATCTTACCATATCATTGTGATGACACTTTCATATCGTTATTAAGAATTGTTTTCGCATGCCTCTAAGTATAAGAAATCTTTTATCTATGACAATGAGCAATCACAAACACTTACTTTGGTAATACATATTAATACAATTTATTCTATACATACATCATGATTGATCGAACATAACAAAATACATTTCATAAATGTCACCTTCACCTTTGATACTTTGCACTTATTCAACTTTTACCATTTCTGGCATGCAAGTGAATTCGGAGATCCTTAAAATTTATGAATCCTCAAAAAAAAATTTCAAATGCAAAACATTCTTTTTGCCCAAAATGTTGAAAGAAATAAATAAAAATTGACAAGGATCATCCACCAAGCACTACTTAGCCTCCTGATAAGTCTTAATGAGCATTGTGAGGTTAAGCACCTTGGAAAGAATTGTAAAGTGTCTTGCAAAAACAAAATGGTCCTTTTATGTATATTTGCAAAGTTTCTGGTTCAGAAGTATGGGCTTTATGTATATTTATGTTATGTTTAACAATTCCATGATCATGTATATTTTAAATATATTCATATGTATTCTTTCTCAAAGTATCACTACTGCACTTCATTGTTATTTATAAAATTTCTTCTTATGAGAATTGGACCGAAACGATTCAATTTTCTATATTGCACTGTGTCTCTCTATGATCATTAAAATTGAATCTCATCATGGTTAAGTTTATTTGATTCTATACATTATAACACATTACTAGAATGCTTAGATTCCTCTCCAAGATTACCTATCTCATTATCATATCACTTACAAAGCTTCCGCTAGTGTACTTCAACTTGTCATATATTCTTTCTCCATGACTACCATATCTCTGTAATACTCTTTCCTAGTCTCTCATCTCTCTATTCATCTTTTGCTAATATCAAAGGGGGAGAAGATAAAAAAAAGATCAATTAAATCAACTAAATCACTTAAAATACTAAATTAATTAAGTAAGCATATATGTAGGGGGAGTTTATATGCAGGGGGAGAATATTTTTGAAGGAACTATATTAAGGGGGAGATCATATTAAGGGAAATCGTCATTGCATCTTTCACATAAGTCCTTGTACACACATAAGTATTTTTCACCATCTCAATAGGATTTATTCGATTTCTTTTTATAAGGATTTGTTATTATCAAAAGGGGGAGATTGTTGGAGCATGCGTTCCGCACTCGTCCGGTTTGAGAATAACAAATCTCGAATGTATTTGATCCTATTTTTGATTAATGGTGTGCAGATAACATGTGCAAAAATAACATGATTTCAATTGAAGCAAAATGACATTTTCCAGAAATTTGAGCTATCGGATTTCCGACAGTGCTATCGGATTTCCGACAGCGCGTATATTTGATCTCTGCGCAGCGGTTAGGATCGATCAGATTTCCGATATCGCTATCGGATGGCGATAGCCCACGATCTTCCGATAACGCCAGGACGTGCAGCAGTTACCACACAGCGGTTAGGATCTATCGGATTTCCGATATCGCTATCGGATGACGACAGCCCACGATCTTCCTATAACGCCAGAACGTGCAGCGGTTACCTTGGCTATCGGATATCCGACAGTACTATCGGATATCCGACAGCCCACGTCTCAACCACGACCTCAAGACGACGCAGAAACTTCGTTTTAGTGGGACACGTGGCAGCCTCTGGAGATATCGGATTTCGGCGACAGCGGCTATCGGACGGCGACAGCTCCTTTTTATTAAAAGGGCTCGAAACTTCGTGGAATTCAGTTCTTCAGATTCCTAAGCCTCCTTCCTGAGTGTTATCGTCCAGAGAGCTCCAGAGAACGAAAATCCCCATCCTTGAAGGAGAAAAGAGAGAGCAAAGCCGAAGATTGTACACGCATTCCAAGGAGACTGTCTCAAGGGATCTTCGCTGTTTTGGTCCAGAAATTCTAAAGGGGGTTTTTCATATTGTATTTTCATTCATTCACTTTTCATTTTGTAATCGTTGGAGAAATCGTCGTCTTGCGTGCGGCGTCTAAGTCCTTGCGCGGCTTAAGGGAAAATCGCTTCCTTGTGCGGAGCGTCCAAGTCCTTGCGCGGCTTGGTGGGAAATCGTGGCCTTGTGTGCTACGTCTAGATCTTGGGAAGATCTAGAGGATAGGCTTGGGCTTGGTCTTGGGAGAGACAAGTGATAGCCTTCCGATCCTTGGGAGAAGGATTGGTAAACCAAAATTGTAGATTTTTTTTATTAACATAATTGTGCCTTGATCTTAAGCATTGTTAAGATCATTTTTTATTGTATGCAAATTTCATGATTAATATAATTATGTCTTTTTCTTTAATTACATATTTGGTGGCATAATCTTTATCTTAGAAATTTGTTTTTGAATTATTAAAAAAAAAACACATTCTTTGGAAATTGTTTAGAAGTAATTTTTAGAAAAGTAAAACTTGTTTAAAATTTCTTAAGGAAAAATTATATTTCAAACACACCCTTATTCACCCCCCCCTCTAAGGGCGTCATACGATCCAACAGTCTGGCGGAAGCTAAATCTCTAAGTTCTTCGATGTAGTCGAGAGATAGCTTTTGAGCTTCCTCATTCTCTAGTCGCCATCCCTCACTTCCGCCCTCGGCGGCGATCACCCTTGGACTTCTGACTTCAAACTCTACTGGGATGAGAGCTTCTGATCCGTGAGAGAGCTTGAACGGTGTCTCCCCGGTAGCTGAGCTAGGAGTGGTCCTCAAAGCCCACAGAACCGAGGAGAGCTGGTCCGCCCAGTTACCTCGCAGGTTCTCCACCTTTTTCTTCAGCAGGTTGATGATCAGCTTGTTGGCGGCCTCCACTTGGCCATTGCTCCTCGGGTGAAGCACAGAGGCGAATCGAAGATCAGTTCCCAGTTGTCTGCAGAAATCTTCCAGCTCCAAGCTGGCAAACTGAGGACCGTTGTCGGTGACGATGGCGAGAGGAATCCCAAACCTACAGACGATCTCCCCCCAGATGAAGTTCTTCACGACTTGAGAGGTGGTCTTGGCCAAAGCTTTGGCCTCGATCCACTTGGAGAAGTAGTCGATCATGACGAGAGTGAACTTCCTCTGACCACTAGCTAGGGGGAAAGGGCCAATCAAATCCATCCCCCAAATGGCGAACGGCCATGGGGCGGTGATTGAACGGAGCTGCTGGGCTGGCTGCAACTGGAGGGGTGCGAAGAGCTGGCACTTCTGGCACTTTTTCGAGAAGAGCTCAGCATCCTTCCGGATAGTAGGCCAGAAGTAACCATGCCTTAAGACCCTCTGCTCTAAAGTGCGAGTCCCAGAATGACTTCCACACTCTCCCGAGTGGATCTCTTCCAACACCCGGGGTACTTCGTCTTCAGAGATACACCTGGCTAGGGGGCCCGAGATGGTTTTACGGTACAGCTCCCCATCCTGCAAAAGATAGTACGCCGCTTTGTACCGAAACCTTCTCTGATCCCCTTCACTTGCTGGAAGCTGGCCGGTGGCAAGGAATGTCACAAAAGGATCCGTCCATGAGGGGCGCTGCTCGAGCTCCATCATCTCCCCTTCTTCGATGGATGGCCGGAACAGCTCGGTGATGGTTCCCCCAGCTCTTGGCCCATACTTGGCCAAACGGTCCGCCGCCGAGTTTTCCTCTCTCAGGACGTGCTCGACGAAGAACGACTGGAAACCTCCAATTAATCCCTTGACCTTCACCAAGTACTTCTGTAGGATGGTGTCGCGCACTTCGAACTCTCCTCTGATCTACGATGCGACCATCATTGAATCCGTAAAGGCCCGAACATCACGGATCCCTAGCTCCTTGGCGAGGCGCAGGCCTGCCACTATGACCTCATACTCTGCCTGATTGTTTGTGACGGGAAAGAGGATCTCGACGGCTTGCTCGATCCTCGTTCCCTGTGGGCTGACAAGAACGATGCCCACTCCCACAGAGCTTCTTCCCGAAGCTCCGTCAACAAACATCATCCAAGGGATTGGGTCGAACACCTCTTCCCCTGGCTCTGCTTCTGCCGAGAAGTCTGCCAAGAAGTCTGCTACCGCTTGGGCCTTGATCGCCACCCGGGGTGAGAAGGAAATGTCGAACTCGCTGAGTTCTACCGACCATTTCGCTAATCTCCCTGAATGCTCCACTCCTTCCAAGATGTTTCGGAGAGGATGATCAGTCACTACTCGGATGGAGTGAGCCTGAAACTAAGGCCGGAGCTTCCGTGCTGACACCACCAAGGCGAAGGCCAGCTTCTCCAGGATTGGATACTTCAGCTCCGCCTTCTTTAGTACCCGACTGACGTAGTAGATGGGTAATTGCTTTTTCCTCTCTTCTCGGACTAGCACAGAGCTCACAGCCTCTGCCCCTACTCCCAGGTAGATGAGCAGGTCTTCGCCTTCTTTTGGGCTTTGAAGGAGAGGTGTCTGAGTCAACTGCTCCTTCAGCTTTACGAATGCCTTCTCGCATACTTCGGACCACTCAAAATTCTTCGTTTTGCGGAGTGTTCTAAAGAATGGAGAGCACTTCTCCCCGGCCTTCGACAGGAAGCGGCTAAGACCCGCCAACCTTCCAGTCAATCTCTACACCTCCTTCATTGTCTTCGGGGAAGGCATCTCCAGGATCGCCTTAACCTTGTCCAGGTTAGGTTCTACTCCCTTCGGGGTAAGGAGATGCCCCAGGAACTTGCCTCTTCCCGCTCCAAAGACGCACTTCGCAGGATTCAACCTCATTTTGAACCTCCTTAGCGTCGCAAAGGTCTCCACCAGATCCACAATGTGTTCTTGGACGCTCTTGCTTTTAATCAAGAGGTCGTCCACACACACCTCCAGGTTCCTCCCCTTTTTCTCCTTGAAAATGTGATCCATCATCCGCTGATAGGTGGCTCCGGCATTCTTTAGCCCAAAGGGCATCATTTTATAGTTGTAGCAGCCATCATCAGTGATGAATGAAACATCGCGGCAGTCAGGGGGATGCATCCGGATCTGATGGTATCCTGAAAACGCATCAAGAAAGCTCATTACAGAAAAATCGACGGCTGAATCAACCAGCGCGTCGATTCGAGGCAAGGGATAACAATCTTTCGGACAGCTTTTATTCATCAAAGAAAAGTCTACACACATTCGCCATCTGCCCCCTACTTTCTTAACCATTACAACATTTTAGACCCAGCCTGGATACTGGATCTCTGATACAAAGCCTGCGTCTAGCAGCTTCTTCACCTCCTGCCGAATTGGCTCGGACAGGATAGTGACATTTTTCCTCTTTTTCTGGCGGACGGGCTGGGCCGCGGGATCCAAATTGAGTTGATGACAAGCAACCTCAGGATCGATCCCCGGCATCTCTGCTGCGCTCCAAGCAAATATGTCGACGTTCTCTTGAAGACACGCCGCCATCCTTATCTTCTCCTCGATCTTCAGGGACCCGCCGATCTTCACCAGCCCGAATGCTCCTGCTGCGGAGAGCACCTCGATCTCCTCGACTTCCTCGGCTACCTCCAGCCTAGCTGGGCTCTCCAGCACCCTTCCGAATTCTTTCGCGTCAGCCATCCAGCTGATGGTACTGACGACGCTGAGGTAGCACTCTCTGGCGGCTCTTGGATCGCTCCTGATCCTCACCTGAACATCCCCCTGGCAGTACTTCAAGCACTGATGGTAGGAGGAAGGGACGGCCTTGAAGGCGTTGAGAAGTGGCCTCCCGAAGATGGTTTTGTAACAGCTCGGGGCGTCGACGATTATGCATCGACAGTTGATGGAGGTGCCACCGAGGGTTACAAGGAGATCTGCTCCTCCTTCCACCTCCTTCTTCTCTCCGGAGAAGCCAAAGAGGGGACCATCTGATGCTCGAACTCTGTCGGGTCTGACTCCCAGTCCATCGAACGTCCCTTTGAAGATGACGTTCACGGAGCTACCGTTGTCGACCAGAATTTGATCAACGGTGAAGTCTTCCATTGCTGTCTGGATGACGAGGGCATCATGGAAGGGATTCTCATTCCCTAGCATGTCCTCCTCGGAGAAGGCGATCTCCTCCAATGGGGGCGGGGCTTGCGAGGTCGAAGCGACGCTCCGACGGTAGATCTGATGGAGGCTCCCCTTTCGGGAAGCTCCCAGCCCGGCTCCCCCATGGATCACTCCAACTCCTCCTCCCCCTCGACTCCCTTGGCCAAGCTCTCCACGACCTCCGTGGTCGACGTGATCCTCGTTCCTCCTTCGAACGACGACAGCCTGCCCTGCCTGCGGCTCGGCAGGGGTCTCGATCCTCCGCTGCTCTCCTCCGTCTTCCCCTGCGGCTAGCTTCCTTCTGGCCTCCCAAAAAGCTGGGCAGGCCATCATGGCATGCCCCTCCGCCTGGTGGAAGTCGCAGTAGAGCGGAACCTCTTCCATCTGCTCCTTCCTTTGCTGCTTCTTCTTCTTCTTCTTCTTGCCCTGAGGGTGCCCAGGCCTGGCAACCATCATGGCTTCATCTCTCCTTCCCTCTCGCCTTCCCTGCTGGTGGTAAGGCCTCCTCTCGGGGGATCTCCCCCTCTGATCCTGACGCTGGTGCCGTCCAGCCGGCCTCCATGGCGGCCGGTTGTCCGGAACCTGATAGCGCCTCTCCTCTTCTCGACGCTCCGGAACCACGACGGGTCGCCTCTCATCGTTCCTGCTCGGTTCCTCCCTTCTCCTCTCTTCTCGCCGCTCTGGCTTCTTCCTCTCTGCCCTCGGGGGCTCTTCCCTCTTCCTCTTCTCTGGGACCTTCTCCCTCCCTTCCTCTGCTGCCTTGGTCACCTCCGCTAGGTTGGCCAAGAAGTCCCGGTTGGAAGACTCCCCCTGAACGAACTTGTTGTCCCTCACGATGAGGTTGTCGTAGGAGTAGGGAGGGTTCCTGCCGAGCTCCAGCTTGAAGAGGCCTTGCCCTATCCCGAACGTCAAGGCCAGCTGCAGGATGGTGGGATCCACCTCCTCGATATGCAGCACCTCCTCCTGGAAACGCTCGATATAGGCCCCCAACGGCTCATCCGGTCTCTGGGTCACAAGGAACAGAGTTGTCGCCTCCTTCTTCAGCTTCTGGGCCGTGGCGAACCGGGTCGTTACTCCACGGCACAGGTCTTCGAAACAGTAGATCGAGCCCAGAGGCAACTGGTGGAACCAGTCCCTGGCTTTCCCTGTAAAAGTGATGGCGAACAGCCGGCACTTGAACGCATCCGACATGGTTCGGATAGAGATAATATCCTCAAACCACTGGATGTGACGAACAAGGTCGTCCCTCCCGGTGTAGTATTTCAACACAGGATCCCTGAATCCTTCCGGCACGGGCGCGGCAAGGATGTCTTCACTGAATGGGCTCCTCCCACTCGCTGGACGACGGTCTTCAAGCTGGCGAGTATCATGGCCATACTCACCATAAGGCCGAGTATCCTGATATCTCGCCTGCTCTTCCACCTCGCGGAAGCGAATTCCTTGTGAGGATTGCGGGAAGGGCTGCGACCTCCTTGGTCGCTCGGTCTCAGGATTGACGTGCTCCTTGCCTGCGCGCTGGGTGCGCTCCTCGCCCTCGGTCAGCACCGGGCGATTAGGCGAGGTCGCCGTGCCCTCCGCACCCTGCTGGAACACTGCTCGCATAGCCCCTTCCATGCGCTGGGCGAATGCTTCAAAAACTTCCATCGTCACGAACCTGCCAGTTCCTGACGGGTTGCCGACCACTTCCTCGTGGTCGCCTTCTACGACCATCTTGTCTTCCTACTAGGTTTTCTCCCTCTGGATGCGATCCACGCTCACCGCACCAAAGTGTTGACGCCAGGAAAATCCTGGCCTAAAATTCGGACCTTTGCAGCCGGAGGCTACTTGCCCAACTGTCTGACGAGATGGACAAGCTGGCGACTATGAGGAAGTTAGGAGAGCAACAACAACAGGACCCCAGATGCTGCGGCAGGGAGGTCCCACCACGTACCCGGAAGCTCGAAGGAGTCTTCCCCTCCACAACCAAGAATGGCCGAGCAGGGTACGAGGAAGGCACCGACTTGGCTAGCAAGCAGGGGTGATAGTCTCGAGAATTCGGAAATCGGGATCCAAAAGCTCAAGCACAGGTGCCAATCCAAGTACCCCTGGGGTCCTATTTATAGGCAACCAAGGGGTAGGGGGTTTTTATAGCCCAGCCCTAACCTGGCGACTATGGGTTACTCGGCGAGTACCATGCCATAGTCGCCCATCTGGCGAGTATTGGGTGCTGCTCGCACACGCCGGGCCAATACTCGCATAGGGCTTCTGCTGCTTCCTGTTCCTGCCTTGGACTGTTGGTCTTTGTGTTGACCCTTTGACCTTGACTTCCACCTACGTGGCCTTGAGTGGGTCCCATCCTCGGAGAATAAGGGTTGTACAGGTAGAACCAGTCCCTCGCCTTCTCTTTCAGGGTGGTGGCGAAAAGTCGGCACTTGAAGGCGTCCGACATAGGTCTGATCGAGACCATATCTTCAAACCACTGCAAGTGGGGAACGGGATCGCTGTTTCCAACGTACAATGTCATGGTCGGCTCTCTGAACCCCTCGGGGAGTGGTGCCGAGAGCACCAACTCACAAAAAGGGCTCCCCCCACTCACCCTCTGAACTTGTTCCACTCTTCCTGCAAAACCTCCTGCCGACGTCTCCCATGTTGTCCTTGGATTCTCCGAGTACACGGCTGCCGGGATCCCTTCTGCCGAGTTCACCCTGACCGGGACCTCGCTCGCTCCCGCTGGACTGGGGAAGAGTTCTCGGCCAGCGAGATCTCGGCCTACCTCCTGGGCCGTCGTCTCCTTTCCTGCTCGCTGGCCTGGGGCGTTCTCGCCAGCCCCAAATGGAGGAGCCATCTGAGGGGCCGGGGTCGCGAAACCACCCAGCGCCGAGGCGATGGCGCTTTGAAAAGCCCCAACCATATCCCTTTTGAGCTCGGCCAGCATGTCCATCGTCATCGGCGTTCCCGTGGTTGGCGAGCCTCCGAACCCTGCGTCTCGCTCGTCCTCGCCCATCATGCTTCCTCCTGAAGACATTCCTGAACTAGCCACACTCCACGCTCACCGCACCAAGAATGTTGAAACCAGAAACTGGTTGGGGGGCGACTAGCACTTACTTATCCCTCGGAGAAGGCAAGCCGGAGTCTCAGAACTCAACACAGACCCTTAGTCTCAGCAGGGAGGTCCCACCACACACCCGGAAGATCTTTAGATTGCTTCCCCTCCAGAGCCAAAGCTGAGCCCCGGGCACCTTGGAGAGCTCTGAGGAGTCTCTGCAAGGATGGCCAGAGGAGAGAGAAGCCTGAAAACTGGAATCCTCTCCAAAGGTGCCCTTTGGGTCCTATTTATAGTTTTTCTGAACTGGTCTGCGAATAGCAGAATTCCGCCTCTTGATTTTACTATACGCACCCCAACTTGGTCTGCTAACAGCCAAACTCCGCTATCCGGGGTGGCTATTGGCAGACCCTTAGGGGCAAAAAGGTAATTCTAGCTTCCAGTCCCCTGGGAGAGGGGTCTGCGAGGACTGCTCGCCCTCTTGGTCTCGCAAAAGTGTATGCGCGAGCCCCTACTGTCTCTGCGACCTCAAGGGTCTCGCTGAACCTGAGGAACGAGGCCCTCCTGCCGAGCGCGGAGAGAGCGAGACCAAGCCACCGATCTCGCCTCACCCTAGCTGCCGAGACCTTTTGATTGGTGATTTCGCACATATTATCCCGAAAAAATGTTCCGCGAAATCCATGGGAGGAGCCAGGCGAACCCCGGGTTGTACATAAAAATGCATGTATAAGGCGTATTTCTAAAAGACGCGAAAAATTAGAAAAAAGTACGGTGCGACTAGCCAAAACTGTGGTGCTAATAGCAGCACCCTTTCTAAAACATTTCATTACCAGCACACTCATCATTTCATTTCAGACTAAAGATAAGCGGAATTTTTTTTCTCTTGTTATTTAACTCTTATTGAAGTAGCATAACCTTTACATAGGAGTAATGTTAAAAGCACATCAAATTAGATTATTATCACACCAAAAATCTGTCTAAAAAACTCAAAAATCCAAATACTCCAAGCTTTAAGCGCACATCATAGGAAGGAGTGTCTCCCCCGCGAATCGTCGTCCAGGTTCTCTTCTCCGAACACTTCAAGATCATCTACTTCATCGCCAACTCTACCCTCTTACGCCGCCGAATGGGAAAAAAATGTCTCTCCTCTCATCGTCTCCTTCCTCGTCCCCTCTTCTCTTTCAATCGATTTTTGGGCATGCATGCGGAAAACGAAGAATGTGTCCTTTGAGACTAATTCTGATCTTTCTCTCGGTATCGCTCGCCGGATTTTTCATGCTGAGGGGTCTTGGGGTTCAGCCGGAGGAGGCGATCAAAAACGCTGGCGGAAAGGTCGTCGGCGGGAAGGTCGCCGACGGGAAGGAATCTCTTCCCCTTTCCGACAAGGTAGCGTTCTGGAAATTACGAGAAGGTCGTTGGCGACGGGAAGGAATCTCTTCCCCTTTCCAACAAGGTAGCGTATTGGAAATTACGAGACTGGGCTTTGGGTTGTTGCTGCAGGTTCGAACTGCGATCAGTTTCTCTTCTTCGCTCTCTCGCACACCGTAAACATTACGAGCTGCATCAAATTAATGTTTAATAGAACTTCTCCGTGCTAGATGTGAATTGGGACAAGAAGAACTAAAAGGAGTAATCTGAAAGTCTGATACAGAGGTGGAGGTATATCTCTCCGAGAAGTTGAAGCTCACCACCATCATGAAGAATCCTCTTCGAGCTCAAATCATTCTTCGGAGGACGAAATAAGAAGGTGGAATGTATTCGGCAAACTTCTAGTACATTTCGGCGAAAATCAACATTTTAAAATTGGCGTGTCATTAACGAGTCGGTGTGAAAATAATCATTTTTGATGTGTTATTAAAGTTTGGCGGTCAATAGCCAATAACGGTGTGCTTTTAACATTGCTCAGCAAACCAAGTTTAAAAAAAATAAAAGTATACATTCTTTTGGTCATTTCATCAGAGATCTAATTGGCAGTTTCAGATATTTCAATTTAGGCTTCATTTGTTTAGGCGTTGTCACGCCTGCGTTTGGAGCAAACGCCGTCGGACTGCGGGTAAACAAACGGGCGTCGGCGGCGTTTGCTCCGTTTGCACCCACCGGACAGAGGCAAAGCCCCTGATCCGCTCCGTTTCCATCGCCACCTCCTCCCCTCCGGTCCCAACCCTCCGTCTCCACCAGCCATCTCCGCCCGCCACCGCCTAAACAAATAAAGTCTTATAGTCATGTGTCTGCTTATGGCATAAATGAAACTCATATTAATTAATTGGTCGTGGATAACTACAGAGGCAATTGAGGCGGAATATCCTTAGCGTGTGTTAGAGAACCTGCAGAGGCTGATAAAAGAGGAGGAAGAGGAGTAGCAGACGACTGAGGAGAAGGGAAAAGTTCAGCTAGGTTTTTCATTCCATAAGAGAGTATAAGTAGTACATTTGATGTACAGGTGTACGGACAAGAAAAGAGCAAAATAAATACAAGTATATACTCATTACTGTATATTCCTAACACTCCCCCCTCAAGGACGTAGAGAGCCAATGCGGAGCTTCTTGCTAGTCTCTCGAAGTCGTTCCTTGGATAACGGTTTGGTGAAGACATCGGCAAGCTGATCGAGGGACGGAACATAGGAGAGCCGGAGAGCTCCTCGAGCTACGAGTTCCCAGATGAAGTGATAGTCTATGTCGATGTGACGCGTTTTGGTATTGGACCAGGAGTTGCGTGACATTTGAATAGCCGACTGGTTGTCACAAAGGATGGACGGCGGCGAAGAAATCGACAAGCCCAGCTCGCGGAGCAAGTAACAGAACCAACTAAGGTCAGCGGTGGTGGATGCAAGGGAGCGGTATTCAGACTCGGTACTGGATCGAGAAACAGTGGGTTGTTTCTTAGCCGACCAGGAAACCAGGTTGCCGCCAAAAAATACACAAGTGCCGGAGATGGAGCGACGAGTTGATGGGTCACCCGCCCAATCTGCATCCGAGAAGGCAGTGAGGGAGTGTAGGGTGTTGCGCCGATAATGTAACCCATAATCAAGTGTGCCTTTGATGTACCGAAAGATCCTTTTCACAGCTTGAAGGTGAGTAGTGCATGCGAGGATGCTGAAGAAATTGACAAACTTGATTGACCGAGAAGGCAAGATCTGGTCGGGTGAGGGTGAGGTATTGCAGTCCACCAACCATGCTGCGATATAGAGTTTGATCAGACAAAAGATCGCCAGAATCCGGTGTGAGAAGGCAGCCAACAATGGCAGGTGTTGAACATGGAGCGCAAGTCAACATGTTGAACTTCCGAAGCAAGGACATGGCGTATGAGGACTGCGTTACCGTGAGGAGCTCAGGACTGCGGGATACCTCGAGGCCAAGGAAGAATCTGACTGTGCCGAGGTCGCGTGAGGAGAACTGAGAGCATATTGACTTGATGAGCGCGGAGACGAGGCGAGAGCTGGAGCCAGTAATAATGAGATCATCCACGTAAACTAGGACTACGAGAAGGGAGGCCGAGTCTCGACAGATGAAGATTTCCGCATCAGAGATGCTGCTGCGGAAACCTTGAGAGACCAAGAAGGATTGTAAGCGGTGAAACCAAGCACGCGGCGCCTGTTTGAGGCCATAGAGGGACTTCTTGAGGTGGCAGATGAAGTCCGGTTTGTTGGGATCATTGAAGCCCGGTGGTTGGCTCATGTATACATTCTCGGTGAGGTGACCATTTAAGAAGGCATTCCGAATGTCCAGTTGGAGCAGTGGCCAGTCATGTGAGATTGCAATGGAAAGTATGAGACTAATGGTTGCGTGTTTCACAACTGGACAGTAGGTTTCCTCATAATCGACCCCGGGGCGTTGGTGAAAACCTTTGGCAACAAGGTGTGCCTTGTGGCGAGCAATAGAACTATCCGCGTGACGTTTGAGTTTGTAAATCCATTTGCACCCCCACGATATTGACGGAGGAAGGTGGGGGAACAAGTTCCCAAGTGCCATTCTGAATAAGGGTTGCGTACTCCTCATGCATAGCAGCCCGCCATTCCGGTTTGGAAGAGGCCTCCACAAACGAGGAGGGTTCCTGTAGATCATCGGAGAGCTGGGCAACCAAGGAGTTTGGTAAAGAGAACTTCGCGGTGCGCAAGATGTCGGTAATGTGACGAAATCCTTGAGGAGGAGGTGACATGGAGGAGGTTGAAGGTTCGGCCATATCGGAGGGAATGGGTTCGACCATGGTAGGAGGAGAGGTGGTTGGTGATAGTGGGTGTCGAGTGGCAGGAGTCAGGCAACCTGAGGAAGGAGAGGCGGGTGATGGGTGATTTGGAACAGCACGATGAATTGGAATGTGTAGGAGGTTGGGTGGTAGGGAGAGTGTGTGAGATATAGAATATGGAGTTGAGGGGAGGAGATAGGTGTTGTGGGGGGAAGAGGGGTCGAGGAGTTTAACAGGGGAAAGGAGGATTCGTCAAAAGTCACGTGACGAGAGATGTAGACTCGACCCGTAGGCACATGTAGACAGCGATACCCTTTGTGGAGGGAGGAATACCCAACAAATATGCAATGGATGGAAGGTGACATGAGTTTAGTGTGAGCGTGTGGTGGAAGAAGCGGAAAACATGAGCACCCAAAAGCGCGTAAAGAGTAGTCAGGTGGGCGGCCAAAGGCCAAGCGGTATGGAGTGGTGGAATGTAGAATGGGTGAGGGCAGACGATTGATTAAGTACACGGCTGTGGAGAAAGCCTCGGTCCAATATGTATGGGGTAAACCCGATTGGAGGAGAAGACAACGTCTCATAGAGACTATGTGGCGATGTTTCCTCTCCGCCACGCCGTTTTGAGCAGGTGTGTACGGACAGGAGACATGAAGGGTGATTCCGCGGTTGTTGAAGTGAGATTGGAACCAATCGTTTAAAAATTCACCACCCCCATCGCATTGAACAATTTTAATACGTATAGAGAATAAATTTTCAGCAAAATTTTGAAATAACAAGAAGGCAGAGAAAACATTAGATTTATATTTCAAAGGATAGAACCAGACATAACGACTGAAGTCATCTATGATAGATAAATAGTACATTGCTCCCGAGGGAGAGATTACGGGGGAAGGACCCCAAACATCTAAATGTAGTAAGTACAAAATACTAGGACTGGTAGCGGTCCGAGGACTGAAGGGGAGCCGTGTAGCTTTAGATAGAGAGCATATATGACATTTGTTGGCGGTGGAGTCAACTCGGATCGATGCTGAAGATAGAGCTTTGGCGAGAACCGGTGGCGACGGGTGACCGAGACGAGCATGCCAAACAGAAGTAACAGCATGAGAACTGAGGAGAGCGTGTTCAAGATGAGGCAGAGTGATGTGGTAGAGACCATTATGGTTGCGGCCAGTAAGCATGGTTTGCCCGGTCATTTTGTCCTTAACAAAAAAACCATTAGCATCAAGAATGAATAAACAGTTATTGTCTCTAGAAAATTGATGAACAGAAAAAAGGTTCTTGCAAAGAGAGGGAACACAAAGGACATTGGAGAGAGTGATGAACTCATTGACAGTGGGTAGATGGGTTTTACCAATGCAAGAGATGTTGGAGTTTCTACGGTGATCTCAAAGCAATCAACAGTTAGTCTTACTGCCAACGCAATATGAGCATATATGGTCGCACATAATAGTGCTAAGAGAAATTGGAGGATGATTTGTGTTGGCTTGGTTTTTCTCGAGAAATTGTTTCCCGTGAAAAAGAGCCAATCCGCTGAGACGACATTCGTCAACCGCTGGGACGGCATTCGTCGACCGCTGAGACAGCTGAAGTATACTGCGTTCGACGAATGGCTAGCGTAGCGCGTTCGACGAACGGCTAGCGTAGCGCGTTCGTCGAGCGGGCAGTATACTGCGTTCGACGAACGACAATTATACTGCGTTCGACGAACGGCTAGTACACTGCGTTCGACGAACGGCTAGCGTAGCGCGTTCGTCGAGCGGGCAGTATACTGCGTTCGACGAACGACAATTATATTGCGTTCGACGAACGACAATTATACTGTGTTCGACGAACGGTTGCCAATTCGTCGAACGCAGGGGATATAAACGATTCTTTTATCCTAAGTGTGTGGTTCCCTTTTGCTGACCTAATTTTGTGAGAGAAAAAATAGCGGCGGAAGTGTTCCGACTGAAATATTTTTGACGGAAGAGTTCCGTTCTTCTCCCGCCGTCGCCGCCGCTTCCTCTCCCCGTTGTCGGACCTAGTAGTCTGTGGGAGATAAAGAGAGCAGTTCTTCTCTGACCTAGATCTTGTGCGACAAGATACTAGGGTTCTCCAGCACTCGTGTGGATTTCCTGTAGCGGTGCTGACCTATTTCAGCACTAGGAACTCAGATTCCTTCCATTGGAGCATCTCGGTTGAGTTTAATCTTAACCCCCTTCAGGTATAAATTTATTTATTGCATTGTGATGCTTTCATTCCCTTTTTGAATCATGAAATCGCAAGTTCCGAACTCTTTTGGGTTGTTCTAGTTTATTCCGCTGCGCATATTAGATATGTTGTCATCATTTTGAATGATGCTTAAGGAAAACCCAACAGTGGTATCAGAGATAGGTTTCGATTTCTGAAATATGTTTTCAGAATTTTTCTGAACTTTGTTTCGGAAATAACTATTTTTCCTGAAGTAATTTTCAGAAATTATTTTGGAAAATGTTTCAGAAATTGCGATTTCATTGTTTCAGAAGTTGTTTCTCCTTAGCAGTAATCGTCCCTCTAATTGGTTTGTGAAACCAAATGTCTTAGATTTTGAATCTAACATTGAGAGACGAGCTTGTCTACTGCATAAGTGGTGTCTGTGTCAAATGCATGTAAATTTGGATATTTAGAAATGTTCTAAATGCTCAGATTTAGCCTTTTTTATCAAAGCGTTGATAATTTTATTTTGTGCACATCTGGGATGTATTTGATTTGTGAATGTTGTAATTTTGTGAATGTGCACTTTGATTAATCGTTAATCAATTTTAATATAAAATCTCTTATCCAATATTAAGTATACAGATGCTTTCCGATGGATGACACTCTTCCTGCCTCGATCGATGAAATGTGGGTTTGCCAAAGCAAGGTGCATTAATCTATCTTGGTAAGGGTACGAGCGGATAATTGTGATATCCTACTGTCGACATCGGGTCCAACTTAACTAGGTGCCCTCAAAAGTTGAGTGCCTAGAAGCATTGGGTTGACATGCACCATATGATGGATGCGAATAAAGAGTTATTCACCAATCATACAAGAGTTGCATAGTGATGCAATTGACAAGTATTGCTTACCTAAATAACCGCATTATGAGAGGAACGCCAAAGCGGGCTCGTTATGTTGGTGAAATACGGATCTTGTCCACTAAGAGAGTACCTCGCATAAACTCTCTGAATTGATATTAAGGGTTATCAATTTGAATAAAATAGTGGGAGTGTTTAATAAAAGTCCTTATTAAATAAAAGTTGTATTTTGAAACATAGTACTAAAATGTTTTTGCAAATTCATTGTAGAAATTCATGGCAAATACATCGCACTCCACGTTGTCCCTGAGAGCTATCCTTGAGAAGGACAAGCTCAATGGGACGAACTTCCTCGACTGGTATAGAAACTTGAGAATTGTTCTCAAGCAAGAGCGTAAGCTCTATATCTTGTAAGAGGATCCCCCACCAGAGCCGACCGGGAACACGTCCCGTGCCGAAAATGATGCTTATAAGAAGTATCAGGATGAATCCCTTGATGTCGAATGCCTCATGCTCGCTACCATGACCTCTGAGCTTCAGAAGCAACACGAGACCATGTGTGGCTTTGAGATTATCGAGCACCTGAAGAAAATGTTTCAAGGGCAGGCTCGGGAAGAGAGGTTCGACGTCACTAAGGCTTTATTTCAGTGTAAAATGGGAGCAAGAGACCCAGTGGGAACTCATGTACTTAAAATGATTGGGTACATTGAGAACCTTCAGAGACTGGGGTTTCTTTTAAGCCAAGAGTTGGCTACTGATCTGATCCTGCAATCGTTGCCAGACAGTTACGAGCATTTTGTCTTAAACTATAACATGAATGAGATAGATAAGACGTTGCCCGAGCTCCTAGGCATGTTAAGAACTGCCGAGAACAACATGAAGAAGACCAAGCCTGCTAGCCCCATACTTATGGTGCATAAAAGCAAGGGCAAGGCCAAGGGATTAAGGAAGTCTAAGGTGGGACCTAAGACTAGCCTGGATCCCAAGTCTTCAACACTGAAAAAGAAGGGATTAGCTAAAGAAGGAAATTGCCACCATTGCGGTAAGGCAGGGCATTGGAGGAGGAACTGTCCTCTCTACATCGAGGATCTGAAGAAGAAGGGAAGTGTGACTTCCACTTCAGGTATTTATGTTATAGAAATTAACCTGTCTGCTCCTTCATCTTGGGTATTGGATACCGGATATGGTTCTCACATTTGTACGAATGTGCAGGAACTAACAAGGAGAAGACTGCTGGGTAAAGGAGAGGTAGACCTGCGCGTTGGAAATGGAGCAAGAGTTGCTGCCGTTGTCGTAGGACTGTATCGTCTTTCCTTGCCCACTGGGCTTATTATTGAACTTTATAATTGTTATTTTGTTCCCGCTATAACCAAAAACATCATTTCTATTTCATGTTTGTACATGATTGGTTTTACTTTTGTTATTAAGAACAATTGTTGTTCTATCTACAAGAATGATGTTTGTTATGGCGTTGCTCAAATGTTTAATGGTTTGTATGTTTTGAACATAAATCATCCAATCTATAACATAGAAAATACCAAACGACTAAAAATTAATGACCTTAATCCAACATATCTCTGGCACTGTCGTCTAGGCCATATAAATGAGAAACGCATATTCAAGCTCCATAAAGAAGGATTATTGGACTCATTTGATTATGAATCATTTGAGAGATGCGAGTCATGTTTATTAGGCAAGATGACAAAGGCCCCTTTCACTAGTTGTAGTGAGAGGGCTAATGATCTTTTGGGTATCATACATACACTACAACAAACTGCACCTTTAGTAAGGACTAAATTGTAACGAAGAAGAATTTTGTTACTAATAACAACATTTGGTAACAAAAATTTTCTATCGTTACAAAAGATTAATTTTTTGTAACAAGTATTTTATATTTTGTTACAATAACTAAATATTTGTTATAATAAGTGCAGGTATTTGTAACAAAATCAGTTTTACGTTACAAATAGTAAAATATCCTTACAATAAACAGTAATTGTAACAACACCTTGAAAGTATTTGTAACAACTATAATTTTCTTACAATCAATATTGTTTTGTAACCAAAGTTTTGTTACAATAAATATATTAAATTTTAAAGCATGAGCGCACATTTTGGGTCCTAGAGCGTATTTTTTCGCCCGAGCATGTGTTTTTCACTTGTGCGTGCATTTTTTGTCCGGTGGCGCGTTTTTGCACTAGCATGCATTTTTGCCCCGGCGCATTGTCTCTCAGGCGCACATTTTTGCCCGGGATCATGTTTACGCCTGAGAACGCATTTTCGAATCATCACTCATTCTCTCCCGAGTTCATTTTTGTCAGGGCGCGTGTTTTTGACTGCGCACACTTTTTGGCTCAGGGGCACAATTTTGTTTGTGCACAAATTATTCGCTCATGAGCGTTTTCTTCAAAAACATATTTTTTTCGGGCGCACTTTTTTCGTCATAATGCTTTTTCCCACCCGGGCACGTTTTAGCCTAGCTAGTTACGCATTTTCTCGCGGCCGCGCATTTTTCAAGCCAATTATGCAATTTTCTTACGGGCACGCGAGAGATGACTATTAATTAAACATCATAACATGAAAAATATCTAATGTATCTTTTAAATTTTTGTATAAATAGAAATATATCATTACTAAAAAATAATTTTATTTATTTATTATCACCACTTATGAGGAGACGTCTACGACGATGTTTTTTTGTAGCGTAAAAAAACAAGACTAAAGATTTTAAATTTTGGGTATTTTCGCGCGCAGGGGTGTACGAGCTGCATGAGCGTCGTCGCACTGGGACACAATCGAGGCGGGGGTAATTAATGTCGTGTGGGGCACGTGCGCTTTTCATATGCACTGTTAGTTGCTCGATCGAGCGTCTAAGAGTGGGAGAGTACAGTTTTGGCGGAGGTACCGTCGCTGCCGGGGTACTGTCACAGCGGAGAGTATCGAGCACGGGCGTACCTGTATAATTAATATATATATATAACCGGTTATATATATAATAAATTATAAATATAAATTTAATTATATATAAACGTGTATAAAATTTTATAAAACGTTTTTATAAAAATTTCATATAAAGTTTTTATATAAAACTTTACAAGCAGCTCCGCACAGGCTTCGCCCGTGCTCGCTGGCTCTTAGCGGGCTGCACCCGCATTCGAACGGGCTGCGGCCACATTCTACAGTACCCGGCCGGCGACGACGGGTTTCGCCTGCCCCCAGCGGGCTTCGCCCACAACATATACATATGAGTACTCAAAATGACCGTAAAAAAATATACATCGATATTTTATAATTATTTTTTTCAAAAACATTTATATTTTAACAAAAAATCTTTTTAAAGTTTCTTTATATATAGTAGTTAAAGATATATAAAGTTTATTTATATAAAATTTTTATAAAACTTTATAAAAACTGTTATATAAAATTTTTATAAAACTTTAAAAATCTTTTTCTAAAAGTTTTTCTTTCTCTCTCCCTCTCTCTTACATGAATGAAATATATGGAGGAATGAACATTTTTGGCCCGAGAGAGTATTTTTTTGGCCGGGCACGTGTTTTTCACTCGGACGCACATTTATTGCCCGAGCGCACGTTTTATGCTCAGTCACGCGTTTTGCACTTGCATGCATTTTTCACACAGATGCAAGTTTTTGCCAGAGCGCGCATTTTTCTTACAGGCGCGCGCGAGATGACTAATAAATACCGTAACATTAAAAATATCGCTAATTGTTTCACCAAACCCCCAGCTGCACGTACAGTTTCGTCATCTTAATTCTCTTTCTTCGTCGACTTTGCCACAACATCATGTTATCTCATTACATGTCATATCGATTGCTAGAAGACACGTGATTTAATGAAAATAAATATAAAGAAAGTCATAAATACATGTCATATCGATAAATAAAACATGTGGTTCAATAATTAAGCTAGCATTAATTACTTTTTAAATAAGATTTACTTTTAAGTCTAGACATAGACATGTATGTAGTACTATTGCAGCATAGATATAGACATGTATGTGATACTTTTTAAATAAGATTTACTATTGCGACACACAAACAAAGATACACAAACACAAACACAGACACACATGCATGCAAACACAGACACAGGCACACAGACAGACATAGATAGAAGACACGGATAGACACAGACAGACACAGACACACAAACAAAGGCACACAGACACACACAAACAGTGTCTTTTTCTTCTCTTCTTGTATCTCATTATTACGATCATCTAGTCATTTTCTTCTCTTCTTGTATCTCATTATTGTACATATAGACATACACGCACACACATAGACACACAGACACAGACATCCACATACACACACACACACACAGATAGATAGAGAGAGAGACACAAACACAGACACAGACATACATACATTGACACACACAGACACAGACACACAGACACAGACATCCACATACACACAGACACCGACACACACACACACACACAGACGCAGACACACATACATTGACACACAGACATAGACATAGACACAAACAGACAAAGACACACAAACACAGACACACACATGCTAATCTCATTATATTCCTAAATCTGCATCTATATTCATTATTTTCCTAAATATTCATTTGCATTTGTACAGAAGTCTTCAGATTTCTTGGAAAAATTTGGACAGATTTCTCCTCAAGAATTCTCTAAGAAATCTGGACATATTTTAAGAGAAATCTATCTAGATTTCTCTGGACAGATTTCTTAGAGAAATTGGACAGATTTCTGCCCTGATCTCTAAAAAATGCTTTTACTTTATTATGATTTTAGTGGAAGGACTCGGTCATATTATGTCTTCAACTTCTAGTGTCAAGATATCATTTGCTAACTTATTTTTACATTATTGTTTTTTGTTGACATTTTCAGACTATATTTAGTGTATCGAGAATGAATCAAATGGAAAAGTGAGCAAGTATGACCAGAGGTTGATCTGCTTCCTGATGAAAATGACATCAAGTTGATTTGCTTATATAGTTGGAATTCTTAAATACCATGTTGTAAAATTTTAAGCATTTTAATTATTGAGAGATATTCAAATTTTGTAAAAATTATAGTTTCAATATTTTTCATGAACAATGTGTATTAGAGCTTAAAGTTTCATTGGATTGTATTAAGGGGTTTGGGCCATCTCCCACCCTTATTTTTGTATATTAATAAAAATAAAAGAAAATGTTTATATTAATGGTCATTTTTAGCAATTGGATATTATATTTTAATGAAATAATGATTATTATAAGAAAGTTATTTGTAACGACAAATTAATATTAATAAATTTGATATATAAATCAATTTATTTTTAGTGAGGAAGAAATTTAACAATTGTAACGAAATATTCTTTACTATAACTCATCTTATTGTGAGGAAGTAATGTTTGTCACAAATAAATTATTTGTAACGACAACAAAAATTCGTTACGAGAACTTCTAGCGTCGAGCCTTAGGTAACGGTCGTCACATAAAGTAAATTCTGTTACAAAAACTTTGTGTAACGATATTAGTTACCTCTTGTAATGTTTTTAGTTCTTACTAAAAGTGTAATTTGTTGTAGTGATAGTGATGTATGCGGACCCATGAGTTCTATGGCTAGAGGTGGGTACTACTACTTCATTACATTCACTGATGATTTCAATATATACGGATACATGTTTCTTATGAAGAACAAATCTGAAACCTTTGAAAAGTTCAAAGAGTTTAAAAATGAAGTAAAGAACCAACTGGGAAAAAGGATAAAAGCACTCCGATCTGATCGAGGTGGCTAATATCTGAGTCATGAGTTTCGTGATCATCTGAGAGAATGTGGTATTGTATCACATCTCACTCCGCCCGGAACACCACAACATAATGGTGTGTCTGAGAGGAGGAATCGTACTTTGCTAGACATGGTACGGTCGATGATGAGTCATGTAGATTTGCCCGTTTTTTTTTTTGGGATTTGCTTTAGAGACTGCTGCCTTCACATTAAATCGTGCTCCAACCAAAACGGTTTTAAAGACACCATATGAGATATGGTCTGGGAAGCGTCCTAGTATGTCTTTTATTAAGATTTGGGGTTGTGAGGCATACGTACGACGTCAAATGCCTGACAAGCTGGAACCCAAGTCAGATAAGTGTTATATAGTGGGGTATCCCAGGGAAACCAAATGATACTATTTCTACCTACCGTCTGAGTGCAAAGTATTTGTCGCAAGGCCTGGCGTCTTTTTGGAGAAAGAGTTCTTATCCAGAAAGACTGCAAAGGTGGAACTTGAGGAAGTTCAAGAACCACAAACAATAGTTGAACCGATTTTAGAGCCTGAGCAAGGACTATAAGTTGTTGTAGCTAGAGAGCCTGCTCAAGAAACACAAGTCCGACGTAGATCTGATAGACCAAGATTTGAGCCTGAGAGATATGGATTTCTCGTGTCTCAAATCGGTAATGTGTTGCTCATGGATCATGATGATGAGCCTGCAACCTATCAAGAGGCTATGTGTGGACCTGACTCCGAGAATTGGCTTGAAGCCATGAAATCCGAAATGGACTCCATGTATGTAAACCAAGTTTGGGATTTGGTGGAACCACCTGAAGGGGTACGACCCATGGGGTGCAAGTGGGTCTTCAAGAAGAAGACCGACATGGATGTGAATGTACAGACATTCAAAGTCCGGCTGGTGGCTAAAGGTTTCAGGCAAATTCATGGTGTTGACTATGATGAAACTTTTTCCCCTGTAGCCATGGTCAAGTCCATTAGAATTCTACTTGCTATTGCTGCGTATTATGACTACGAGATCTGACAAATGGATGTCAAAACGGCTTTCCTTAATGGAAACCTCCTTGAGGAAGTGTACATGACATAACCCGAGGGTTTTGAATCTCCAAGTGAAGCCACTAAAATATGCAAGTTGAATCGATCCATTTATGGATTGAAACAAGCTTCTCGAAGTTGGAATCTTCGTTTTGATGAGAAAATCAAAGAGTTTGGTTTCATCAAGAACGAGGATGAACCTTGTGTTTACAAGAGGACTAGTGGGAGCATTGTCGTTTTCCTGATATTGTATGTGGATGACATACTATTGATCGGAAATGACATTCCAACCCTGCAAGTTGTTAAGAACGGGCTAGGGGACTGCTTTTCTATGAAGGACTTGGGTGAGCGACTTACATACTTGGTATTAAGATCTATAGAGATAGATCGAAGAAGTTGCTGGGTTTGACCCAGAGTACATACATTGACAAGGTGTTGAAACGGTTCAACATGCTTGAGTTCAAGAAAGGATTCTTACCCATGTCACATGGTGTGAGTCTCTCTAAGGACCAGTGTCCTAAATCTTTGGAAGATAAGGACCGCATGAGGTTGATTCCATATGCTTCGGCAAATGGATTAATCATGTATGCAATATTGTGTACTTGACCCGATGTCTCTTATGCTTTAAGCATGACGAGCAGGTATCAGTCTGATCCTGGTGATGGTCATTGGATAGCCGTCAAAAATATCCTGAAGTACTTGAGAAGGACTAAGGATTTATTTTTGGTGTATGGTGGAGAGGAAGAGCTCAGTATAAATAGTTACACGGATGCGAGCTTCCAAACTGATAGGGATGATTCAAAGTCCCAATCAGGCTTTGTATATTGCCTTAATGGAGGAGCTGTAAGCTGAAAGAGTTCCAAGCAGGAGATAGTTGTCGATTCTACGACAGAAGCCGAGTATATTGCTGCTGCAAATGCGGCAAAGGAGGCTGTGTGGATTAGGAAATTCATCAGCGATCTTGGTGTAGTTCCTAGCATTGTTGATCCCGTAGTTCTCTACTGTGACAGCAACGGTGCTATTGCACAAGCTAAGGAACCTAGATCTCATCAGCGCTCCAAGCACATACTTCGGCGGTTCCATCTTATTCGAGAGATTGTCGATCGAGGAGATGTGAGCATATGCAGAGTACCGACTGGAGAAAATATTGCGGATCCACTGACGAAGCCTCTTGCACAGAGAAAGCATGATGGTCATACTAGATCAATGGGTATTAGATATTTGAATGATCGTCTCTAGTGGGAGTCTTGTGGATTGTATTTGTCGGTTGTTGACTGTTCATGTGATGGATATAGTACTTTATGCTTTATTTTACATCTATGACAAGTTCTTTTATTATGTCAAATGTTTCTACTGTTAGATTAATTAGCATAATAAATGCCCTTAGAATGTTTGCTTCCATGAGAATTCAAGTACGTGACTTGAATGTGAGGGTCTATGTTTAAATGAAGCTTCATTCTTAAATGGTCCCTGGTCGAGGTATCATCCTAGAAATTAGGGCAAGGATGAGACCATAAGACTAGCATGTATGTTGATTGATGACCGGTTCTCACATGTCATGATATTGCGATATCAAGTCATCACATGGGTACTTTGTAGGAACAAGTTGTACTGGACAGACTCACCGTGAGACTACTTTGTGGATTGTTATATAAACGTGTCACAAGTAGGTCTCAAGTGACAATAGTGTTTGTGGTCCTTTGACCTGAAGTCACAGCATTCATCAGGTGAGGAAGAGGATACTTTGATGTCATCTAAAGTCTTCTCTTGAGAAAGGTTGACAATAAGGGCCTATGGATGTAACTCCTATCATAAAGGAGGACAAATTCCATTTCTGCTCACACACAAACATCCAAATGATTCGTAACATACCCAATAAGAGATGGGAAGGATTTCACCATTACCGACAGTGATGCCACGATTACCTGAAGAACTACTTGCTTCGGAGAGGGATTTCTCTGATCTAGCCATGTGGTGACTGGCCCCCGAGTCCAAAATCCAGTTGTGATCATTTGCTTCCGAGAGGGACATGGTGTAAGATCTCTTTTCCCAAAACTCGTTCGGGTACTTGAAAACTCGAACCTCTCCCGCATCGCACGGTTGAGGTGGATCTTCGCCCAGAATCGCTGTCTTGCGGTGTCACCAACACTCGGGTCGGCTAACCCCGCTCAGCACTAACCCTGCCGGCTATACGATCATAAGTAAAAATATGTCAAATTGAAGTACAGAAATAAAGGCATGTCCACAATCACATCATCATATATATGTATATATATAATGAAACAGAAATGTCCAAAAAGTGAAGTACCAGCAAAAAGGGCTTAAGCCCGATACATATCCAAAATAAGTACTCTCTCTCTCTCTACAACATGCGGAAACTACAACAAAACTCTCAAATGCGGAAATCTAACTATCTAGTCATCAACCCGTGGCGTCGTGGTAGTACGCTGCATCCGCTGCTCAGGTCCTGCCATCTCGTCCAGCTGCGCGCGGGACAACTCCGTCTCCTCGGACTCCTGCGGTCACAACGACCGTTAGTCATAAAGACTAAGTCGTTTTGTCCTTGCCTCCCTCCACGACTCCTAGGAACCGAGCAGGAGGAAGAAGCGGAGGACAACAAGGGGTAAACAAAGAAGAGGTGACATGGCACTAATCTAGCAGGTATAGGTAAAGCAGTAAAACTAGCTAGCAGTATAGTGCATATAAATGACAGTAAAGTAGAGCATGAAGTAAAGCAGTAATAGAAAGAAAATGCGGTGCAGTAAGTAAAACTAATCTACCATCACAGATTCGTACCTTAACTTATATGAACGCCCATACGACATATAAGTTAAGATGTTCAGGTAACCCATCATATAAAAGAGCCCATACTAATTTATATGATGGGGGTATGCTAATGTGTATGTTATGCTATGCTATGCTTATGATGGTTTAATGTGTTTATGCAATGTGACTCACCTTTGTAGTTCCCAATTTGTTAGAAAGGAAGCCAACCTTTCGGGTACCGACCGTCGTGGCTCACGGTGGCAGTGGATCGGGCACTCCACATCCTAGGCGGGTATGGTCACTACCAAGCCTAGACCTCATGTACGCCTCAACGCTAAGAACACAACAGCGGAGCTCCTGCGTACTCTTGCTGGAATCCACCAGACTTTAAGGTCGGGGTGGGTTATTAGGGATTGTCTTCCAGACCGCGGTACTCAAACTTACCGGCCCTCTAAACCTCACCCTCACCTGAGTCAACGTACTACCGTCGGTGACACGACTAGCCTAGTACCGAAGACTCGCCACTATTTGCATAAGAAACAGGTGTTATTAAATCCACCCGAGCCTCCGACTCAGGGACTAACACACAAGCTGAACCAACCCATCTCCTCATCGAAGGAGATCCATACCAGTTTTCAGACCTACTTAGGCTACTCTTGCCAACAATTTAGTTAGTGTTATATTTATGGTGAATCTTGGACTTCCCGCGGTGTACTCCGTAAAGGGATTCCCAGCGGTACTATGGATTCAATGGGCTCAACCCCACCATCCTCCTCAAGACAATTACTTTAGTTGGTGATTAACATTTGGTTCACCCTTCATTATTTCATATTCTTAAGTGACTTAGCTCAACACCCGTCCCACCCATTTGGGTTGGACGTACCTCCACAACTCATACACTAACCCTGACACAACCTCACAGCTAACCCTAGGTCTGACCCTCCTTGAATCATTGTGAGCCATAACTCAATTACTGAATGGATACAACTTCTAAACACTACTTAGGGGTCTGAATTGTCTAGAACTCAAACTTCTGTTTTTTACTAAACGCAGACCACTAAGTTGAACTAACCTCAAACCCCATAATGAATCCTTCTAAAAACACATCACCAAGGCCTGGTATAATTATCCTAGGTTCCCACTGACCTTAATAAGGTATGTTCAAATTTCCATAATTTTCCATATTAATTTGGTATTTATTATTATTTAAAGTAGTTAAGGCAATAAGTCAATTTACACATGATCTATCCTCAAAATGCTTCTACATGCTACATGGAAATTATCAGTAAGGTAATATCCCATATCAAGGTGGTTCACTGAGTTCCATGACCCTAGGATGTCATTTGGCCAACTAAATCATCATAGTTGTGTAATTACCAAAATGCCACTATAATTAGTAAAAATAGTATTTCACATCTGAAAATTCTACAAAAATTACCAAGTGTCCAAATGGGGACCTAGAGTCCTATGCCAAATGATTGTGTCATTATCAAGTGATTTGACTATTTAAAATGATTTAACATCCAAGTGTGGTGATTACCAATTTCTTCATGATAATGTACATGAAATACAAATCTACAAGCTTCCAAACAATTGTCATGGACATATATTAACATAAAATTATAGATCACCAAGTATCATGACATTGCCCCATGATTTGACATTTTAAAATGATTTAATACTCAAATGTTGTAAATTCCAATTTCTACATGAGGTGCAAGAAATACAAATCTACAAGCTTCTAAACAATTATCATGGGCAGATGACAACATAAAATGACAGATATCCATGTATCATAATTTTACCCAATGATTTGACATTTTTAATAATTAAATTCTTCTAAGCTAGTAAGCACTTAAAAATAACTACACAAGGTATAATGCTTCAATAAATCATAACAAAATTACTATAGTCCATTTTCATCCCTATTCAGACACTGATAAAGTTTCAAAGCCATGCAAGGTCATATGACCATGCATTTATTTATTTAAGGAAAAAGTGGCAATCTCATTTATTAGGAGAAAAATACTTAAATGACACTAAAAATTTCTCATTAAATTACCTAAGTCATTTTATGCTCTTAAAAACATATCTACAAAGTTCTGAGTCAAGGCAAGGACATTTGGTCATATGTCCTTCACAAATCCCAACTTTGCAACCTTAAGGGTTTTCCTTTAGGGTTTTAGGTCACACCACCCTAATGGCTCCAAATGGCCCATTAGGGTGTGTCACAAGCATTTGAATATCAATACCTACATAATCATCAAGGTGGAGGAGGCTAACTCACTCAACTCCTCAAAATGGCCTAAACCCTAATTGACCCTTAAAGGCCCTCCTTAGGGTTTCCTATTTTACATATCAAAACAACTTCAAATGGAGTGAAAATTTAGGCAGGTACTACACATGTACTAAATTGCATGCCACCAAAATTTGGTGTCATTTGGACATCATATGCTCCAAAAATCAACATAATTTAAAAATCCTAATTACCACAAAAACCCTAGGTGAAGATGCTCATCAAGGGTTGTCCTTTGGGCAGGGGGTTCCCCTATGGTATACCTATCCATGGTTAAAATTTCAGCCTCAAAGCTTGAGGGGTTTGGGCTAGGTAATTAATTTAGTGGACTGACCTAGTGTAGGACCAGTCCTAGTAAAACAGCTCCCTAGGGAGCTATGGGTCACCAAATGACTTGAACTTAGGCCCTAATGAAATTCAAGACCAAGGCCTACAACTTTCATGTTGGGCACTTTTTCTAATTCAGCCATTAGGATGCCCTAATTAATTATAGAAGTGAACTGATTTTTTTGAGGCAGAAAATCAAGCTATAGAATTAAAATTAATTAAAGAAATGATTTAGCACAGATCTTAAAGCAGATCTCACGGCAGGCGCATCGTCTTCCTCCTCCAGCCAACGGCTGCGATTCAACTGCGCTGGGCTATGTTGCGGGGGAGATTGCCGGCGATTCAGCCACCACCACCGCCGACCAACACCACTGACACCTTCGTGGTGGTCGGGGCTTCCATCCACCGACGACAGGCGGCCAGAGGCGGCGGTTTCCGGCGATCCCAGGCGTCCCAATTTGAGCTGAAATCCATGGATTTCAGGGGTAGATCCGGGCTCAATTGAGCCCGATCCTTCCTCGTTTTGTGATAGGAAGCTAGCATGGGGGAGGGGAGGAGAAATGAACTGTTATTGGGGCGTGTCGGCGGCTCCGGCGATGGTTTACCATGGAAAAGCATTGCTCCGGCGACCCCGCTCCCGAACTCAATTCTCCAGCTAAAGCTCTGCTCCAAGTGTCGTTCCCGACTGCTCTCTACCTCGTGAAGGTGATGGTGTGGCTGGAATCAAGTGAGGAGGTCTCTATAGTTGGTTTTGAATTGGAGCTTCCTCGGTTGAGCTTCCTTGCTGCCACCCTCCTACCCGGCTGGCCACTTGCTTCCCTCTGGGTCAAGCTCAGACCCCCAGCAATCATGGGAGGCCCCTAGACTGATTGGAGATGGAGTGTAGAGGAGGGGGTGTTAGCTTTTTCTTTTGCTTTTTGCTTTTGCTTTTTAATCAACTTTTGGTCCCCCTTCATTTGATTAATCAAGCTTAATGCTTGGGTTCAATCTAGGGCTGATATGGGCATGTCTTAGGTCCATGGATAATGGTTAATTGATTGGTGTTGGGGTTCCACTCAATTTAGGCTTGGAATTCACCTTAAAGGGCTAGGTTGACCATGGTTGACTTTGGTCAACCAAGGTGAGTGGGTTGACCCCACTTGGGGGTCATGGGTCCCTTAACATCACCCAACATTGGTTGGTCCATGGTGGGGCTCCAATTGGGCTAATCTAGCCTTAAGGTGTGATTTTGACCTAAATTAAGCTAGAGTTGACTTTGGTCAAATTGGTCAATTGGTTGACCAAGTGATGGGGCTTTTAGGTTCAATGAGTTCCTTAAAGCATTTAGAGTGAGGAGGTAAGGTCAATTTGAACATGTAGAGTCAATTGAACCCTAATTGACTTAGTTTGGTTAATGTTGACCTATTGTTGACTTTGGTCAATTTCATGCAATTGGGTCCCACCCAAGTGCAATTCTCAAGGTAATGGCCTTCCTTAGTGGTTAGGGTGGTATGGGGGAGGTCAATTTGGTGAATTGAGGATCAATTGGTCTAAGGGAGTGGTATTGGGCTATGTTGATTTTGTGCCCTTGGTGTGCACATAGCACACTCCACTTGGTCCAAGGGCCTTAGTGGCCACTCTGCACACCATCAATGCCCTAATACCAACTAGGGGTCTAGAAGGATTGGGGATGTTACACATGGTGCTCATCTGGTCAGGGAGAGAGGCGGAGTAGGCATAGTTGCCACGCTGAGAGCATGTGCGAGCGGTATGACCAGGACGTAGACAGAGCTGGCAGGATTCATGTTGAGGTATGGAGGGTGGGACAGGCAGCAATGGTGGCAGAGTGCTGGGTTGGTTTGGGTGCTGATTTGAGGTGTTATTTCGCCGGCGATTGGAGTTATTCCAGCGATGGTTGTTGTTGTGCCCACGTACAGCCCGCCAATTTGTGTTTTGTTGACGACCAGATTTCCAATATGAATTGTTAGGTGGACGCTGAGCAAAGAGGGCGGTGCTTGTGTCCAGCGGTTTGGGTCGCAGTCATTGGAGAAGGGATTCTTCGTTTATTAATAAATCAAATAATTCATCAAAGGATGAAGGAGGGCGGAGCGCAATCAAGGAGAGGAAGCTTTGATATTCCTCAGTGAGTCCATCGGTGATGTAGTCGGAAAGAGCAGAGGTGTCCACGGGTTCCCCTGCGGCAGCGAGAGCATCAGCGGTTCTTTTGGCGCCCATAAGGTAGTCGGTCATCGATACGGACGACTTCTTGTCCAACGTGGGGAGTTGCTTCGTGAGGGAGCTGATATGAGCCTTGGTGACTGGCGCAAGGCGGCGAGTGAGGAGAGCCCAGGCTTCGGGGGCTGTTTCGCAGGGAATGATCATGAATTGGATTTCGTCAGAGAGAGTGGCCCGCAGCCAGCTGAGGACGAGGCGATTGAGACGATTCCAAGTAGCGAAGGCCGTAGAGGGGCGGCCGTCAACAATGTCCGAGGAGGAGGTAGAAAGGCCGGTTCGATCACATAGGAGATCTCGTGCACGGCGAGCACGTCCAGAAACTGCAGTTTCCATATGTGAAAGGTGTCCTTTGTCATCTTGGTGGAGAAGGAAGAGGCGATGTTGAAGGATCCCGCAACCTCCGGGAAGGAGAGGCCGGAGAGGGGAACTTTGTCAGGATTGGCGAGCGGCAGTGGAACAGAGGATGTGGGATCCGGAAGGAGGGTAGGATCTTACTCCTCTGATTCCATGTTAGAGAACCTGCAGAGGCTGACAAAAGAGGAGGAAGAGGAGTAACAGACGGCTGAGGAGAAGGGAAAAGTTCAGCTAGGTTTTCCATTCCATAAGAGAGTATAAGTAATACATTTGATGTACAGGTGTACGGACCAGAAAAGAGAAAAATAAATACAAGTATATACTCATTAATGTATATTCCTAACAGCGTGGAATGTAGTCAGAGAATTTATTTCGTAGTTGAAGTTTGGAAAAATACGGACGAGTTGAAGGATTCCCTATAGTGGGAGGAAGACACGAGCCGACGGAGAGAATGGATCTCCTACGTGGCTTATGCGCATGGATTAGAAGTCAGTTGGAGCTAGGATTGGTCGGTCGGACGGATTTGGTGGAGATATATAGAGAGCTGGGCTGCAGCAATTTGGAGGTGTGGTGACTCGGTCCACGTGGGAACTTGTCGGAGAAGCAAGGATCGAGTAGGAGATCGCCGACCTTGAAGAAGGAGGTGTAGGAGAAGAGGTTGCGGCTTGGAAGAAGCTCGCCGGAGGAGAAGACTGGCGGCTACTCTCACCAGCATTGGATTCGCCGGAGAAGAAGGGATCTCGCCGGCCTTGGCAGTGAGGGAGGAAGGGCTCGTCGTTTTGATGAGAAACAACTTCGATGCGGCGGGAGGAACTCAAAGGAAATCGGGAGGACTTATTCCCAAGTTAGGGCAGCTCGTTTGTAAATAGAGAGATCTAGACGTACAAGAGAATCATGAACTATACAAACCCGGTCTGCGAATAACAACCTTTTTTTTCTTCTATTTAGTTTTCTTAATAATGAAAATGCGATATTTTTAAAATTTTAGGCATTGTTTGGCGCAGCTTTTTTGCTCCGGTGCATTTGGACAAAAACGCCACCATCATAGAATGCATGTTTTGCAAGACAACGATTATGACCGCCACCAAGAAAAGAAAACTAGATTGAACATAAAAGTAGATGAAGTTCCTTAGGTGATGTTGTGCGCTCACGAACGACGGTTCATAACCACTGCGTTCACGACGGCCACTGCCGTGACAAACAGAGCCTTGATCGATCCCCTTAGAGATAGTTTTATGCTTTATCTTCATCTCTAACTGCAACTACCCATCTAAGTAGTCTTTAATCGGATCTTGTTTCTGTTGGAGTTTCTGAGGTGATCTCAAAGCAATCAATAGTTAGTCTTGCTGCCAACGCAATATGAGCCTATAGGGTCGCACATAAAAGCGTTTGGAGAAATTGGAGAAAGGATTGTGTTGGTCTTACTCATATTGGATATGAGTGAAGGACCAATCCTGTGACTGCTTGGAATCAAGTTGAGAATGTCTCAAAAGGGAAATCGTTTAAAGTGTTTAAACGAACGGATTTACACTAGATAATTCGGCTAAAGGCATTAACTGAATTCGGCTAAAGGGTTTAGACGAATTCGGCTAATGACATTAACTGAATTCGGCTAAAGGGTTTAGACGAATTCGGCTAATGACAAATTCGGCTAAAGGGTTTCGCAGAATTTATATAGCCGAATTTATATATAGTCAAATTCGTCGAAATGGTTTCGCCAAATTCGATTATAGTGATTAGTCGAATTCGGTTAATTTGATTAGTCGAATTCGGCGAATGTAAGTCTGGACAGTTTTTCCTCTGGTCTGCGGATAGCCTATTTTATACCTTGCCTATAAAAGGGAATGCGATTAGGTCTTCGGTATGACTTAATCTTTCCGCGAAGACGAGAACTGCCGACCGGAACCGTTCCGCGCGAGGGCACGTTCTTCCCGTCCGCCGATCGTTTTCCCTCCGGCGCTAGTCGCCGTCGTCGGTCGCCGCCTCCCCTGGATCGGATCTAGCAGTCCGTGGGGACGTTGAGAGCATCCTTCTCCGACCTAGTTCTTGTACGACAAGAAGCTAGGGTTCTTCTTTGCTTGTGTGGACTTCTGTAGAGGGATCGATCTATTTCGATCCTTGAAGAACTCAAAGGCAGATTTCAGATTTATCTTTGGAGCATCTTGGTTGAGTATTGACTCAATCCCGCGAAGGTACATTGTATTCTATTTGCTTATTCTCTTGAATCATGAAAACCGCAAGATCCGTTGATCTCTTTTTGGGTTGTTCTTGTTCATTTCCGCTGCGCATATTTGATATGTCATCCCTTATGAAGGGGTATAGAAAACCCAACAGTTTCACCAACATTCTTTTGTAGAAAGTATGTTTAAGAAGATTTTTGAGAAGTAATATTCAGTCCTGACCAAATCATATTTCACCAAGTTGTTAGCTTTTAGAGGTGATATCGCTTGAAATTCGGGTGGAATTAGAAGTCTGAATATCTTCAAATGAAGGGGAAAGAGAGTTATCTGGCCTCATGAATCACACTTACTAAGTACAGTAAAAGAGAAATCAACATCACATTTAAAGAGATCTTGTAATCTTTACAGAGGGTGAAAGGGAGTTTGAAGTGAAGAACAAAAGGAAGAGAGAGGGATATTGGAAGAGGGGTTGAGAATGTAGATTGATGTGTCTCAAGAAATGAGATCATAGTTTACATTAGAGAAGAAAGGGAAGAGTGAAAATGGAGAGGGTTTTGTTGCACTTTGATATTCGTTCTCTATGTGATCTTCCTACTTCTGCAGCTTCCTCGTTCCTTACTCTTTCGGTGCCTTTCGCTCTCCTCCTTTGATCTTCATGTCCACGAGTACTTATAGTTACTTCGGATCCAGATCCTTCAAGGATTAGAGAGCGTTTAAGGCAAAAACATTATCTTCTTCTGGTCTACTCGGTCCTAAGTCCTGATGAGATACATGTGGCAAAAAATATCTTTAACTTTGTTGACTATGCACAAGTATCAACTATCGGTTGAAATTACTCAATTTTAAAATTAAGGCACAAAATATCAACTATGGGTTAATTGACTCAAGTGATGTATGGTGGTGGTAATGCCATTCTATAAAAGTGTCAGATTCATCTCCAATCACTTCCCAAAACCTCAATTTAAAAATGGTGTTCGTCCGATCTCAGAAAAATACGCAAGATTGACTCATCGATCCAAAGATTTGGTAGGGATCTAGCACGACACAATTCTCCAAAATAACTCTTTTGATGTCAACTACCAAGGATTTGTCAATAAAAATAATGTGCCATCACCACATGCTGTCTCGGGACAATGATAAGCGATTTTCTCTAAATTTAAAGACGTTTTCTAAGCCGGTTTACTCGTGATGATATTCCAAGAGCAAGATAGCTCAACCAAGATTTGGAATCACTATTTTGATACAAAGAAGAAAACATTCATTTCGCTTTAGCTTCTCGTTCGGTCTTTGATAATCACAACTTCTCAAGCTTGAACTGTATAGGGCGGCAGTACGTACATTAGGGTGTGAGCACTAGAGTAGGGCAACCTAAATTGACCCAGGCCAGGTTCGATTCGGTTCTAGCTCGAGTAAATTTTATCCCCATAGCTTTGGGTGGCTCGTTCGGGTCAAACAAACTTAGATTTGTGCCTTTTTTGATGTTTTCAAAATCGTCTCATCTAGCCGGTTGCATATGTTGATCTTCATTTTGATTCGGCAATTTAATATTTTAGGAGTACCCAACAGCAATTATATCATGGTAAAAATAAGGAGACATTTGTGTTCAATTTTCGCTCCATTCTTCTAATCTGCGGAAATTAAAAGAATGTTTTCAATATATGCAAAAACACTTTATTGGTATTTTCACTATTTTGCAGGATATTTTGCCAAAAATGCTAAAATGTAATATTTTATTAATTACTTGTTATTTATTTTAGGAAGAAATTAAATTAATATATTTAATTTAAAGACCTGGCAATTTATGAGTGCGCGAGAAAACAGGGATGAGGGAACTCCGACAAGCATAATATTAATTAGGAGAAAATATTTAATTTCATTAATTTTATGTAAAATAGTATGTAGTCGATGCGAATCCCAAAATAATTTAATTTGGAGAATTCGTTCATTTTTAATGGGCGCTGCTATTAGCACCGCAGTTTTGGCTAGTCGTACCGTACTCTCCTAATTTTTCGCGTCTTTTGGAAATACGCTTTGTACATGCATCTTTATGAAAATTGTCCAACACGAAAGTTGTAGATTTCCACGAGATCTACAACTTTCGTGCTGAACACTTAACCTAAAAATGCATGTACAAGGCGTATTTCCAAAAGGCGCGAAACCTGGGCGTATTTCCAAAGTACGTCTTGTACATGCATTTTTAGTAAAAGTGTTCAACACGAAAGTTGTAGATCTCGTCGAAATCTACAACTTTCGTGTTGGACAATTTTCCTAAAAATGCATGTACAAATGGTATTTCCAAAAGACGCGAAAAATTAGAAAAAAACTACGGTGCGACTAACCAAAACTGCGGTGCTAATAGCAGCGCCCTTTTTAATTTACAAATGTTAGAAAACCTTTACTCATTCCGTCGTTCGTGTGAATACATATGCTTAAATAATTTATTAAAAACATTATATCTTAAAATTATCTTTAGGAAATAGTATTCATAGAGCAAGTTCATCTACTTGCAGATTTTTTACTATCAGCAGTCAGTTTTGTCATTCGCAATCAATGTGAAAAATTTTAACAAATAGAAGAGAAAAGATATTTGTAACTGCAATTATGAATTTAATTTTATATAAATAATAATAATTTAAACTCGACAACTTTCTATCCAGCTGAAGAACTCGGCTCATTGCTCCCAAGGTCGTGAACGTAGTAGTTATGAACCGTCCTTAGTAAAAGACCGACCTCACCTAAGGAACTTCATCCACTTTTATGTTCAAAATCAGTTCCTTTCTTGGTGACAGTCATAACCATTGTCACGTCAAACACACATTCTATGACAGTGACGTTTTTTTTTTTTCTAAACTTGTCAACCAAAGCCTAAGCATCGTCACAAAATTCAGAAGAATTTCAAGTTCCAACATCATCGTGAACATTTGGATCGCCACAGTGAACATGGATTGGAGAACATAACCCTAAATAATTGCTCCGGGACACACAACTTTCTTCCCTTCAATCCGTCGAGCAGTTTCTCTGCTCTCGCCCAAAACCCTAACCTCGAGTATGTAGAATTGGGGGAATTGAAAGCAAAAACACTTCTCCATAAACCTTCTTTTAAAGCAGTATCCATGAACCGGCCGTGCAATCCTCTCATCGTCCAGCAAGACGCAAGCTCGTGGAATGGAAGAGATGGTCGAGTTCATTTGGAGCAGGGGTGAATTCATCGAAAAATAATTCATGGAAAACAGATACAACAGATGCAGCTGAACCAGAGATAAGGAGGTCCAAGACAAGATATCTCTGTGAGCCATTTGATCAAACATGTCAGCTCGAGATTCATATGGTCGCATTTGGCATATGTTTCGAGGAAGGCATTGTAGGCGAAGAGTTTGGAGCGGATTAGGCCGGGTATGACGGCGGCGGCGTGAAGGCATGCATCGAGGGAAATGTCCCACTAGGTCGTAATTTTTTTTACAATATTTGAAGTTAATTCATCCCTTGACGATACCATGGCTGCCACTGTGGTCGTCGGGTTCGGATCGGAGGAAGCCGGGAGATTCGCCGTTGAGAAGCTATAGTCGATATTGGGCGAGTCGCAATCACCAAGGTTCTGCTAGGATAAAGTTGATTTGCACAACTGAGAACTCCAAAATGTATAATTAAAAGAATGTAAACTCAAATAAAAGTTTGCGACAAGATTTTAAAAATCGGGCAGAACCGGAAGGTCGAACTGGTCCAATCGTGAACCGGTCTAATGGGCGGTCCGATCAAACATTTAAAACCGCTAAAACCGGACTGTCCAGTTTAATTAGCAAAATTGATAGGCGCTGAGTTTCAAATCCGGGTAAATACGAGAGTTATATACTCTTCAACCAACTGGGCTTATAAAACTTTGTTGAAAGTATAAATAAACAAATGTATATATTATAAATACATTTGTTTATTTATACTTTCATATTCAAATATATATTATAAATAAATGAAATATATATAAATATAATAGGTTTTTATTATAAAAATATTATACTTTAATTTGATATAATTTTTAATCTATACATTTTATATATGTATATATATATTCCATATTTATTAAGTTGTAACTGTTATTGAATTGAGTGAAACATTTAATCTTGAACCGGTCCAATTATTAAAGAAAGTTGATTTACGAATAATAACTCAATTTCCCCGCGCGTGGGAGCGGAGCGTGCGACTACTGGAGACTTTAACGAAAGGGACGAAATAGAGTAATTCCAATGATTACCCGCAGTGCCGCTGCCGCTCGGTTAGCTGTATAACTGTATTCAACTTGCTCACTCCTTCGCGAATTGCTAGGGATTTGATCGGAGTAGGGTGAGAGGCCGATGCTCTGTGAATGGGAAAGCCCGTTGTGCGCCGGTTCGTAATCCCGGAGGCGGTGACGCCGGCTGCCGTAGACCCTCCCCATCCCTGCCTGGACGGAATTCGAAGGGGTTTCAGCATTAGATGCGTTATTGTACTTCTGCTCACCATCGGCGTTCTTATCTCCACCGTTTTCTGGATCATTCCGATCACCGGCTTCCGCTCCGGATTCGTTCCTGACAACCTCGCCGCCTCCGGTGCGTCTCCTTATTTGAATTGCTTTTTATTACAACCGATTTTTGTGTTATTGTTCTCTTTTGGATTTGATAAAATCGCGTAGATTCTAATTTCGTCCGTCTTGTTCCTTTGCACTTCATCTGTATGACTGTATCAGTTCTCTCATGCTGCTGCTGCTGCTGCTGCTCGGTTTCCATCAGTTAATCTGCTATGCGCATGTTTTAGCAATTTGGATTTCTTTCACCATTATCTTCCATTTTGAGGAAGATTTACTAGCTTTGGCTCGCCCCAAATGATATTAAGCAATCTTTTAGCTCTCGTTTTCCAAACCTATAGGTGAATGAGATTGGTATGATTTATCTTCCTTTAGAACTACTTCCTTGCTTCAACAACCCAGTGGCTTCACTGAAACAAAATCAAGTGGAAACTTTGTTCTAATTCTATGACACTGTAAATCCATAGCCATCTACGCACTTTTCTGTTCTGAGGTGTACATGGTTCCATCAAGCTATTATTCACAGTTCTCTTATAAATGAGATTTTTTTTTTAAAAAAAAATTGTGTGATCTGTTGAGAAAATATCTCACATCTACAAAATTACATAGTCTTCAAACATTTAATCTTGATTTTGGGCTCCTCAACTTATAGGCAATTGGTTTTAGGTTGGATGAATAGGTTTTAACATGGTATTAGATAAGGTTGGGTCAGTATTCCACTCTCACTTCACCCAATTAAATAAAAAGGTTTATGTGAAGGTTTGTTGAGCATGTAGGCCCACATCGCAAAATTCACGCAGTTTTGTGCACTTAATCAATTTAAAATTCCACATGTTAGAGGCCGAAGACTCTACACACAGGGGGATCTCTTTAGAATATAATCTCACATGAGGAAACTCAAATAGCCTTGTGCATTTAATAATATCATAGGTGTTCCATTGTGATATCTTCGAAATTGTTCTTATTTTCACTATAGGTGTTCCATTGTGAGAAATTGTAGGTGTCATGTAGTATCACGTGGGTCCTCTTGATGCCCTCTTTATATGCTCATCCGTTGGAAAGTACTCTGGTTCTATATTACGTTTTGGGCTCGGCAATAGAAAAATTCAGGTCAAGAACCAAAAGATGAGATTAAGGCCCGTTTGGCGCTATTTTTTTGCTCCGGAGTAGGACAAAAATGTCACTGTCATAGAATATATGTTTGACATGACATCAATTATGACCGCCACCAAGAAAAAAACTAGTTTTGAACATAAAAGTGGTTGAAGTTCCTCAGGTGAGGTCGGGCGTTCACGAACGACGATTCATAACCACCGCGTTCACGACCGCCACCGCCACGCCAAACAGAGCCTTGGCCCCGACCTCACCTGAGGAACTTCATCCACTTTTACGTTCAAAACAAATTTTCTTTTCTTGGTGGTGGTCAAAAGCGTTGTCATGTCAAACGTACATTCTATGGCGGTGGCGTTTTTGTCCAAACTCATCAGAGCAAAAACACTGTGCCAAACGGAACCTAAGTTGGCATATTCTACGATCCCTTGAGTTTGCAGGGGCGTAGAAAAAAATATTGTATCTAATGGATTGCTTCTCACTTTTTATTATTATCTTAGCCTTCCATTTTTATTGACATGAATTGTACATCTATTATAAAACTAGGGTGGTGTTATGGGCAAACCTACTTTGGCTAATGGCAGCTCAAGGATAATGTCAGACCAAATATGTTAATGTCAGACCAAAAGCTTTAATGTCAAACCAAATTTTTATTTGTAGACCAATATAAAAATTAAGAATTTAACTAAGCATTCAAAATCCAATATAAAGTCCATAGCTTTCATTTAAATTACAAAACAGATCATTTTAGCCACCAAAAATTCAAAGTTCAATCTTTCTAAAGGGTTCATCCCGTAAACAAAAAAATATATAGAACAAGATTTATGAAAATCATTCTTCAAAATAAATAAAAAAACTGAACCAAATCAGTCCAAAGAACAATAATTTTTTGTGTAATGTGGCCTTGTGATTCTAGAATGTGGGTTTTGGATTACGATTATTAAAAAATTTGCAATATTTTTCAGTCGAATACTCTTCACCCAACCATTTCTAGCCAACTGCTTGCAGTAAAAACTGTAAAAAAAAATCCGATTTCAACCACACAGACTCGTGCAAAAGAGGGATTATTCAAAAATTTGCAATATTTTTCAGTTCGTATACTCTTCACCCAACCATTTCTACCAACTGATTGTAGTCTAAAACTTAAAAAAACCTGTAAAAAATCTGATTTCAACCACAGAGATTCGTGTGAAAGAGGGATATGTTGAAATCGATGGTGTTATCTGGTATACCTGCTGCTGTACTGAAGGAAGAGGTGGCGTCTGATTTCACCCCCGTCGAATCAAGTGGAGGAGTGACGTCGGGCAACGGTGGGCCTTCTGGCAGCGGCGTGACTTCAACGAAATCGACATCAGGCTTCAACGAGATCGTCAATGGGAGCAGTGGAAGGTTGGTCGGAGATGAAGCGTTGATCGGATAGGCCGTCGGGGATGAAACGCTCTGCGCCGGCGAGAGTTCACACTGGCAAATCGCGGGACGAAGGGTAGGGTTAGGGATTTCCAGCGGTTCCATCGGGAGAAAGAAGGGGCTGCCATTAGTGGAAATGAGGAGAGGAAAAGAGGGCTTACTTTTTAGAATACATGGTTTTGCCGATAGCGAAATATGGTCTGCCCATATAATCACCCTAAAACTATTGTCAAACTATTATTCCTGCTTGGTTGTTCGTAAAATAAATACATAAAACATTTCCTTACTCTCTACGAGCTCCTCTACACCTGCCAACGGCCACTTAAGAAGGTTTATTTATACATACCACAATAGAAATTTCAATTTTAAAATGTTAGAATATTTTATTTGCAATTGTAATGTCTAGGAATAAACATTAAAAAAAAGGCGATTGTTAACCGCAACCCGATTTTGGCTTGTCGCACCCCAATGTTAACCGCAACCCGAAAATTATAATAATGTTAACCGCAACCCGATATTTTTTCGCGCCGCACCCCAAAATATTAAGTACTTAACTTTTATGTATAAACTCAAAACCATACATATATCTGCTATATAAACTCAAAACCATACATATTTCTACTATATAAACTCAAAATCATACATATTTCTGCTATATAAACTCAAAACCATACATATATCTGCTAAATAAACTCAAAATCCAAAATAGTACATAAAATTTTCTGATAAGGACCACAAACATTCCATTAAACTAGCATTCCTTGATCGACCAGCAGGCCTAGTATTGTTTCGATTGGGACCAGCTCCATGCCTGACAAGTAAAAGCACAATAATATAATTAGACATGTACTTCACTGGCATGATGTAAACATGTTCTAGAAAAAAAAATATTAATATCAAACAAATATGAGTTTGTTGTTACGAATTACCGTACCAAAAATAATGCTATGCGAGCATACAACCATCGGCTTTGATATCGATATTGGCAAAAACATCTCAATATGTTACATTAAACTGTCAAAAACAAGTTAGTCAATATATTGTCACAAATCAGAAATTTTAGTCAATATATATTAAATTTGTCTTACCTTTGGAGGAAGAGTCATCCAAATGTATGAATGCAGTGGAACGTCCAATATTGCTTTCCTTCATTACCAACTTTGCCGCAAATTTACTTTCCCATGTTTGTGCTATTTCTCCACAATACCTTCTCCAAAGAGGGAAAATTAACGGTAACGGACATCCATCCCGCATATGAAGTTCAATGAAATGATTACCATCGATAAATCCAATGTAGACAATTTTTGGTTCTTCCGGTGGAGGTGAATGTAACGGGAGAAATGTGAACGATTGAACTTTAGATAGTTGGACTACTACTATATTGTAGCATGAAGCGATAACGAGTCCCATATCCGGCATGGACATCCATTTGTCCAAAGTTGCTGGAGTTGTATTGCATTCAAGAGAACCTAATAATTCTTCTCTTCTTGTTTTGCCAAACATGATATCATACATTGTCAATTTTGTTTCAAGTTCTTCATGTAAATCGAACCTTACTTGTTCCCAACCGCCCGCAATCTTTAAAGCTTGGCCAATTACTCTATATCCGCAATGCCCATCGCCAAGCACATCGATAACCTCCATAATGTCATGTGATAAATAAGATGGCATTTGCTCACGAACGTCATCCAACAACTTCTTTGTAAGCAAGGGATTAACATTTTTATAAATTGTCCGCTTGCGTGCATTCAACTTTGAAAGAGCCTTCAATTTTTTAAGTTCAAGTGTCTTTTCCTCCATCAAGACGTACTCAAAATGGGATGGATCACGCTTTGTAGATTTTGAGTTATCTCTAAATTTCTTGCAACTCCCTTTTGGCCTTCCCTTTAAACGCAATTTAACTAATGGCTCAGTAGTTTGGGTTATTGATGGATCAATGAGTTCGCGCAACTTTCGTTTTAACTCTTTCTTTTGTATGTCATTTGCATCATTGAACTTCCGAATAATTGCTTCTAGTTCATGGTTTATGTCGTTCGGCCCGTCAATATCAACTTTCTCCTCCGGCCCGTCAATATCAGCTTTTTCCTCGTCAGTAATTAAGGCTAAGCGTTTCCAATGTCCATGTACCAACCATAATGGAATTGCTCTAGATTGAGCAACATAAGACACCAACTCATGTGCACAGGGCAAACCCATAGTACATCTCTTTTTATGTGTACATTTATCTACATTACCACTTTCCATTCCACTCTTCACCATGTCAACCTCCTCTTTTATGCACTGTAGAGCTTTGAGAGAAACACGACCTAGAAGGTCGGAATACAAAGAGCCTGCAAAATCTTTATTTACTTGAATGCAACTACTACCAAATGATCTCTTAATATCTGTGTGTTGAATGTTGATCATTTGATCAAAGGTCCTCCAAATAGTTGATAAATTACCAATAGAAACCTCCAAAAATTTCTTAAGTTGACTATGTGCACCTTCAACACGATTGGTTGTTGAATTACCCAAATGAAGACATTTATCGATCCACCTAGAAACAAAAAAGGTTTTGTATGGATTTATCCAAGTTGTCATGATGTATGTGACAACTTCGCAATACTTTGTAGAGTAATCAACCACAAGCCTGTTTAAGCACATACTAAAATCAGTTTCTGTACGAGCATCTACCACTTTTTGCCATGCACCCATAAAACTTTCGAATGCCTTTCCCTCATCGAAGTACTTCTTGCAATTTGCTAAAATGTTTCTATTAATATGCACTTGACATAAAATATTTTTTGATTGCGGAAATACAACCTTTATAGCATTCATCAAAGCTTGCTCTCTATCCGTCACAAACACAATCGGTTGGGAATGTTGATGGAGAATGGATTTAAAACATTCAAGAGCCCATTTGTAACTTGATTCCGTTTCATTTGACATAAAAGTGAAACACGAAAAAAATGTCTGATTTGTAGATGTAACTCCAACAATGCATAGTAATGGCATACGATAACGATTTGTCTTGTATGTGCAGTCTAACTGAAAAATTGTTGGAAACATATTGCTTAGCTTTATCGAAACCGGATGTGCAAAAAATAACATTTCCAATTGGTTATTGGCAGCGCAAACTTGGTTAAATGAAACGTAACCTGCATCGTTCAAACACTTGTATAAATATTGTATAGGCGTTCCTCCATCCAACTCTTTCTTTAGTAACCTCACCCGCTCATTGTAAATTGTCCTAATAACCGTGGTATTTCCACTATTTTCCTTCTTCACCGCGGCTAATATTTTGCGTGGCTTGACTCCTGAACTGTACATTTGTTCTACCAATTTTTTCTCTTCCTCATCTAATCTTCCTCTATAAGCATGTGCCTCAAGATGGACTCTCTCATGATTGTGTATCCCGCATAATATGTAAATCCTCCATTTTTCAGTAATTAACTCTCTTTGCCCTTTCAGTGAAAATGAACAACCACAACGCTTTGAAGAGGATCTACGCATTCCTTTATTCACCCAACTTTTATTGTTCTGATTTTCTCGGTATTTACCCCCTCTATCACAACCTAGAAATACACGGGGTTTTGGCCGCTCATTCAGCTTATCAGACGATTTTATGGTTACTACATAACCCAAGCTTGTACCAACACCACGAGCCCATTCGATTAACTCTTCTTTAGAATCGAACAATATGCCTGTGTCAAAGTGGCTACCAACATCCACTTCTACCTTCTCAAAGGTTTCTTCCCTTTCATTATTAAAAGCTAGAGACATATGAAAAAAAAGACTTAGAATCCTATGAAAATAAACATTTCATTGAAAGCAATTACATAGAGATTTACACTTACTAGTCATGGGTAAAGACAAATTTGCACCATACTCCAACATTTTCATGCTATCACTTGAAAACTCCATATAAGAAAAACCTATCCATATAAGAATAACCTATCAATTTGATGAATTATGAGACAATAACATGTAAAATAACAAGTTACATAGTTTACTGACTCTATCCTGCTGAAAACTAGGAAGAAAAATACTTTGGAGGGAGTTATTGATCATAATACCACTTGCAAGTATTGCAATATGGGCATCAGTACATGTTGGTCTAATACCATAAATTTCTCAATCCTGCTGCTGTGAGCTCATCTAAGGTATACATCACCATGTTTTTCCTTGTTTATTTAACTAATTTCAATTCTGAATTGAATATAAACTAAATTTTTGCATTCAATTTCAGTTCTGTGCAACTGAGCGAACCCTAAACAATAGAAAAAAAAAGTCCCTTTAATCTAATGTTGTGGACAAAAATTCATATTTTGAAAAAATACTGATTCTATTTGATGCAAGTTGTTCTTGCAAAATTAACGTTTCTCTTAACACTGTATTAAACTTTTAAAGGGATGGTGGAGCAGCATTATTGAGTAGTAGTAGATATGAGGTTGTAGATATGAAGTTTACCTGAGCACAGCGGATGGAGGAAGACGAAGTCGGCGGAAGGTTGTGCTCGTGGAAGACGACGTCGGCGAGGAGGCAGTGACGGGAGGCAGAGACGGTTCGGGAGAGAGGAGGAGGCGAGGAGGCGAGGAGGCTTTGACGTCGGCGAGGAGGCACAGGGGAGCGGCGCGAGGAGGACGCACGGACGGGAGCGGCGCGAGGAGGCACAGGGGAGCGGCTCGAGCAGGCACCGAAGCGGAATAGGGGTTTTTAGGGTTGCGAGTAAAGTAAATAAGCACTGGCGTTTTAAAACAAAATGGGGTGCGGATAGCCATTTTCGGGGTGCGGTTAACAATCGCCTAAAAAAAAGGCAAGTTATCATTTTTATTTTATAAAAAATAATAATTTATTTTATTTTTAAATAATAAATATAGTTAATATCCACATCAGCGCCACATGAACGCCTCGTCATCGACAACGGTACAAAATCCATTAAAAAATAACATAAAGTTAAACGGGACTGATTTAAAAATGAAATCTTAGGAACTTATTTCAAACAAATGAAACTTTAGGGACCTATTTCAAATTGTTGGCTTGTATTAGAGTAGTGGTGTGCGTATAAGAGTGGTGTGCGTTTAGAGATGTTGTAGAGGTATATATACATGTATGTATGTGTTAATAGAAAGAAGAAGCCCTAATTCTACATGGTATCAGAGCCTAGGGGGAGCGCGCCGTCCTTGACGATCTCCCGTCGCCGAAGACTCGTCAACGACGGGGGGACAACAGGGAAGGAGAGCGCTGGAGCATCGTCGGCGTCGTCGCTGGAGTATAGTCGTCGTCGCTGGAGCATCGTCGCGGGAGTATAGTTGTCGACGGGCGAGGAGCGAGCGCTGGAGCATCGTCGATGGGCAAGGAGACTTTACTCGGTCGACGGGGAGCGGGTCATCGTCGTTGGAGTATAGTTGTCGACGGGCGAGGAGCGAGCGCTGGAGCATCGTCGACGGGCAAGGAGACTTTGCTCGGTCGATGGGGAGCGGGTCATCGTCGATCGTGATGGGAAGATCCCTCACTTGTGCGATAATCGACGAAGATTGATGATACCAAGTCACTCGTGCGACGAAGATTGGTTTCCTCGACGAATTGTTGTTGATACTCGACAAAAATTGATTTCCTCACTCGACGAAGATTGGTTTCCTCGACGAATTGCTGCTGATACTCGTCAAATTGCTGCTCTCGACGAAGAGTCGACGAACTGTAGAAGACCGCCGACGAAGAAAGAATGGAGGAAGTCCTCAAGAAGTTAGATCTGGATGAGGTGGTTATCTTGTTGAAGTTGTTGGGTTCATCACCACGCCCGGTGAAGTTGGACCTTCCACCGGTTAACCTGAAGCTTGAAGGACCGACTACCTATTTGGGTTGGTCGCGCCGTGTGAGGAAGACTCTTACAGCGAAGAAGGTTGGAGGTTTCTTGACAGGGGAGTTGAAGAAGCCAGAGAACCCAACTGCAGGAGATGAGTGGGAATCAACCCACATGACGGTGTTCATGTAGCTTATCAGCTCTGTTGTCCCATCAATTGCTGCCACAGTTGATGGCCTGGAGACAGTCATGGAGGTTTGGGACAGGCTGCGAAGTACATATGATGGAGTGGGGAACACTCTTAGAGTCTTCCAGGTGAAGGGAGAAATTGATGACATTGTTCAAGGGGAGAAGACTGTGCAGGAGTACGCATCAGAGTTAGAACGTCTATGGGTGGACTATGACCATGCTTCTGGTGGTATGTGTTGCAGTGACTCATAGTGTAAGGTTTCCAAGATTATAATAGAAGAGAGGACCATGATGTTCTTGAAGGGGTTAAATGAACGGTTCGACCAGAGGAGAGCCTTACTTCTGTCAGGTACGAAGATCCCCACTCTGGCAGAGGCCATCTTGGCCATGATTCAGGAGGAGACCCGGTTTAAACTCCAGGCAGGGACGGGAGATTCTGCTGCCGTAAAGTCTGCACTAGCGGCTACTGGCACGGGTATTTCAAGACCACGAGAGGAAACACGACAGTGCTACAACTGTGGGGAGACAGGTCATCTGTTGTATGCTTGCCCTAGACCACCAAAGGAGGGGGATTTTGGTGGTCGTGGACGTGGTCGTGGACGTGGCTAGGGTCGTGGTGGCAGAGGTGGCTATCGTGCCAATCTAGGCATTAGTGGATGTGATGAGAAGGTTGATGTTATCTACACTGAGGAGGAGCGGACTCCTCTGAGTCTAATGAACAAGATGGAGGGCCTCAAAAGGAGGCAAGCTGGAGACGCCATTGAGGGGCCATCTCATGCTATGTATACTCATCCTTCTGGAACGACAGTGGATTGTTGACTCGGGTGCATCCCGACATGTGACCGGGGACTCGGGGAAGTTCACTTCCTACTCACGCCTTGCATCTCCAGATAGCATCCAGACAGTGGATGAGACCTTTCAGTCAGTGGTTGGTAAGGGTACGGTCGATTGCACAGGTTCGATAAAACTATCTAATGTCTTGCATGCTCCCTCATTTCCTGTTAGCCTTTTGTCTATCATCTCTATTATACTCCAACTAAAATGTACTGTCTCCTTTGATATTCCCAAGGTGACCTTCCAGGAGAAAGAGACGAGGCGTATACTTGGGACTGGGACCTGGCGTGATGGGTTGTGGTAACTGGATCAGCAGGGATTGGACACTGCACTTGTATCTGCGACGGAGAAGATAAAGGAAGGGAACCTGGAGACAAGTATAGAGGAGGCAATTCTGCTCCACCATCGACGTTTAGGCCATTCGTCTTTTGGTGTTTTAGAACGATTATTTCCTTCTATTTTTTAAAAAACATGTAAAAGTAAACTTGTGTGTGATGTTTGCGACTTAGGCAAGCTCACAAGAAACTCTTATGCTAGTTCTAGTTATAGAAGCTCTTCTGTGTTTAATGTTGTGCATTCAGATGTTTGGGGGCGGTGCGCAGTTAATTTCTCTAATGGCTATAGATACTTTGTTACCTTTATTGACTGCGCTTCCTGTGTCACGTGGGTATATTTAATGAAAGCTAAGAGTGAGGTCCCCACTTGTTTCCAGAACTTTCACAAGCATGCCCAAACTCAATGCGCTGCAGTACTCAAGGATCTTAGGTCGGATAATGGGACGGAATATACCAATAAGACCCTTGCAGAGTACTTATCATCTCACGGGATACTACACCAAACCACTTGCGCATACACTCCTGAACAGAATGGCGTTGCTGAGATGAAGAACAGACATCTGATGGAAGTGGCAATGAGCATGATGCTGCACATGAAGGTTCTCCAACACTTGTGGGGGTATGCAGTGTTAACGGCAGCACAGTTAATCAATAGAATGCCATCGAAGATCTTAGAGTGGAGATCCCCGTGTCAGGAGCTGCAAGGACATAACGGAGGTATGCTCCCGCTTGATGTCAGGGCAATTAAATGTATCTTTGTGGGGTATTCTGGTACTCAGAATGGATATGTATGTTGGAGTCCAGTCGAGAAAAGGTGTTTCGTGAGCATGGATGTCCACTTCCGAGAGCAAGAGCAGTACTACCCACAGGAGGAGATTCTACTCGTACCTGAAAAGCCCAATTTTAGGGATGGAGGACGAGAATGGGAGAGCCTGGTGACAGATTTAAGTAAAGACTATGGAAAACCCGTTGAGAAGCAAGGGACGAATGAGGAACAGGAGGAGGCGAGAGGTGTGATACCCACAACATCAGGGGAACTTGTCACATATCAGAGAAGAGAAAGGAGAACTTCTGACCTCGTGTCTGCACCTACAACGATAGTGCCTAGTCCCTCTTCTATGCCCGTATCAATCCCGGAAGCACCTCCGGTTGAACCACTGTCACCTCCCTGTGAGTCTATCTCTCCCACATCCCCGACTACTTCTGTCAGAAGGAGCACTCGCAGCAATGCGGGTAATCCTCCTGATCGATATGGTTGGGATCTTGCTTCATTTGTCTCCAACGACGTTATCTCTTCTTCTCACGGAGCATTCATTGCATCCTTGGATAGTATTACTGTACTTAACAGTTGGCAGGTAGTTAAATCCGACCACAATTGGCAAGCAGCAATGAAGGAGGAGATGCGCGCTTTGGAGAAGAATAAGACGTGGGAACTAGCACAGCTCCCGACGGGGAAGAGGGTTGTTGGGTGCAAGTGGGTCTTTACCGTAAAGCAAAACCCGGATGGCAAAATCGAGCGCTACAACGCTCGATTGGTTGCGAAAGGGTACAGCCAGACATACGACATCGATTATGATGAGACGTTCGCACCTGTTGCAAAAATGAGTACGGTTCGTACCCTGATCAGCCTAACGGCCAATGGTGGATGGTAGATGCACCAATTGGATGTGAAAAACGCTTTTCTGCATGATGATCTTGTTGAGGAAGTATATATGGAGGTCCCACCTGGATTTGGTACAACCATGACGGAAGGCAGAGTGTGTAGGTTGAAGAAGGCACTGCATGGACTGAAGCAGCCCCCTAGTGCATGGTTTGATCGCTTCAGAAGGACCATGGTCGGGATGGGATATCAACAAACCAATGTCAACCACACTGTGTTTTTCAAGCATAATGAGAAACATCACATCACCATACTTGCTGTGCATGTGGATGACATGATCATTACGGGAGATGACGAGGAGGAAATTGCGCGTCTTAAGTGTGACTTGGGGAAGATGTTCGAGGTGAAGGACTTGGGTTCTCTTAAGTACTTTCTTGGGATAGAGATTGCATATGGTGCGAAGGGAATTGTTCTGTCTCAACGAAAGTATGTCTTGGATCTCCTCACCGAGACAGGGAAGCTCGGATGCAAGCCAGCTGCAACGCCTATCGACACTAAAGAGAAAGTGAGTGTTGAGGCAGGGGAACCAGTTGATCAGGAGAGGTATCAAAGACTTGTCGGGCGATTGATCTATCTGAGGCACACACGTCCAGACATCTCCTTCGCTGTGAGCATGGTGAGTCGTTACATGCACGATCCCAGGAAGGGTCACATGGATATTGTATACCTAATTCTTCGATACGTGAAATCTGCTCCAGGAAAAGGGCTGCTCTTTAGACGGAACGGACATGTAAAGATCGAAGGATATTGTGACTCAGATTGGGCAAGCTGTGTCGATGATAGGAGATCAACCTCAGGTTATTGCATTTTTTTGGGAGGCAACCTGATCTCATGGAGAAGCAAGAAGCAGTCGGTTGTAGCCCGATCAACGGTTGAAGCTGAGTATAGGGCTATGGCTCTGGGGGTCGCTGAACTCCTCTGGTTGAAAGGAATTCTAATGGAGCTGAAGTTGGATCGAGGAGACAGGATGAAGCTATGGTGTGACAGTCAAGCAGCAATCAGCATCACTAACAATCATGTTCACCATGACAGGACCAAGCATATCGAGATTGATAGGTTCTTTATAAAAGAGAAATTGGATAGTGGACTCTTGGAGCTTAGCTATGTCACCACCAAGGATCAAGCCGCTGATTGTTTGACAAAGGGACTCAGCTCAAATGACATGATGAGGAATTGTGACAAGATGGGCTTAGTTAACATCTTTTGCCCGCCTTGAGGAGGTGTGTTGGCTTGTCTTAGAGTAGTGGTGTGCGTATATGAGTGATGTGCGTTTAGAGATGTTGTAGAGGTATATATACATGTGTGTATGTGTTAATAGAAAGAAGAAGCCCTAATTCTACACAAATCATCCCCAAACTTTAGGATCTGATTTGGGTATTTTGCCTAAAATAAATACATAAACATTTCCTTACCCTAAACATTTCCTTACCCTCCCAGCCACATTCCGCCCACCTGACAGTGGCATCATCCTCTTCTTCCTCTTCTCTGTACGGTAGAAATTACTGGATTTATGCATCAGACTTAAAAACTGAAGTCGAATGCTCGAATTCTATGCACAAAACGGTCATATTTTCAATCATGATTAGAAGAAAAGGATCCCCCTTAAAACCGATTGTTTTAGAAAAACAATGCTATTAATCATTTTTGAAAATTTACAGTCATAAATTGTATTGTTTTAATGTTTTCTTTTTGTAGAATGATTGTTTATTTGAACTTATATTATATACTTTACTAACGAAAATATGATTGTTTTGCTCTCAAAAATAAAGTTTTGGATCTATTTTTCCTGCCCGTGCCCAATATATCTTTTCCCTGCAGTCCTTCGGTTTGCTTTGCACTGCGTTAGAGGTACACCGTACACACGTCGTGGAGGAAGCTACAGTTGTTCTTGCTACTAGCAATGGAAGTGGAATGTGGTTGAAGCACTAATAATTTCACATTACTTAGCTCAGTTAGTATGTAATCCTTCAAATGGAGCAATCCCCAAGTAAATTAGGAGAATCTTTAAATTATGAGATTCTCAATCAAAATTCATTATAATCCATGCTACCAAAAAAATTGCGTATTACTTGTTGACATCTCCCAAGCATAGTAGTAGATATTAATTAACTGCAATTGATTTGTGCTTGATTTAGCATGCCATCATACACTTTGATAGCATGAGCAGTTTTGTAATGTGTGTCATCTCTGGTTACTTTTCAGCTGAAATACAGGCGAGTTTCATTCTACAAAGGCCATTTTCGCTACTAACCTCACACGCTAAAAGACTCGAATATGATATTTTCGAGGAAATCGGAATTCCTAATACAAAGGTACTGCTACTCGAAGCTACTTGAACTGCTTCATATATAATAATTTATGATATGTTGAACTAAAAAGAGGTTATTTTCACAGGTCTCGATCATTTCTATGCATCCTGCAGCTTCTATAAACTGTACTTTCGTTTCCTTCGGCATTCTTCCTGAACCCAGGCATGCCTCTATAAGCCTACCAGCTCTCAGTCTGTTGAGATCATCTTTGATAGAGCTTGTCCTCCACAAAATTAATCTCACTTTAACTCCATCTATATTTGGAGAAACATTATTTTTTGAGGTTTTGAAGTTCCCTGGTGGGATCACTCTCATTCCTCTCCAAACAGCTTTTATTTGGGAGAGAACAAAGACTCTTTTTAACTTCACAGTAGGCAATTCTGTTGTGCATATCCAGGAAAACATGAAAGAGTTGAAGGACCAGCTGAAATTTGGATTAAATCTTAGGCCATACGAGGTACCTATCCTTTGTCCACCCTATTTATTTAGGCTCCGTTTGGGGGGATTTATTTTCACCGGTCAAGTGGTTACGATCGCATGAACCGGACCTTAATTAAGGTCCGGTTCATGCGGTCGACGGTCGTAACCACTTGACCGGTGAAAATAAGTCCTCCCAAACGGAGCCTTAGTTATTTATATCCAACAATTACAATAAGGAATGATTATGAAAAACTCCCGGCTAACTTTGGATAATTATAGGGACCTCCTCTCTATCTTTCAAAGTTATCAAAACCTCCCCCCCCCCCCCCCCCCCAAGTTTTGTTGGGTACATATGTATTAACAATGTAAACTTGGAAGAGAGATTTTGATAGTTTTGAAAGACAGGGCAGGTTCCTGTAAGTACACAAAAGTTACCCAGTAAATAGCCCATTATAATAAAGAATTTTTTCTTCTTTGCTTGCAGAATATATACTTACAGATGACAAATGTCGATGGTTCAACTGTAGCGCCTCCCGTTACACTGCAAGCTTCGATTTTGTCTGATTATGGGACTGTTGCTTTGTTGCCTAATAGATTGAGGCAGCTGGCTGATACCGTTATTGGCTTTCGTGAGCAAAATCTTGGCCTTAGTCATTCGGTTTTTGGTGAAGTCAAGTGTGTAGTTTTGTCTTCATACCTAAACAATTTAATTTCCTCCTCCGAAACCCCAACTCCATCTCCATCTCCATCTCCTTCCCCCTCTCCTTCTTCTGACCATAGAATTGACTCATACTCTTCAAATTCAGCCGCACCAAATCCATCTTTTTATCATGAGTATAAATCGCGAGGACCAACCCCACAAAGTGCGCACAAAGTAATTTATGATTCTGCTTTATTGGTGCAAGATAAAGAAAGCATCAGGGCTTCAACATCAAAGATATCTGACTCGGTCCGGTCATCTTCTACCTGTAAGTCAATTAATGCTAATTGTTCAACATATTCATCAATATATTCAATATCACCTCATTCTGCTGACGATTAAGGGTCCGTTTTGGTGTGACGTTTTTGCTCCGGTGAGTTTGGACAAAAACGCCACCGTCATAAATATGGGTTTGGCATGACAGTGGTTATGACCGCCACCAAGAAAAAGAAAACTAATTTTGAACATAGAAGTACATAAAGTTCCTTAGGTGAGGTCGGGTTTTCACGAACGAAGGTTCATAACCACCGCATTCACGACCGCCACCGCCGTGCCGAACTAACCCTAAGTATTAGAACACATTCTTGGCAGTTATCGTAAAGATATTTTCCATGTGGGATGAGAGGCTCATTTAATGCTTGTTTTGTTTGTTTCCTGTAGGTAGGAACACTAAGCAAAAAAGGTAGAAAAAGGGAAATGCTGGTGAATATATATCATTCTCAACTTGCTAGGAACTGAATCCAAATTTGGTCTAGAAAGCTCCTTAGAATATTTATTTAGGGCAATTTACCAGGACCTCCCCTCTAGGTTTGCTAAATTACAGGTTGCACCCCTCTTACATTTGAAATTACAAAAACCTCCCTTGAAGTTTACATTTCATAACATTAATCTCTCCTGGAGTTAATATTCCATAACATTCATGCACAAAAATACCCCCTCGAAATACATTTTATGACATATAAACTTCGGGGGAAGTTTATGTTATGAAATGTAAAGTTTAGTGGAGGTTTTTGTAATTTCAAAAATAAGAGGGGTGCAACCTGTAATTATGCAAACTTCCAAGGGAAGTTTTGGTAAATATTTTTATTTATTTATCACATAATGTAAGGATCAGTCACGCTTAGCAGCTGATGTAAGCGTCACACAAACAAAATTGCACTTATCTATACAATACAACAGGCATGTGTCTGTCATATAGCAAACGCAGCCGAAGCCAAGAAGATGGATAAGAAAAAAAATACTTCATTAGGAAATAAGACACGATTAGGACTCTCCTCCTAGAGAATAGAGGAGCAGAGAGCAGTTTGAATAGCTCCGCGCCAAAAATGTTTTGGTACATTCATGTCGAATAGAAGAGCATGAGTAATCTCTAAGAGGTGACGGTTCTGCATTCGGTCGGTCCATTCTGTTGGTGTGCATTAGGACAAGAAGATTGATGAATAGTTACTTGTGTGGCATTAAAATAGTAAAAATATTAGAGATTTTTTTTTTGCATTATCATTGTAATTAGGGGTGTTCACGAACCGAATCGAATAGCTCTGCAATCGAATTCAAATTTGTCATAGAATGCAGAGATTTGGATTTGAATTCGTCCTGAAATCCTGGATTCGGGCTTGGATTCGAATTCGAATTCGAATTCGCTTCAAATGAAGGGCCAAATAGATTTTAATCAGACGATCAGGATCATTTTTATATATAATATAGATATTGCTATTATTCGTTAACTATTCGCAAATCTTGTCAATAGAGATAATATTATTTTGATAATCTTACAACTCAATCCAAATTTAGATTCGAATCCGGATTCAAATTCAAAAAATACAAATCATAATTGAATTGATTCCGGAATTATTCACAAACTATTTGGTTTACGAACAACTCTAATTGCAATACAAATAGTCACGAATACTTGAGTTTATAACTTGATAGAGCAATTAAGGTTGTTCTTTCGTAAAAAAAAAACAAGCAAGTTACACTAGCCAACGCATCGACAAAAACTTCAAAAATATTTGAAATCCAATAGAGAGTTTAAAGAGCAAGGATCCCAAATCATCTTGTTCTTTATTCAGATTGCTTCTCCAGACTTTCTCTACAACAAAAAACATAGAAGCTTTTGAGAATTCTCAAATTCAATCCTTATTCAATCACATATTGGCTGAAGGTAGGATCAACTGAAGATGTTACGCACACGCGGCGAAGATGACATGGAGTCTGTTATTTTGTTTTATTTATTACGCAATTTTATTTTATAAGAGGTATTAGGGTAAATTGTAAGTGGTCATTCCTCCGAGGGCACTTGAGAGTATTAGGTATCTTGGATCATTTAGAGTATTTGTCATCTCTCATAGGGAGAGGGACTTCAAGGAGGAACCAGCCTCCTGAGATTAGACACGAATATTCCTCGTGATTGTATCTGTTTTTCAATTTTCAATTTTCATTGCAATCCAATTTCTGTGTGCATAACAAAAGATGTCTAGGGTTAGGTCTTCGCTACTTACGGGGTCTTCTTGTCTTACTAGTTCTTTTAATTTTCTTCTGTCACCATTGCAGCTGGTATTAAAGCACATTTGCAAACTTCAGCATGGGTGGTGTTGACTGCAGCAACTTCTGCTTGGATTTTGCTATCTCGTTCGTGGTAACCTTAACTCGTGTCGCCGTCGGCACCGTGATGTGAAATGCCACCGGTCGAATAGCGCACAATGAGAGAATATGTGGCGACGACTCTCGTGTTTGACCAATTTTACTAAAGAAATATAGCAACTGTAGATAAAATCTTAATGGTTAAGGTGTAAGCTATGATTGAGATGATATTGTATACACAAACATGCAGGGTTGTAACTCGCCATTTTGTAAAAGATCGCAAATTAGCCGTGCTTCCGCTCGTCTTCGAGTCGACACCAGCCCTCAGTTTAGTGTTAAAATTATAATTTTTGCAATCAAACTCGACACCGCTCGTCTCCGAGGCGAGAATGTGGTTTAGTCCCACATCGGACGAACAAGGTAAATATTTGATGCTTGTATATGAGCTTAAGCATTTGGGTTGAATATGAATTTGACCCTCAGACACGAGCTTAAAGCTTTTTAGTTGAATATGAGTTTGACCATCAATGAATCTAATCCAATATAGTCTCAAATTGGACTGAAATAAATGCGTGTTCGGGTTGGATTTACGGTATGATCATCGGCAGATCTCGTCTGATTTCGATTCTCTCTCGACTGCAACTCCTTAACACGCACGCATCAAAAGCACAAAGGATCGAAATACCAACCATTATGTTATATGGAAATTCAACAATAAATAAGACGTGCTGGAATCGGATTGAATCATAATGACATGACAAATTCTCGCCTTGAGCGAATACTACTCGTTGTGTTTGGGCGAAAAGATGCACCTTCAACTTCATAGCAGAAATCTACAAAGTAAAAAAAAAATCTTGCAAACTGAGAATCTACTGTTCTAATGCTGCGGCAATCTTCTTCCGGATGAGCTCAACCCCAAGGCGAGGGGACAGTCTAGGGAGTGTTTCCTGTAGCCATTCAAAGAAAATATCAACCTCGTCTGATTTTTACATATATTTAAAATCAAACACATGTTTCATTATTTATAAAATATTTTCTCAAAAAATGCTGGATAAAAAAAATTAAGGTTGTCAAAGAACAGTCTTCTAAAATTTCAGCTTTAATTTGAAGGTACTGTATTCTTTTCACTTATCCTGAAGAACATATATTTTATAGCAAACAAGAATCTTAAAAGTTTGGCTTGTGTGTGTCTATATATAAAGAAATATCAAACCCATGAATTTTAAAGTCATTGAGATGATTATGGCCATTGAATCTGACATGATATTTCATCAGCCGTCGGATCAAACAGCTCCCTCTCTCTCTACTTTTTCATAGATCTCCTAAACCTACTAGGGGGTGACCTAAAACTATGAAGGTGTAGAGTACCCTACAACATGAAATTACGATTTTACCCCTAAATTTATTGAAAAATGAGTATCATATGACCAGTTTTTTAATCTCACAAAATTTGTCAATGGTGAGAATTGAACCTGGTCTCCACTATGTCAACCAAAGATGACAGCCATCACACCATATGGTTTTTGTTGAACAAAATTAAATTAAGTTTTATACATACTGATATAAATATAGATCGCCCACGCAGAAAGTCACCGCCCCGCCGAATGTCACCCCCGCCGAATGTCGTCACCCCTGCCGAATGTCGCCACCCCTGCCGAATGTCGCCGCCAGCACGGGGGACCCAGTGCCCCCCGTGCCCTGTCACTCGTGTGTGTGTGTGTATATATATAGATATATAGATATATATATATAGATACCTAAACTATAAGACAAGTCAGCCTCTCCAGACCATACAAATGCGCGACGAGCCCATGCGGTTAAGATATGCCAAATTCCACCAAGTATATACAAATGGAACCTAACCAGAATTCTTAGTATCTTCCTCCAATTATCTTTGAGAAATCGTCCACACTAACAATCCATCCTGTGAACCCATACTCTTTTTTTTAGTAAAGAACCAAATATCACGCTTGGGTTAAGGGTCAAGTTGGTAATTTGTCTGACATCTCCCCCTCTGGGTGCCCAGGTCTCATATACGCCTCCAAAAGAAAGAGCCTTGAGTACTAGAATCAACAGAAAATGAAGTACTCCAGAGATTGAAAAGGTGTCGATAACTTCTCCCCCGGACCTACTCCCCACCCTAGAGTAGCTCAGTGCTTAGGGTAGATAAAGTCTACAAAGAAATCCTTGTTCATACATGGGTTTCTCTGGAACGAAATGAGCCACTTCAAAGAGGTTCATTGCTCCGGCCCAGAAGACAATGAATGCATCTATATATATACACACACGAGTGACAGGCACGGGGCTCCGCCCCTATCCAAACGACATTTGTCGTAGGGGGATATTTGTCGTTGGGATGACATTTCTCGCGGGGGAGACATTTGACGGGGGTGGCGACATTTGACGGGGGTGGTGACATTTGTCGTGAGGGCGACATTTGTCGTGGGGGGCAACATTTATCGTGGGCAGCGACATTTGTCGGGGGGGAGGGCGACATTTGGGGGGGGGGGGGGGGCGACATTGTGCGGGGGCATCAACATTGTGTTAGGGCGACGGAATTATGTTGGGGCGTGTTGCCCACCAACGCAGGTTGCCCTCCGACATGAAATTAACACATGAAAGCTCATCATAAAGTAAATAGCACGTAAATCATTCCAATCATAAGTTTGACTTAAATGTTTAGTAAGCCAAAGATGAGAAAATCAAAGGGGTATAAATGCATTTTTTGGCACCTGCACATTGAGTGAAGTTACAAAGATCAAATATCAAAGTTGAGATTAGAAAAAAATAAGTAAAATTTATCTAACATAAAGGTGCACTTAGCCACAGGAGTGAAGGCTTCAACACCTTCGATTGATGGGCTACATTGCCAAAAGAAAACACAGGAAAATAAAGTTTTTGATAATTGCATGTTGTTGTACAGGGCACAGAAAATTGCCCAAGTTCAAAACTAAATAATATTAAAAACAATGATCAAAGATATGCGATAAATCAGATAAATTATATAAGTTGTGTTGGAAATAAATTTGTTCCAGTTTCAAGTAATTTTCGCCGAATGTCGTCTCAGATAGGGGGCAGTTAAGAGCTTTTTTTAATATGATATACTTAAGGACCTTTTAAGAGTATGGATAATAAAATGATCCGTGAATAAATTGTTATGACCTGTAAATATAATTTATCTACAAATAACGAAAATGATGTACCACTAATTTGTTAAAAAATGAGGTAGCGGCGGCATATTTCCCATATAAAAAATGTTCATAAATCAATATAGTTGAGAATGTTTGACTGGATGTTACGGATGGCGACGAGGGCAGCGAAGGGGAAGGGCGCCCACCGGTGTGGCGCGTCTATCGAAGGAGGGAACGCGACACGCACGACGAAGCATGAGAGCGGTGTCGCATTTATCTTTGTATTTTGCATCGCATTATGTCTTTTTTTTTTGGCACCGGGTAGTATATAAACCCAGGGGAACCCTTGTATTGGTTTATGCTAAGTGATATTCTGATTTGGAGTTTCTTCTCTTGCCTCTCTCCCCTTCCTCCCTCCTTCCCCTCCTCCCTCTTCTGGGAACCCTAGTCTAACAAGTGGTCCGACCTGCCCTCTTCCGGCCGCGGTTTCCGCCGGCCGAAGTCGATCCAGCCCCGCTGCCGAGTTTCCGCCCAGCCGCCCTCGTCCTTCCGCCCAATCGCGCCAAGTTTCCGTCCTGCCGAGTTCCTGCGCTCCCAGCGACGCCCGCCCCGCCCGCTCGCTCGCCCTGTCCGCTTCCCCAGCACCGTTCGCCCCGCCCGGCCGTCTTCCTCGCCCCTTTCGGCCTCGGGTGTGCATGTCCCGCCGTTCCCTCCGTCTAATGGGCAACCCGGACTCCACGCCTTCTCTTCCGGCCTCCGACCCGGCAATCCTTCGCCGGCTGGCCGATCATGATGCCTCCATCGCCTCCCTCCAAGCCCTCGTCCTCCGCATGGACTCCAAACTCGACACCATTCTTGCCGGACAGCCCTCCCCTTCCGCCACGTCCAACGCCGAGGCTCCCTCCATCTTGGGCACCATATGATGTTATCATTAACCATATAAAATAAAATCATGCTATACTTCCTGTTATTTGCTATTTTTCGTAGGGCATGTCTGTGTTGCAATAAAAATTGAGCTTATTTCAGTTAATGCGAAATGAGTTTATTTCATTTTTTCTTTTTCTTACTTGATTTCAAAGTTCAAGTGAATGGCGATAAAAGTATAATCAGGCTTTTTGGTGATGAAGAAGGTGAAGTTCATGGCCGTTTTATAGAAATCTATGTGAAAAAACTGTCAACTTGGATGTTTGGGAGAGTAATTAACATGATTAATGTTGCCAAAGTGTTGTTTCAGCTGTGTTATTAGTAAAAAAAAGAGTGATTTTATGGTGGGAATAATTTATGCTTGGAAGTTAGGTAGCCAGATGGATGAAGTAGTTGACTCTGGGTTTTTTTTTTCTGTTAGAGGTATGATGAGCATGACAATTTTGTAATTTTTTGGGATTTTGATGTCAAGATCCTCTCGGCCCAGTTGTTTTTGTTAGTAATTATATCAACTTGGTTAATATTTAATTAAGCGGTTAATATTTCATTTTTTCCGATACATTTTTAATTTCTGCATAGCAGGTTAAAAAAACTAATCCCATTTTCACTTGCGCTCTGCCCAAACTGCTTTGCTTCCATTTTTATTGCAATCTGGGTTGATTCCACTCTGGGTTGATTCCATTTCGCTTGCATGTGTAGCATTAGACAGTTATATTTCATTAACTGCAGATATTTGCATTTATTTTATTGATAATCTGATCTTTTTGGAGTAGTTGCCCAGATCAGGCAATTATAATCAGATTGTTTGGCTAGGGAACGATGGAAAAAATCATTCTCTGTAATGTGTTTTTCTTATGATTCTTTGTTTTTGGGCTTTCTGATCTCATCTTCTTAGTAGGTATTTCTAAAACCCTTTTCATTTCAATAGATAAATTTATATGCAACCTACTGTTTGAATCTGAAATATCGTGTATTATAAGAGATCTAAATACATAGGGTTTTTTTGAAGTATACATTATAAGAATTTCCGTTATTCTGAAATCAAACACGTTCTATACACCCATATATGTCTTCTTGACAAATTTCGGGATTGATTCATAAGTTCATGATTTGGGTATTGCGGCCACGATGAAACACGAACCTGAACCCATAGTGTATAACCCCGATATTCGCCGAGTACTCCCAAGGATCCAGGGAAGGCAGTTTGGTAGCCTCGAACCACGCAGAAAGAGCGGCAGGGGAGGACAGGGGGAGGGGGTCTCACCCCCCCTCTCGCCAAGGAGGTCGGGGCGGAGAGGGGGAGGGGGTCTCACCCCCCCTCTCGCCCAAGAGGTTCGGGCGGAGAGGGGGAGGGGGTCTCGCCCCCCCCCCCCCCCCCCCCCCCCCCCCCCCCTCTCGCCCAGGAGGTCGGGGCGGAGAGGGGGAGGGGGTCTCACCCCCCCTCTCGCCCAAGAGGTTCGGGCGGAGAGGGGGAGGGGGTCTCGCCCCCCCCCCCCCCCCCCCCCCTCGCCCAGGAGGTCGGGGCGGAGAGGGGGAGGGGGTCTCGCCCCCCCTCTCGCCCAGGAGGTCGGGGCGGAGAGGGGGAGGGGGTCTCGCCCCCCCTCTCGCCCAAGAGGTTCGGGCGGAGAGGGGGAGGGGGTCTCGCCCCCCCTCTCGCCCAGGAGGTCGGGGCGGAGCGGGGGAGGGGGTCTCGCCCCCCCTCTCGCCCAAGAGGTTCGGGCGGAGAGGGGGAGGGGGTCTCGCCCCCCCCCCCCCCCCCCCCCCCCCCCCCCCCCTCTCGCCCAGGGGAGGCCCCCCCTCGTCCAGTTTAGCTATTCATAGTCCAGTTCTGGCTATTCGCAGTCCGGTGGTTTACGCTTAGCATTTCAGAACAGCGGGATTCGGCTATCCGCAGCCCAATTCAGGGGTATTTCGGTAATCTGGCAGACCAGTTTTTGACTATTTGCAGCCCAACTTCAAAAATCCTATAAATAGGACCAAGGGGGCACCATTTGGAGAGATCTCTCATCCTAGGCTAGCTCTCTCCTTCCCTCTCTCCTTCCCTCTCTCCCTCCCCAAGTCTCTCTAGGGGGTGAGGAGAGGCTCCAGTGGTGCCCAAGCTTAGTAGTGGCTTGGGAGGGGAAGTTCCAAGGGGACTTCCGGGTATGTGGCGGGACCTCCCCACTAAGCCCTTGGTCCAGTTTTAGTTCACCTTCAACCTAGAGCTCTCCCTTGGGGGGAGTAAGGGTTGGTCGCCCCTCAGCCTCGCTGAGGGCCCCGAACTCCACAGAGACCGAGTTGTCGGTTTCAACACATAGTGTTATTCATTAATCTCTGAATGTCTCCCCAAAGATCTCCCCCATGTAGACCGATCTCCCTCATGGAAGGCGATCTCAGGTCAGCACATCTGCTTGCATTTTTTTCATGATTTGGTAGGTCTTTCGTTTCTTAGACCTCCATATCAGTCAATTTAAATGTTTTTACTGAATATTTTTGTGCAGCCTGGATTCATGATGAATAGTGATTTTGCGCCCTTTTCAGCTGCATTCTTATTTTCTCTGGAGTCTTTTCTGGCTATTCTTACAGTGCAGTTGTAAGTTCTTTTGGAACTTTCTCTAACTGAACCAGAACCTATTGCAACTTTAAGCTTTGTTGGAGACAAAGTAATCAGACATATTAGCTTGAGAAGGTAACACAACAGCTTAATGTTATTGGTTTCCTTATTTCATCCATGATGCATGGGATAGTTAACATCATCTGTATGTACTCACAGTGAAAGATATAAAATAAAACTCCATGCTTAAAGTTATGTGCTTTATTTGTTTCTTTCGTACTTGCATTTCTGTAAAACCGACACTTGATTTTAAAGGAACATTATCTTCAAGAATACATGCTACTCGAGGTAATTACTCCATTAAGCTCGAGGTAATTACTCCATTAAGCTTAAGGCAATTACTCTATTCAGCTCGAGGTAATTTCTCCATTCTACTCAACATAATATGTCCGTACATCAATTTCTTAGGGCACCAATTATTTCTCTTCAATCTTCATAACGAGAATTCACACATAAATAGAAGATGATTATATTTTCAGATAAAAGCGAAGAATGGAAACAAACATGGGTATTTGTAGAGAGTTCTCTCAATGGAAGGCGAAGAGTGGAAAAAAAAAATTTGGCGCACCTACTAAACGTCGCCGCCCCCACTGAACGTCGCCGCAGCCGCACCCGCCGAACTTTGCCGCCCACGCCGAACGTGAACGCCCCCGCCGAAGGTCGGCCCACGCCAAAGGTCGCGGCCGAAATTCACATTACTGGCTATGTTATGATTATTGCTTGCTTAGGCTTCTAAAAGGTTCTTTTTAAAGCATGCCAGGTACTGAATAACAGAGTTGCAGAGAGGTGGTGAATACCTAGAATTTTGGCACTAGCACTGTTGTTCCAGCTGAAGTTTGCAGAGGTGGGCAAAGCAATTGGGACAAACAACACATTTTCGCGTCAAAATTAGACTGGAGCAAGGCTAATTAGTTTTAATGGAAAATGCTCCCAGCAGTTCTCAACAAAACTGATTTCTGACCTTTTTTAAATGGTAAAATGTTATTAGATGAAATTGAATAGAACTCCAGTCAAACATTCACAACTATATTGATTTATGAACATTTTTTATATGGGAAAATTGCCGCCGCTACCTCATTTTTTAACAAATTAGTGGTACATCATTTTCGTTATTTGTAGATAAATGATATTTACAGGTCATAAAAATTTATTCACTGTATCATTTTATTATCCATACCCTTAAAAGGTCCTTAAGTATGTCATTTAAAAAAAAACTCTTAACTGCCCCTATCCGAGACGACATTCGGCGAAAATTGCTTGAAACTGGAACAATTTTATTTCCAACACAACTTATATAATTCATCTGATTTATCGCATATCTTTGATCATTGTTTTTAATATTATTAAGTTTTGAACTTGGGGCAATTTTCTGTACCCTGTACAACAACATGCAATTATCAAAAACTTTATTTTCCTGTGTTTTCTTTTGGCAATGTAGCCCATCAATCGAAGGTGTTGAAGCCTTCACTCTTGTGGCTAAGTGCACCTTTAATGCATGTTAGAAAAATTTTACTTATTTTTTTCTAATCTCAACTTTGATATTTAATCTCTGTAACTTCACTCAATGTGCAGGTGCCAAAAAATGCATTTATACCCCTTTGATTTTCTCATCTTTGGCTCACTAAACATTTAAGTCAAACTTATGATTGGAATGATTTACGTGCTATTTACTTTATGATGAGCTTTCATGTGTTAATTTCATGTCGGAGGACAACCTGCGTCGGAGGGCAACCTGCGTCGGAGGGCAACACGCCCCAACATAATTCCGTCGCCCTAACACAATGTTGATGCCCCCACACAATATCGCCCCCCACGACAAATGTCGCCCTCCCCCCCCCCCCCCCGACAAATGTCGCTGCACATGACAAATATTGCCCCCCACGACAAATGTCGCCCCCACGACAAATGTCGCCACCCCCGTCAAATGTCGCCACCCCCGACAAATATCTCCCCCGCGACAAATGTCGCCCCAACGACAAATGTTGCACCAACGACAAATGTCCCCCTACGACAAATGTCGTCTTGGATAGGGGCGGAGCCCCGTGCCTGTCACTCGTGTATATTTCATCAGTCGTGTATAAACTCATTGAAATGATTATGGCCGTCGAATCTGACATAATATTTCATCAGCCGTCGGATCAAACTGCTCCCTCTCTCTCCACTTTTTCGTAGGTCTCCTAAACCTATTAGGCGGTCTAAAATTATGAAAGTGTAGGGTACCCTACAACATGAAGTTACAATTTTATCCTAAATTTATTGAAAAATGAGGGTCATATGACCCGTTTTTTAATCTCACAAAAATTGTCAATGGTGAGAATTGAACTCAGGTTTCCACTATGTCAAGCAAAGATGACAACCATCACACCATATGGTTTTTGTTGAACAACATTGAATTAGGTTTTATATATACGTATATAAATATAGACCTCCCGCGCCGAATGTCGCCGCCCTCGCCGAATGTCGCCGCCCCCGGCGAATGTCGCCGCCCCCGCCGAATGTCGCCGCCCCCGCCGAATGTCGCCTCCCCCGCCGAATGTCGCCGCCCCCGCCGAATGTCGCCGCCCCCGCCGAATGTCGCCGCCCCCGCCGAATGTCGCCGCCCCCGCCGAATGTCGCCGCCCCCGCCGAATGTCGCCGCCCCCGCCGAATGTCGCCGCCCCCGCCGAATGTGTGTGTGTGTGTGTGTGTGTGGCACGGGGCTCCACCCTACGGCCAACTGTGACAGTACCTCGACCGCGATAGGCTCGGGGCTTCGCCCCTACCAATTATTTAATGCAGCTAAAAATAAATACAATATCAATTGATTAATGCGGAAAGTAGTTATACATCGCTTTTAAATTTTTGTTAAAAAAATCATTATCCTGATACACATATCTTCATGCATGTCAAATCAACTTTAATAAAATTGATTGGTTTAATGGTAGCACATCGAAAATACCACTGGCATGCATAATGACAACCTTTCTCGAAAAGACCCCTGACATGCCTAATGACAACCTACCGTAGTAGCCTAGTAGGTTGTAGGAACTCTACTAAATTTTTTTTGTATTTTATGGACTTTCATCATTACTTTTAATTTAGGGACATGTTGTAATTATTTGAATGGTCATTGCATTTTTTTTAATATATTATAATATATGTTAAGTCATTAAATAAAACAATGAGGGTATATTTGGCAATTTTGAATGTTTCAACAAAGACAACTTTTTCCTTTTAATATTACAAAGAAAGATATACATACACACACACACACACACACACACACACACGAGTGACAGGCACGGGGCTCCGCCCATACGGCTGACTGCGACAGTACCCCGACCGTGAGAGGCACGGGGCTCCGCCCATATCAATTAATTAATGCAGTTTATTAAACACACTATTAATAAATGCGGAAAATAGTTATACACAATTTTTTTATTTTTGTTAAAAAAAATCTTCATCATGATTCATATATTATTAATTTTTCATCGTTATTTTTTCAAATCAAATTGATGGGTTTTCATCATTACTTTTTCAAATCAACTTTAATAAAGTTGCCATACCTAATGACAGCCTATCATAATAGGTATATGAGCTCTACTCTTTTTTTTTCAATTATATGGATTTCCATCATTATTTTTAATTTGAGGATATGGTGTAATTACTAAAATGGGCATTGTATTTTATTTTATTTGAACTATATTATAATATATGTTAAGTCATTAGATGAAAACAATTATGGCTACATTTGACAATTTTGAATGTTTCACCAAAGACAATTTTTCGTTTTTAATATTGTAAAGATATATATATACATACTTGGACCTCTAGGGTTTCTCGAGGCATAGAAAGGGTTCGCATGGCTTCATTGTATGATTGAGATATGCGAGCCGTGTATGCTTCCCCCCCCCCCCCCCCAATTAGTGTCACCCCTAATCAAATATTTTTAAGTCCTCTCTAATCAAATAATTTCAATCAATCGTGTAGTTAATCAACTTCATTCTTCTAAGTTTGGATTATATGAAATGCATTAACGATGTGTAATAGTACATCTTAGTTTTTCTACACTCTCTCTAATAGATGAAATTTCGACTCCCTATCAAGGATCGTTTAGGTTTTGCCTTAGATTGTAATGAGGATTAGGACAATGATACAAACTCAAATCACATACTAGCTTAGTTTGAGCAAGTTCTAATTAAGTAAATGATTACATTAAAGCTCCAAATAATGACACCCCACACTTATTTTCTTAAGTGGGTTGTGTTATTTTATTTTTCCATTTTTTTAGAAAGATATATATATATATATCTCTTTTTTTATCCACATAGAAGTGAATCATAAAAAATTTCTTTTTCTCCAAAGTGATTATTTTCTCCATCCGTTTACTTATATGTAAAGAATATAAGCTCTATTTAGTAGTGATATACATGATATAATAATTTGAGCCTTGGTGAAAATATGTGTTTTTCAAAGAAAAATGATTAATTTAAGCTCAAAAGAGAGCACCAGTGGTAGTGATTATTAGGTTAAACTCAAAAAGCTCAAACTAATTTTCAAAGGTGACCTAAATCATTTCCTAAATAAAAGAGTCAAAATCATGTAACGCTTTGAGAGTGTATAGACTAAGTTCTAGTAAAGTGAAATACATACATCAATTTTATAGACATAATCTTTCACTAGATTTTTAAAGCATGATTGCTACAATAATTGAAAGATCAAACTTAAAAAGAGAGTTAATACAGCAACAACACTCAAGCCTTTATCCCACCATAGTGGGGTCGGCTATATGGATCCTCTATCGCCATCGCGCCCTATCTTTAATCATAGTCTCACTAATGCCTAAGTGCATCATGTCTTTCCTTATAGTTTCATTCCAAGTCTTTTTTGGTCTACCCCTCCCCCGTTTAACATGTCTAGTGACTAAACTCTCACAATGCCTAACAGGTGCCTCTAATGGTCTCCTATGTACATGTCTGAACCATCTTAAACGAGTTTCTCGCATCTTCTCTATAATTGGCGTCACTCCTGTCTTATCCCTGATACATTCATTCCTAATTTTATCTAGTCTCGTGTGACCACACGTCCACCTAAGCATTCTCATCTCCGCAACTCCCATTTTTTGCTCATGTACACAGTACACCATTCACTGCCCAACACTCAGAACCATAGAGCATTGATGGTCTAATTGCAGTACGATAAACTTGCCTTCAAGTTTTAATGGTACTTTACGATCACATAAGATCCCAGACGCGCCTCTCCACTTCAACCAACCTGCTTGGATTCTATGTATCACATATTTATCTACACCTCCATCTTTTTGAATTATCGATCCCAGTATTTAAAGCACTCACTGCGGGAAATATTAATAATTTGAAAAAAAAAATATAGAATCTACATTGACTTGCTAAGTTATATTCAAATTCATCTAAATTACATAATAATGCAATCAAATTCAATCCTGTAAGGATAAAAACGTACACACTGAGAATGTACCTTTAAATTATTTACATACAACGTAGCTGCTTTGATATCAATTAGTAAAGTGCGGGGAGATGTGTTCGAACAAATTTGATGCAAATATTGTTGCTCAAATCCTAAGGATAGCAGTCGAAGACACGAATTGAAGACGTCAAATCAATTTAGCGAACACCAAAGAGCCTTCTCAGAGTTTTTTCTTAAAAGGATTTACTTGAATGATTCACAATGTATTTTTTTATTTTAATCAAGCTTCTATTTATGGAACAGAAAAAAATTAATGAATCAAAGTTTCAATTCTCTTCCATTTGCTTGCTGTGCCCTCTAATGCTGAATAATGAATTATGAGTCAATATTTAAATTGGGGATTTTATTAGGATATGAAATGATTATATTAATCCTAGATAAAACTATAGTTTGTTGAGATAATTATAATGGATATGTAAGTATCAGACGTTTACATCCTAATTTGTCAATTGAAAAATATGATGGGGAAGTTGCAATTTATTTTCCTTAAATATATTTTAGTTTTCAGTTTCATTTATTAATGTTTGCATAGAGTTAAAGGAAGTAGTGAGTGTGTGTTTACTATGATAACTGTGAGTAGTTTTCCTTGTAGCTATTTAAAGGCATGAAAATACTAGAAATCATATGAAAATTCTAGCTTCTCGAAAATAGAAAAACCCTAATCAACCCGCAAAAAAGGAGGTCGTCGCTAACAACACATTAGCAGCAGCGCCGGCAAACTAGCGCCGACAGCAGTCATTCACAGATGCAGTTATGCCGCCGAAGAGGAATCAAAATTTATATATCCCTACTATGATGGACTTGTACTGGATCGAAGCTTATATCTCCATGCTATGTGGAGCATACGATGTTTTGGATTTGCGACATAATCTTGTGAGGTGGGATGGATGTGACAAAAGTGTATGTCGACCCTAAAACCTAAATGAAACAATTTTCCGGGTACTAAACTTGCAACAATGAACGTTATAAATAAAATGACAATAATAACAATCTAGGTAAAAAAACTTCTAGAAAGATAACAAATATTGTAATACACAATTACGCATGCGAAAGTGCTAGAAGACAAATACTTGAACGAACAAAATCAGACACGTCGTAGGATAATATTGATGCACAGATTACAAACTTATATTACCCTAAATATGAAATAAACGCACAATTCGACATAAAAGAAACAACAATCAAGCGATAAACTCACAATAATCAGGGTACAGAAGGTTCGGTGAATGTTCGATGAGAAGTCGGTGACCGGAGAGACAACGTGGACGGAAATTGAACTTCTGGTCAGGATTTAGAGGGCTGGAATGGGATTTCAGGGTGCTGGACTGAAATTCCAAGACCTGAAATTCCAAGACCTGAAATTCAGTATTCTGAGTACCCAGGACTGGATTAGAGCAGGGAATGGGAAACCGACAGGTTCTGTAGTGTTCTGAAGGGTCTCTGGTTGGTTGAGGAAGTGTTGGGAGGGATTATGGCCTATGTTACACCGACACCGACACGTGACACGCGACACGACACGACGCGACTCGTCAATTCTCAAAAAATATCATATTCTGACACGCTGGGACACGTATATTAAATATTTATTTTTTATAATTATGAAGGAGTACGTACTCCAATTCCTCTCGGCACATGATGAAGACGATGGTTGTGCAAGAAGCTTTATGGCTAAACTTTGTAGCATAGGTGCACTTGCACCATTTATAACCCACCTAGCCTTAGGATCCATCGAAAATCGACTTTGAACATAATCAAATTTTCTAAATTCTCCATTTATATAAGCAAAATTTGCGTACTCTAAATTCACCTTGGTGCGATCCTCAATGTTAGGAAAGTACTTCTTAAAGCATTTTTTTGGTTTCTTGAATGATTTCACTATCCTTGTATGGAAAAATTCTAGAAGAATCTTCATTGAGTCGTTGTTCACTATAGTGCCTAAATTTTAAAAATAAAACATCATACATAGTGGCCTTTATAGTGTTATGAAGTGTCGGAGAGTGTCGGAGAGTGTCGGAGAGTCCGATGAGTGTCGGAAAGTCCGACACCGACACGCTGGGCATTTTGAAGTGTCGGTGCAACATAGATTATGGCTGCAGACATGGGTGGGGAAGAAGGTTGTGAGGCAGGGGTTGGTCTACGGGTAGGAAATATGGAGGAAGAGGGGGCTGGGGTTAATGCAGGTAGGCTCCTGCGTGCTGGGCAGAGATGGGGTTGGGTTTTGAGGAGTCAGATGGTGAACGTAAGAAGATTAAGGTGAGGGGAGAAGAGAATTTAGGAGTCATGTGAGGTGAGAGGCTATGAGAAATTTTAGGAGTGGGCCTAAAATTTAGGAAGTGGTTGTGGTGGGGTGGTGGGGTGGTGGAGCAGTGGAAAAGTGGCTAGGGAGTGGGGATGGAGGTGGGATAGGGGTTGGTGGCCGGCCAAGGCTGGCCGGAGGAGATTGCCGAAGGTGGTTTCCTGCGATCGCCATAAAAATGGAAGTGAGGGGATTGAAGTGGTGGATGTGATGTTGGAATGTTGGGGTGTTGGGGGTGGCTGGCTAGTGGAGGAAAGGGGAAGGAGGTGGCCGGCCAGTGGAGGAAAAGGGAAGGAGGTGGCCGGCTAGATGGAGGAAAGGGGGAAGGGGGTGGCCGGCTAGATGGAGAGGGGAGGGGTAGCTTCCAAGCTTCGCACTTGGATTCCGGCTTCAGCACCCGGTGATCAAAAGAATTTTCACTCAAACTTTCAAAATATTCTAAATGAGTATTCTATCACTATTTATAGACCAGGGGCATCATGGACGGTCATGATTCTCCGATCATGACGTCCCTTAAAATGCATTAAAATAAAAATAAAAATTACAAAAAATAACTAAAAAATCATAGATCGCTGATCCGCACAAAATAGATGGCTATGATTGTCGTGTGGGCCCTTGGAGTCGTAATCCCCATCATCTTGGCTCTACACGTGAATATTTAGGAGATCGGCGTTGACTTGGTTGGCGAGCACTGAGCAGCTTACATATAAACCAGAACCAATCTTGATATTCATCGATCATCAATATAAATCTGTATTTGATCTAAGGTGCATTCTGGGTATTGGGATTTCTCATTTGTGCAAGAGATGGGAGCAGGTATGTACATGTGTTATGAAAAGAAAGGATGGAGTATCAGCAGTGACTTGGTTGGCGAGCAGTCATTGAGGGGAGTATTGCTAAAAGGGCAGGGTTAGAGTCGGGTACATACGATTTTGGGGGGGGAGAATGATGAGAGGAATGTAATAAGACCACGATTGACTACAAATTTGAAGCCTGATTCTCTCGCCCAGCACAATGCCAACTCCGCCGCCAATAAAAACAAAATTAGTTTTAAACATAAAAGTGGATAAAGTTCCTTAAGTGAGTTGGGCGTTCACAAACAAAGGTTCATAACCACCGCATTGACGACCTCCACCAAGAAAAAAAACTAATTTTGAACATAATCGTTGATGGCGTTCCTTAGGGGAGGTCGGGTGCTCACAAACAACAGATTACAGATCATAACCACCGGTTTACAACCGCCATCAAGAAACAAAACTAATTTTGAACATAAAAGTGGATGGAGTTCCTTAGGAGAAGTCGGGCATTCACGAGCAACGGTTCATATCACAGTGTTCATGACCGCCACCAAGAAAAAAAAACTAGTTTTGAACAAAAGTAGATGGAGTTCCTTAGGGTGAGGTCGGGCGTTTACGAACAATGTTCAGAACCACCGCATTCACGACTCCACCAAGAAAAAAAACTAGTTTTGAACATAAAAGTGCATGAAGTTCCTTAGGTGAGGTCGGACGTTCACGAACAACGGTTCATAATCACCGCGTTCACAACCGCCGCCGCCGTGCCAAACGGACCCTCAAAGATGAGATTTCCTCCTAAATTCCAATACAGGGTCTCCCCTTATACAACCGCCACCACCTTCTTCGATCGACTATTCTTATAATCGGATGTAGATCCCCACACATGCGCAGAGGATGTACAAAATTGTGGAGCGAAAAAATACAAACACAAATGTTAACACACATGAACACATGCAAAAATAAAACCTCTGTAATCCTCCCACTTAATTCCTCATCACTTAAATCAATCCATTAAGTTACAATGATTTAAGGCCAAATATTAACTATAATTTATGACATATTAATATACAATTAAACTCCAAAAGAAATATAAACAAAAGTTATGTAACATACAAGGAAATAAAACCTCATATTTAAGCTATTAATAAAACTAAAATTTTATTATTTGTGTTAAATCTCTTTCTTGGATATTCACTTTATTTCTATCTCCTCATTTAATTTTTCTCCCTAATGTGTATACATCAATTTGTCTATTAATATCTAGAGAACCCAATATAAAAAGTAAATGCATGTACAGTGCTATTTTGGTGTCAAGCATAAGTATTGTGCAAAACTTAAACAGGTAGTTTTCACATTAGAACAGGCAATGCAATGAATACCTCATCACAGCGGCATTTCAACAAACACTTGAAAGCCTATCATAGATCAGCAAAAAATAAGTAGGGATAAGAAGGGGGAACAACCTCACTTCCATCAGGGAGAACTTTTGTAAGCACTGGGATCTCGTATTGATACATCCTCTCCCACTCCGCATTCCCAGAAATATCCCTGACCTAAAACCAGCGAGTCAGGAGAGAGAGAGAGAGAGAGAGAGAGATTGAGAGAGGAATAGAGAGAGAGAGGAATAGAGAGAGAGGTGCCTGGAGCTGGACGGAGTGCAGAGAATGCAACCCGCCGAGGGACAACGCTGCATGAAGCTTTTCCTTGAGGCCTTCGCAGAGGCAGCACCCAGGTTTCGTGTACAGAACCAGCTGCTGCCGGAGCGGGGACGCCGGCGGACTATTGTCTCCGCCGCTGGAGAATGCGGATACGGCGGCGCGTAGCGGCCGCCGAGCTGACAGGAGAAGTGCTGGGCCAAAAGCAAATGCAGATGATGGGAGGGAAATCGTCGCTCTTACGGCCGCCATAGTTTACCACTTTACCTCGATATCTATAAAAATGTCTCCTCTAAATTTTTTATTTTTTGTAACACATGCATCCAATAAACACTAATTGAGAGCTCTTCTAATGCTAATTCTTGGAAAATATATATATTGGAACCCGGATATCGGTCCAACTGTTTGAGACTTGGGGGTGACCAAAGGCTACTCGTTTAGTGATCGATCCACGCGAGATAAGGTGATAAGAAACTAGACAGCATACAAAACCACTCCAACATGCCTATAAACAAGACCCGCGTGCTGCAGCGAGGAGGTCCTGCCACATACCCGGAAGTCTATAGGCCAAAAATGTTGGAACCCGGATACCGGTCCAACTGTTCGAGACTTGAGAGTGACCAAAGGCTACTCGTTTAGTGATCGACCCACGCGAGACAAGGTGATAAGAAACTAGACAGCATACAAAACCACTCCAACCTGCCTATAAACAAGACTCGCGTGCTGCAGGGAGGAGGTCCCGCCACATACCCGGAAGTCTATAGGAACTTCCCCTCTTAAATCCAATGCTGAGCTTGGCACAAGAGAGGCAGGCAGTGTACTCTCCCACCCTAGGGGGGTGAAGGTGTCTTCTACTTGTGCCTTGGGGTCCTATTTATAGGCAAATTCAAATGGACTGCGAATAGCTGCTCCCGCCTTCTAAAATGGGCTGCAGATAGCGGCTCCCGCCCTCTGAAATGGGCTGCCGATAGCCGCTCCCGCCTTTTGGGGGGTGAAAGTCTGTACTCGCCCAGGTGGGGGAGGTCTTCTGTACTCGCCCAGATGGGGGAGGTCTTCTGTACTCGCCCAGGTGGGGGAGGCCTTCTGTACTCGACCAGGTGGGGGAGGCCTTCTGTACTCGCCCAGGTGGGGGAGGCCTTCGGTACTCGCCCAGGTGGGGGAGGCCTTCTGTACTCGCCCAGGTGGGGGAGGTCTTCTGTACTCGCCCAGGTGGGGGAGGCCTTCGGTACTCGCCAAGGTGGGGGAGGTCTTCTGTACTCCCCCGGGTGGGGGAGGCCTTCTGTACTCGCCCAGGTGGGGGAGGTCTTATGTGTTGTCCTCGTATATTTCTGATCTCGACGAATTACGGGTTATACACAATCCCCGCTTTTTTCGAGCTCGATACGGGCTCGGAAAAACAATGTAGGACTCGTGGTTCGGAGAGATGGGCACTAGATGACATGTCACTCAGTACCCCTCTCAAGCCCTTCGCTAGCTGAGCAAATTCAACTAAAATAGATGGAGAAGAGTCGACACCCTCCATGAGCAAGGCTCAACAGGAAGTGGAGAAGATTAGACACCCTCCAGGAGCGAGGCTCAACTGGAGGTGGAGAAAAGTCGACACCCTCCAGGAGCGAGGCTCAACTGGAGGTGGAGAAGAGTCGACACCCTCCAGGAGCGAGACTCAACTTGAGGAGAAGAAGAGTCGACACCCTCCAGGAGCGAGGCTCAATTGGAGGTGGAGAAGAGTCGACACCCTCCAGGAGCGAGGCTCAACTGGAGGTGGAGAAGAGTCGACCCCCTCCAGGAGCGAGGCTCAACTGGAGGTGGAGAAGATTAGACACCCTCCAGGAGCGAGGCTCAACTGGAGGTGGAGAAGAGTCGACACCCTCCAGGAGCGAGGCTCAACTGGAGGTGGAGAAGAGTCGACACCCTCCAGGAGCGAGGCTCAACTGGAGGTGGAGAAGAGTCGACACCCTCCAGGAGCGAGGCTCAACTGGAGGTGGAGAAGATTAGACACCCTCCAGGACCGAGGCTCAAATGGAGGTGGAGAAGATTAGACACCCTCCAGGAGCGAGGCTCAACTGGAGGTGGAGAAGATTAGACACCCTCCAGGAGCGAGGCTCAACTGGAGGTGGAGAAGAGTCGACACCCTCCAGGAGCGAGGCTCAACTGGAGGTAGAGAAGATTAGACACCCTCTAGGAGCGAGGCTCAACTGGAGGTGGAGAAGAGTCGACACCCTCCAGGAGCGAGGCTCAACTGGAGGTGGAGAATATTCGACACCCTCCAGGAGCGAGGCTCAACTGGAGGTGGAGAAGAGTCGACACCCTCCAGGAGCGAGGCTCAACTGTAGGTGGAGAAGAGTCGACACCCTCCAGGAGCGAGGCTCAACTGGAGGTGGAGAAGAGTCGACACCCTCCAGGAGCGAGGCTCAACTGGAGGTGGAGAAGATTAGACACCCTCCAGGAGCGAGGCTCAACTGGAGGTGGAGAAGAGTCGACACCCTTCAGGAGCGAGGCTCAATTGTAGGTGGAGAAGATTAGACACCCTCCAGGAGCGAGGCTCAACTGGAGGTGGAGAAGAGTCGACACCCTCCAGGAGCGAGGGTCAACTGGAGGTGGAGAAGATTATACACCCTCCAGGAGCGAGGCTCAACTGGAGGTGGAGAAGATTCGACACCCTCCAGGAGCGAGGCTCAACTGGAGGTGGAGAAGAGTCGACACCCTCCAGGAGCGAGGCTCAACTGGAGGTGGAGAAGAGTCGACACCCTCCAGGAGCGAGGCTCAACTGGAGGTGGAGAAGAGTCGACACCCTCCAGGAGCGAGGCTCAATTGGAGGTGGAGAAGAGTCGACACCCTCCAGGAGCGAGGCTCAACTGGAGGTGGAGAAGAGTCGACACCCTCCAGGAGCGAGGCTCAACTGGAGGTGGAGAAGAGTCGACACCCTCCAGGAGCGAGGCTCAACTGGAGGTGGAGAAGAGTCGACACCCTCCAGGAGCGAGGCTCAACTGGAGGTGTAGAAGAGTCGACACCCTCCTGGAGCGAGGCTCAATTGGAGGTGGAGAAGAGTCGACACCCTCCAGGCCATTCGCTAGACAAGCGAGCTCAACTGGGGGAGGTGCAAAACATTTTAGGCTTTTAGCGTTGACTAGGTGGCAACTCTCTTCTCGAGGACATTCATCTCACTCAAGGGGGCAAGTAGCCGGTATGCAGGAGAGGAACTCGTGCAGTGACATGGTCTACGGAAACACTCTGCTTGAAGATTTCAACTCACTCGAGGGGGCAAGTAGCCGGTATGCAGGAGAGGAGCTCGTGCAGTGACCTGGTCTACGGCAACACTCTGCTCGAAGATTTTAACTCACTCGAGGGGGCAAGTAGCCAATCTACAGGGGAGGAGCCCAGTGCTACGACCTAGTCTACGGCAACAACACATCTCGAGGATTTCAATTCACTCAAGGGGCAAGTAGCCGGTATGCAGGAGAGGAGCTCGTGCAGTGACCTGGTCTACGGCAACAACACATCTCGAGGACTTCAACTCACTCGAGGGGGCAAGTAGCCGGTATGCAGGAGAGGAGCTCGTGCAGTGACCTGGTCTACGACAACAACACATCTCGAGGACTTCAACTCACTCGAGGGGGCAAGTAGCCGGTATGCAGGAGAGGAGCTCGTGCAGTGACCTGGTCTACGGCAACAACACATCTCGAGGACTTCAACTCACTCGAGGGGGCAAGTAGCCGGTATGTAGGAGAGGAGCTCGTGCAGTGACCTGGTCTACGGCAACAACACATCTCGAGGACTTCAACTTAGAGTACCTGAGAATATAGTTTCATTCTCTCCCTTAGTAACTAGTGCACGGGCAAAGAGAGTCGGTACTCAAGGGGCAGATCGGCCAACATGCAAGGGGGGAGCTGATCTCAGACGGCAATGCAGAGGCTTGGACTTAGGATGGCGCACTGAACCCGAGACGTCATCTCATTGCTCGACCAAAAGTTTCAAGGGGAGAGGTGAGATCACACATCCTAAAATGCTTTTGAATATATCATACTACTTCGAGTGGATTCTCGATCTAACTTTTAAGAGTTTTGCAATAGAAAGATCAATATTGCTATATGTAGTGAATAAGAAGAAGAATAATAAGTTTTACGTGACCTGATTCATGATAACTTTTCCTCGCCAAGGTGAGTTATGAATAATTGTCCTTTGAGTTTTCATCAGGGAGTATAAGCTGTTGAATAAGATCATCCCAAATAAGAACACTCATCGCGAGTAAGCATTCGCCGAATATAGATTTCTTTTGGATCTTGCAGAGATGAGTAGTTGGATACATCCTCGCGAGTAGGAACTCGCAGAACTAAAGAGAACACCATAGTTGCTCGCAAGTTGAATTCGCGGAATAAAGTAGAAAGGACTCGTGAAATATACTCTCTACCATGACCCTGTCATATGGATCCCTCTGTGACAGTTGTCATAGTAGTCAAGATGTCAAAGTAACACTATATGTAAATCAGGTGAAAGCACTCAGGGGTTTTACCAAAGCACCCATGAGTGTTAATATGTACTATGTATGAAAATGTGTTAGCAATAAAAAGAGGTGAAAATGGGGGCAATACAAGTGTCACCTTTGACCTTATGACCCCCTACACAGAGTTGTCGGGGGTTCCGCTGTAGGCAGTATCTGCGAGTAGGACACATGTAGGCAATATCTGTGAGTAGGATACCTGTAGGCAATATCTGCAAGTAGGATACCTCTTTCCTGGCCGCCTCGCATCTCGCGAGTAGGACGCTTACGGGCAGAATATCTGCGAGTTGAACACACGTGAGCAGAATATCTGCGAGTAGAACACATGCGAGCAGAATATCTGCGAGTTGAACACATGCGAGCAGAATATCTGCGAGTTGAACACATGCGAGCAGAATATCTGCGAGTAGAAGACATGCGAGCAGAATATCTGCGAGCAGAATATCTGCGAGTAGAATACCTCTTTCCTGGTCGCCTCGCATCTCGCGAGTAGGACGCTGGCGAGCAGAATATCTGCGTGTAGAACAACTGCGAGTTTATTGAGCTCTCCAGAGCTGGAACTCACCTCAATTTGAACTCGCCTGACCAGGTACTCGCCTCGCTCCCTTCTCATCAAGCCTCACCGTGAGGTCTCACACTAAAGTTTCTTACTCCGGTCACAGTCCACGCTCACCGCACCAAAAATGTTGGAACCCGGATACCGGTCCAACTGTTCGAGACTTGGGGGTGACCAAAGGCTACTCGTTTAGTGATCGACCCACGCGAGACAAGGTGATAAGAAACTAGACAGCATACAAAACCACTCCAACCTGCCTATAAACAAGACCCGCGTGCTGCAGCGAGGAGGTCCCGCCACATACCCGGAAGTCTATAGGCCAAAAATGTTGGAACCCGGTTACCGGTCCAACTGTTCGAGACTTGGGGGTGACCAAAGGCTACTCGTTTAGTGATCGACCCACGCGAGACAAGGTGATAAGAAACTAGACAGCATACAAAACCACTCCAACCTGCCTATAAACAAGACCCGCGTGCTGCAGCGAGGAGGTCCCGCCACATACCCGGAAGTCTATAGGCCAAAAATGTTGGAACCCGGATACCGGTCCAACTGTTCGAGACTTGGGGGTGACCAAAGGCTACTCGTTTAGTGATCGACCCACGCGAGACAAGGTGATAAGAAACTAGACAGCATACAAAACCACTCCAACCTGCCTATAAACAAGACCCGCGTGCTGCAGCGAGAAGGTCCCGCCACATACCCGGAAGTCTATAGGAACTTCCCCTCCTAAAGTCAATGTTGAGCTTGGCACAAGAGAGGCATGCAATGTACTCTCCCACCCTAGGGGGGGTGAAGGTGCCTTCTACTTGTGCCTTGGGGTCCTATTTATAGGCAAATCCAAATGGACTGCGAATAGCTGCTCCCGCCTTCTAAAATGGGCTGCAGATAGCGGCTCCCGCCCTCTGAAATGTGCTGCCGATAGCCGCTCCCGCCTTTTGGCGGGGTGAAAGTCTGTACTCGCCCAGGTGGGGGAGGTCTTCTGTATTCGCCCAGGTGGGGGAGACCTTCTGTACTCGCCTAGGTGGGGGAGGCCTTCTGTACTCGCCCAGGTGGGGGAGGCCTTCTGTACTCGCCCAGGTGGGGGAGGCCTTCTGTACTCGCCCAGGTGGGGGAGGCCTTCTGTACTCGCCCAGGTGGGGGAGGCCTTCTGTACTCGCCCAGGTGGGGGAGGCCTTCTGTACTCGCCCAGGTGGGGGAGGCTTTCGGTACTCGCCCAGGTGGGGGAGGTCTTCTGTACTCGCCCAGGTGGGGGAGGCCTTCTGTACTCGCCCAGGTAGGGGAGGTCTTCTGTACTCGCCCAGGTGGGGGAGGCCTTCGGTACTCGCCCAGGTGGGGGAGGTCTTCTATACTCGTCCAGGTCGGGGAGGCCTTCTGTACTCGCCCAGGTGGGGGAGGTCTTCTGTGTTGTCCTCGTGCATTTCTGATCTCGACGAATTACGGGTTATACAATATATATATATAGTAATTAATAGTTATTTCTTAATTTTAAATTATAGAGTTTAATTATTATAATTTTAAAATTTAATACCATCAGTTGGCACGGGACCTGACGGTATTACGGCCGCCATCAGTTGTTTAATTTTAAAATTTTAAAATTCTAATGCTAATTCTTGGAGGTTATGATATCCCTAAGAAATAATTAGGATATTATATTAATTTAATAGGAGGGTCAGCAGCCCTCAATTTTTTAACTTAACACAGCAAGTGTCGGAATTAGAAAAAATTAAAAGGGCAAATGTTAAATAAAATTACACATTGTTCCCCTCACAACTTCTTTATTATAACTATAAATATACATTAGGAATACAAGATAATTCATTTTATAAACCTCCATAATAATATGCTTGACTGATAAGTGGCAGATTTGTATTCGGGTATCTTACGATATTTAGACGAAACTCTTCAACTACACATATCTATTCTGCAAGATTTACGAGTTCAAATGTTAAAGATATGTTTAAAACGCTAAAAACTTGTAATCAGTTCGGCCCCGTTTGTTTCAGTGATTTTTCTCCATTGGCGGTGGGGGGAAATGACAATGCTGAAAAACCTGTTTGGTAAAACTCTTTTATCCATTCTTGGCCCTTCAAAACATCATTTTTGGCTTTCAACGTCAAAGCTATCCCCTTCGTCCATTCCCGCCGTTTTTATTCTCAACGCTCCAAAACGCCACCGCCAGAATAAACGGAGCCGAAGGCTGGAGGTGTTGCCCTACAAGAAAAAAAAGGTGGAGGTGTTGCCCTACAAGAAAAAAAAGGTGTACATTTCAGAGATAACAAATATGATCAAAAAAAATATGATGAATTTAACAAAAAAAATGATGTTTTGCATTTTATATAGTGCATAACTTAACAGAGCCAAGCGGGCTTATTCTCAAATATGTGTGGTCGATTTATCTACTTCCTCCTCTATCCCACGCAAAACGAGGGCCCTGGTGATGGAAATGGTGGTTAGAGCTGGGGTGCATGTCATCTGTCAGTTGTCGCCACTGTTAGTGCGCTCGAAACATCCCGCGTTGCCGTCAAGTTTGGAACGACCTCCACGTAGCCCCCGACAAGAGTATTTATAGGCGTAACCCTAAATCCCCGACGGGTTATTGGATGTCTACCGAATCCACACCAAACCCATTAAGTATCCGTTAACATTTATATAAATATACCTCAACACTCTCCTCCTATATTTATATAAATGTTAACGGATACTTAATGAGTTTGGTGTGGATCTGGTAGGCATCCAATAACCCATCGGGGATTTAGGGTTACGCCTATAAATACTTTTATTGGGGCAAGGTGGAGGTCATTCCAAACTTGACAGCCACGAGGGATGCTTCGAGCGCACTAACATTCTCGAAGCATCCCGTGTGGCCGTCAAATTTGGAACGACCTCCACGTTGCCCCCAACAGGAGTATTTATAGGCATAACCCTAAATCCCCGACGGGTTATTGGATGCCTACCGGATCCACACCAAACCCATTAAGTATCTGTTATCTTTTATATAAATACCTTAACAATCTCCTCATATATTGTATATAAATGATATCACATGATGGATTACTTAAAAAACAGAAGTTAATAACGACAAAGCATGAGTTTTTCAGAAACACAAACATGAGTTTTAGAATACCGATAAATCTAAACTCAAACAAATGGTTCCAAACAAAACAGTAAACAAAACTGAAAACTCAAAACAGATAATTGATCACTGGTATAAGCAAACAGCAGATCATCGTTATCCAGGTCGAAATCAACTATCTCTCCTTCATTCTCCATTTGATTTGCAAACAATTACAATAAGAATGTCATGAGACAAATCTCTGTGAATTCAAACATTTGATATCAAAAGTAAAGTGATTAGTTCTAGCAGTAAAAGAACGTAACACTCTAACCAGGAAGAAAGAATCACATATCAGCATATCTATCCAATTTACATAAAAATAGACAATTGATTTCATAGAATCAAACCATATTCCTTCGATTATTAAGATTATTACTAAACATTTCACAATTGTGTTATACCGTCAAGTTTGGAATGATATAACAAGCTGTAACCAATATATCATCGTGTTTGGAATGATACAAGTAATAATCATAATATCAAGACACAGATCAGCAACTTCAGTATTCCTTTTTGGAATGATACCCAAATCAACATTTGAATAAAATAATTGCGTAAGCCATCAAGTTTGGAATGACTGACAACTATTCATCTCTGACCTTCATCAAATAGCATCTGAAATACTTCAGTGTGCTCACTCTAGATGCTTGAATGTAAGCAGACTTTGGTTCTTAAGATTTAAAACATATGTAAGGTATTAAGTCCTTACTAAATGGACTTTAATCTCATCTCCCCCGATGTTTTAGATGTTAGAACCTTACATAAGCCCTTGGTAAGGACATCTGCTACATTATCTTTTGATCTCACGTCCAATAGGGAGATTATCCCCTAACTAGTGAGATAGGTCAACCAGACCTGTTTCATCCTTAGTTGTCTTCGTTTTCCATTGAACAACGTATTTATTGCAATGATCTTTGTGGCTTGATTGTCACAATATAACGAAATAGTGTGCATTTTCAGACTCGTCATTGGAATGTCCATTATCAGATCTCTAATCCACTCAGCTTCTTCTCCTGCTGAAGCGGGAGCATAGAGTTTTGATTCCATAGAGGATAGTGCAATGCACGTCTGTCTCTTTGACTTCCAAACTACTGCAACTCCTCCTAGGGTAAACACAAAACCGCTAGTGGATCTACTATCAGCAATTTCTGAGCACTAGGAGTTGTCAGAATACCCCTCAAGCACAGGAGGATGTCCACTGTAACATAAAACATACTTCTCAGTGTACTTTAAGTATCGCATTAGTCTTTCTAAGGCATCCTAGTGGTTCTTCCCAGGGTTACTCATGATTCTACTCAACATGCCGACCGTAAAGGCTATGTCAGGTCTAGTGCAGGTAGTAACATACATGAGATTTCCTATGAGTTTGGAGTAATCCAACTGTCTAATAGATGAACCTTCATTCAGTTTCAGTCTATTGTTATAATCGTATGAAGTCTTAATCTTTTTGTTATTAACGTAACCTCACTTTTCTAGTAGATTTCTAATGTAGTGACTCTGACTCAGGGTAATACCCTGTTTAGTGAAGTTCACTTCCATCCCTAGGATGGTTTTCACCACACCTAAGTCAGTCATGTTAAATTGTGTCGTCAAGGCAACTTTCACGTCTTCCACCTCAGACTAATCAGAGCCAGAATTAGCATGTCATCAACGTACAAGCATATAATTGCAACTTTATTTGAACTTGATCTAACGTACAAACATTTATCTGATAAGCTGGATCTGAAACTCATGGCTTTAACACAAGTGTCAAATTTCTCATGCCACAATTTGGGTGTTTGCTTCAATTCGTATAGTGACTTAATCAACTTACAGACCTTACTTTCTAGACCTTCTACAACAAACCCTTCAGGTTGGTGCATATAGATCTCCTCAGTCAGATCTCCATTAAGAAATGCAGTCTTGACATCCATTTGATGAACTGTAAAGTGTTTAATAGATCTTAATCGTTGCATAGTGACAAACATGTGAGTATATATCAAAGTAGTCTATACCACTCACTTGAGTGAAGCCTTTTGCAACTAGGCGTGTTTTGTATTTAGCAATACTCTCATCAATATTAAGCTTCTTCTTTAGAACCCACTTATTTCCAATGGTCTTAGCCCCTTTGGGCAAGTCAACTAATGCCCACCTATTGTTCTGCATGAGAGAGTTTATCTCTTCATATATGACTTCTTTCCATAATAGAGAATCCATAGATCGCATCACTTCCTTATAGGTGGATGGATCACCTTCAACTTGGTAAGTCACAAAATTTGTACCGAAACTCTTGGGTACTTTTTTCTCAATTAGATAACCCTGTGGGCTCTAAGACACTAGTGTTTATCGACTCAGTGTCAGAGATTCGTGGTTCAGTCTGAACTAAAGTTTTAGTACTGGGGGCTGACAGGCCTGGAAGAGTCAGGTTCTTGTCCTTAAAGAACTTATCCTCACAGAAAACAGCGTCTCTAGATTCTGTGACAGTATTAGTTGAGAGATCTAGAAATCTGTCTGCAGCACTATCCTCTGCACATCCAAGATAAACAAACGTATTTGTCCTAGGTCCAATCTTAGCTCTTCTAGAGTCAGGTATCCTAACATAAGCGATACTGCCCCAGGTCTTAAGATTATCGAATCTAGGAGGTCTCTTAAACCAAAGCTCATAGGGTGTCATCGTCAACTTGGCATGGGGAACTTTATTAAGAATGTGATTTCACGTGAGGATAGTTTCACCCCAATAGGCCGCAGACATGCCAGCAGCTAACAACATAGAATTCAACATCTCTGTTAAAGTTATATTTTTCCTTTCAGTGATACTGTTGGATTGAGGGGAATAAGGGGTAGTTGTTTCAGGAATTATGCCATTGCTGGCAAGGAAATCTTTGAACTCCCCCGAGACGTATTCTCCTCCTCTATCACTCCTTAGTCTTTTAATTTTCATGTCAAGTTGATTCTCAACCCTATTTTTGAATATACGAAATTTTTCAAAAGCTTCATCTTTGGTTTTAAGGAGGTAAATGTGACTGAATCTAGAGTAGTCATCGATGAAGGTTATCAGATACTTCCGACCTCCTCGTGTAACAAAACTTTTATAGTCACATATGTTGGAATGTATTAACTCTAGCAATTGTGTACTCCTAGAAACCTGACTAAAAGGTGTTATAGTTATTTTAGTTTGAGCACAAATTTCACATTTGTCGAATTTGGTTGTTGTGTCTAAGGGGATGTCGTGAGTTCTAGCTAGCAGTAGTAATTTTCTATAATTGGCGTGTCCTAGTCTTGTATGTAAAGTCTTAGGATCTATCAAATTTGAGCTAACCTGATTGACTACTTCATTTGCTAGACTCAACCTATACATTCCGTTTACGACATACGCACAACCAAAATAATGTGAGTGAACCATCAACGTTACTCGATCACCACTAATATTAAAAGACATACCAGCATCGCATAACATGCTAATCAAAATTAAATTAGCAGTTAATGATGGTATAAATTTAACATTTTTAAGAGTAAGAGTTTTACCTGAGGAGAGAGTCAAGGTAGCATTGTCGACCTTCAGCACGTCAGCTACTCCTCTATCTGCAACAGTGACAGTCTCTCTGACTACAGTGGCATCCTCCAGAAGCACAGAGTTGTTGCAGACGTGACATGTAGCACCTGAGTCTAGCCACCACTTGGTACTGGTCTTTCCTTTACCAACCATGACAACAAAGTCGGTAGGCGCAGTCTGATGAACCATATTGGCCCTGTTATCAGTCTTTGGTGTGCTAGAGTCACCTTTCTTGGGTTGCTTACACTCGAAAGTGCAGTGACCCACTTGTTACAGTTATAACACTTGCCTTTGAATTTCTTAGTTTTTTGCTGGTGTCCACAACTGCGGGTGCACTGAGCGACAGTCTAGTCTTTCCAAACTTAAACTTATGCTTGGGATGCGAAACCATGTTGGCAGCAGAAGACTGCTTGCTAACTGTCTCCATAGCGTGTCTAGTCCGGTTCTCATCCTCAATGCAAATGAAACGCTTGAGGTCTTTAGACTGACATGCGTTTTCTTTTGATACATTTCAGTCTTAAAAATAGCTGGAAGAGCAGGGAAGAGCTCGTTCCGTCGATCGGTAGGGCGTCTCGTCGATCGGCGGGAATAGAGCGTCCCGTCGATCGGCTAGACGTCTCGTCGATCGGCGGGAAGTGCCGATAGGACGTAAAGCCGGAAGAGGGGTCTCGTCGATCGGCGGGAAGAGCCGATAGGACGTAAAGCCAGAAGAGGGGTCTTGTCGATCGGTATCCCGTCTCGTCGATCGGGAGCCCATCTCGTCGATTGGCGGGAAGACTCCTTGATCGGTGGCGGTGACTCTTCTTGCGAGATGAAAGGGTGAGATCAGCGGTTCCCAGAGAAATCGGCAGTCGCGGAATCCCCTCCTTGCGCGAGGTCGAGCGTGAGGCGGGATCGATGACGTCGTCTCCTTGCACTCGAGAGGATGCGGCGGCGGAGGCGGGATCTCGCCTCCCGGCGTGCGAGGGAAGAGCGTGCAAGAGGGATCGAGCGAGAGGCGGCGGCTCCGCTTGGCGCACGACAGACCGAGCGAGAGAGAGATACCGACGGGAGGGCTGCGCCTCCTTGCCATCTTGCCGCGAGAAGAGAAGGCGGCGATCGACAACTCCTTTGCGCGAGAGGAGGAGGCGACAGTTTCTCCTTGCGAGGAAGGAGGCGGCGGGAGCGAAATGGATGGGAGCGGGAGAGGGGGCTAGGGCGCATGAAACGTTTGCTTCGAGAATGTTAGTGCGCTCGAAGCATCCCGCGTGACCGTCAAGTTTGGAATGACCTCCACGTGGCCCCCAGCAGGAGTATTTATAGGCGTAACCATAAATCCTTGACGGGTTATTGGATGTCTACCGGATCCACACCAAACCCATTAATTATCTGTTATCCTTTATATAAATATACCTCAACAGCCACTACTAAGGTTGATAGAAAATTTGTGGCTAAGTGTCTGTTTGGGGCGGCTGCGGTGCTCCGGCGAGGTAGAGAATGACCCCGGTTTGCGACAGGAGGTGGGGAGGCCGGGTTGAAGACTGAGCGTTTCGCCGCGTTTTGCAACTGCTAGAGGGAGCAACCGCCGCCGGAGCTCGCTTCCGCCGTGCGGTGGAGGTTGCTCATGTACTGGAGCTCCACCGACACGCCAAACGGGCCCTAAGTTTGGAGATTTTTTTTGGTGCGTGGCGTGCACCTTTCTTCCTGCGCGCGAATAAATAGCGCACACCAAAACCTGGGCCCACCCCCTTTTCCTCACTGAAGCCCTCGATTTAAAAAAAAAACATCAAGCCTCCCAAGCGAAAAACCCAAACATCGGCCAGCATTGACACCGACCAGTGACGGCGAGGAAGAAGAGGTCGGTCGTTCACCACCTGCCTTATTCTGTAAGCATTTCGTATTCTGGTTTTTCAATATATTCTGGGTTTTGGGAGGCACTATTTATTCGCGCACAGAAAAAAATGGTACGTGTTGCGTACCAAAAAATTTCCCTAAGTCTGGCAGGGCGATAGAAACTCTCATGCCCACTAGAGACCAATTTCTTCTCTTCCTCTCTCTCATGTCGTTCAAAGCATATCATTAATGGTTTTTTTTGTTTTAGATTTTTTCTAAAATGATTGTTTTAATATCCCGATTTCGATGATGATAAGTTGATAAGGGTAATAACTACCCCCGGGGCATGAAACTCAGACAAGAAAGCTCACGACAAACTTGTATGCCAAAGGAGATGCAATAATGAATTGAACTCTATATTATATTAGAAGAAATGTAATTGAGCTCACGTAAAATATTAAACCTCCAAGTATCAGATATGCATTTTTGGAGCAAGCTGTAAAGTAGTATATATTGTGAACTTCACTGTTAAGTGTGCTTCGGTTGGAATAATTATAAGATTGATGACATTCATGTTGAGTTTCTAGGACATCAAATGCGCAGTGAAAATACAAAAAATCCTCGACATTATTCATGCGAAACACAGTAAATCAAGAAACGAGTTGTATACCTACGTCGAAATCAAGTTCGAGAAAAATAGCTGACATTTGAGACCAAAACACGCGGAATGGTATCCGCGTCTCAAGAGGTATCCACATGAACACCGAAAATGCCTCGTAGTCCGTCCAATGGGCTCGGGGTCGGAAGATGATCGTCTTCCTCTGCTACGAATGCTAGTTCCGTCAACTGCAAAGTTTTCCTTCTCCCTCTTCTCTCCTGCGGTTTTTTCACAACTGAAATGAGAGGGACGAAAGTAAAAGTATAGTTACGATTTTCTCTAAGACATTCTTAAAAGGGACGTAAGTGCACGTCTTTTCAAAACGCTATGTAGCTTTCAAAACTACCTAAAAGCACGGCTAAGTAATTTCAAAAACTACAAGTCATTTAATATTAGAGGGAGAAAGATATTTCACAAATCTCAAGAGAGGATAATTATTGATTAATTCTCATTTAACCATATCCATGATTTGATTTCATTTATATCCAATATGACATAAATCAACACGATCCATTATCCATTTTCTTGTACATTCTTATGTGCGACCCTATATGGACGTATCACGTTGATAGTAAGATTAATTTCTTGACTGTTTCCAGATCACAAGATTCCAATAATCTCGAAAGTAATCATATGCTGTCTGTGAAAAAATGACAAAATTGCATGATTTAGCATAACATGAATGAATTGAACTAAAATAGACAATATCTCAAATCTTATAAGGAGTCACTACAACTACACCGCGCACTCTCAAGGAAACCAAGATTTGATTTTTGTCATGACCTCCTTTCAAAAAGTAGAGTATCATAAACACACATATATTGTTTGTAACATCCCCCGTCCGCGCTAGACCCCTTGGGTGACATGTGTCGCTTGGAGTTGCATGAAATAGAAATTTATTAAATTTTGAATTTGTGTAAGACGCGCAGCTGGGTTCAAGGCACTTTTTAGACATGATTCAGCTAGATTCAGACCTCGGGCTCAACGTGAAAGTTGTAGCCCTCGAAAATACTTTTCCAACGACTGGTTGTACGTTTTCTGGAGAGCTGTGTAGCTCCCTAGGATTAAAATCAAAATTGCTATATTTTGTTCTCTGTCGCTAGCGCCAGACGGTATCGCTACCGTCGGCGTTAGCGAATCGTCTCAACGTTCCGTCGAGACGACCGAGCGGTCTCAGCGGTGCCGCCGAGACGGCTGAGGAGGGCTAGCGCCCGACGGTAGTGCTAACGCCGGCGCTAGCGGCCGTGTCAGAGTCACGGGATTTCTGTTTGGTGGTGGCTTAAAATGCATAGGTAAAGCTCCTGGTGGAGTTTAGGACCAATAGGAAATTGACATTTAATGGTAGAGTTTCAAGATTATGCTTGGGGAAAGGTTTACCATTAATGCAACCCTAAGCTAATCCGACCACTTCATTCTCCCTAAAGAGCTGAACCCTCCCAATCAGATGGGATTGTTCATCTTCTCCTTCCTCTCTTCTTCTTCTTCTTCTTTTACTTCCTCTTCATTTTCCAACCTCCCCTCGAGGTTTTGACCTGGGATTTTGAAGGAGCAAGCTTGGAGGAGGATTTCAGCTCGTCCAATCGTCGCCATGCCGCCGGGGAGACAACCGCGATCGTCGACCGAAAATCAGGTGACTTCCGACCCCTCTCCCTTGGTGCTAGATCTCTAGATATATTAGGAGAGACATCGAGCTCAAAAGAGCTTGATTTGGTGAGTTTAATGGAGTTCCGTAGGAAGAGGCAGCGCTAGGGTTTTCGCTTTAGGGCGTTGTTCGCCGCGAAAAGGCCTTCGATCAACTTCTCTCTTCGATGCGAGGTCAAAGGAGTTGATTTCGTGAAAATCGGCGGCCTCATGAGGGAGTATTCGAGGAACGAAGGGTGGTAGAAAATAAGATTTCTGCTGGAGGAAGGAGATGAACAGTGCCTTAAAGAGTCTTCTTTAAGGCCTGTGCAGGTTTGCTATATGCATACCAAACTGGGGCAGTTTTATATTGCAGCTGAGTTCAAGCCTCTTTTATGTTGTGAGAAACACGTTCTCACGGACCTGAGTGCACACAATGGTACGAGCTGAGATACCTACAAAAGTCAGCGAAAAAGTGCACAACAAAATAATAACAATCAGACACAAAGACGTATACGTGGAAAACCCCCAAAGCAGGGTAAAAACCACGGGACGATCGGAGTCCAACCCGGAAAGCCTTCACTATATAATATTCAACAATACAATGACTTTCCCCACGATCCTCAGATGGATCTTACAGCTAGCACAAATATAAAGACAAAGAGAAAGATACAGGTATACCGACAAAGACGACCAAGTTGCGCACTCTGCACCACTGCACCACCACGACCGTAGTCCGACAACACCGTCGATGCTCCAACGGTCCTTTCTCTCCCGAGCCCAAATGGCGGTCGCCAAACACCTCCTATGCCGCTAGATCCGGCTCCGCCCAAATCGGCCTCCGCCTACGCCGCTCCCCCGCACATGTGCACCGCCGCCGCGCCACACAAATATGGCGCCACCAACGCCTCTGCAACAGCCCCACAAAAGAGTCTTCAGCGCCTTCGCCCTCGCGACAATCGCCGCCGTCAAACCTCACACTGGACTCCACGCGGCCTCAAGGCCTCCGACCACCGCTGCGTGCTCCGGCTCCGGCACCGTCTAAGGTCGCCGACGAGAAATCCTTGATCCGAAGAAGGAAGAGGAGGCGAAGGAGGCGTTCGTCTGTTTGTAAGCCGCTCCAGTTTTCAATTTGCATGGGGAGGCGGCACCTTCACGTCTTCACGGGCAGGGAGAAGAGAGATCACATCTCTTAGGTTTTTTTTTCTATTTATATTGCAGGCGGGTTGCTGCCTCGGGAGGGATTAGATTTAGGAAATATTTTTCTTTCTATATATATATATAACTGATATATATATAAATATTAACTTCTTATAACTTATATAATTATGTATATAAGCATGATAAATCTCAGCCATTACGGACCTCTCGACGCCGTCGCCGCGGGTTTTGTCCACCTAGGAGGGAACCCGAACCCAACAATCTCCCCCTTCCCGACTAGGAGGAGAAGCTCGCCAAATTGGCGACCTCCCCGCGAGAACCATCACTGCAACTATGCATCTCTCCCGCGCATACAGTCGAACTCGATGTAGGATCGTGACAATCAAACGTCACCCGACGCCGCTGGCCAGCAACAATATGAGAACCGCTCTCCTGTCCTATCACCGTCGACTTTGAGACATGTTGTCTCACTTGCCTGTAGCATTTCTTCCCACTGAAAAATCCACGCTGCCCACGCCACACACCGGTGGCTCTGTCACCTCTGACCTTGTGCTCCCCTGCACCTGCAGCTCTCGCCTCCACACAATAAAGGTTGGACATCATGCTACCGTGGCCTATGACCAGAGAACCTCTGGTCAGTCTCCATCGTCTGTCATCAAATCTGCTAACATAACCTTCCACATCCAATCGACTAACAGACAACAAACTGAACAGGATGTCAGGTACGTGACGGACATCCTTGAGCACTAAAATGGAACCTGTGCTCATCTTCAGGTGTACATTACCAATGCCGATAGCTTTGCAAACTCTCCCATTTCCTATCCTCAACACTCCACAATCACGTGCAGCGTAGGTAGCAAACTGTGCTCTATCGCTCGAAATGTGTGCCGAAGCTCCTGAGTCCACCAACCACGAACCGTCTCTACGAGCGAGGTCAACCGTCACCTCATCACTCGCAAAGAGTGATATATCATTATCATAAGTTGTCACTACTGATGTTGATGCTTTGTCTTCATCTTGCTTCCCTGATTCCTGCACTTGCAATTTCTTCCAGGCATTGCACTTCCTCTTAATGTGTCCCTTCTTGCCACAATGAAAGCACTCAATATCTTTCTGCGGCCTGGACTTGCTCCTGTTAGATCCTCTATCATCTCTGCCCTCATCTCTCCCTCTAGACTCAGTGTACAAAATATTCGAATGTGCAGAGGGGATAGTCTCATAAGCTGTAACATCCCCATCCGTTCGGGAGCATATAACAGAGGGTCCGGCCGGGGCCCCACGCCATATACTACAAAACAAACGGGAACGTCACTTAATTGAAATATCGAACGACTCTAAACAACGAACCTAACTCAGAGCATTCTATGCGGAAGCAAAAGAGAGAGACAAGATATATAAACCACAAAACTGAACCCGGGTATGTCCACTTCTATTACTTGGAATGAAATGTTTTATACAACAAAATTTAGGCACAACGGCCTTGCAAATTACCAACATCGGCGCGCAGGCCGGCCATACATGAAAACAAGAGAACATTAAAAAGGCCTTCAAGGGCCGCAACAGCTAGCGCAGAGGCTTCAGCCCGCTATGAGCCCGCTATGTTCCCGCTCAGTCCAGCACCTGTACAACAAGCCCACCAAAAACGGTGGCAAAACAGGGCAACGGTCAGCAACGGCTGACCAAATTATAACGACCCCACCCCTTCGAGGTGGTGGCAGTTTCCCGTCCCTGCAAGAGCATCACAGCATATATATATAACAGAATGAAGCGGCTGACACGGCCCACAACAATTCATACATATGCATCAATCACAAACGTGGGAATGGCCTCCACGTCTCGTGCTCTCAGGCACTCTTTGGTGTACTCCGCCTTCCACCACCATCCACTCTTGATGGCTTTGCCCTTCGAGGCTAAAGTCGGTGGCCCGAATACCAGGGCTCTCCCGTGCTTTAATTGTGAACATCCCGTAGTCCGAAGACTCTTTCCCATTGCTTCCCGACATGCTGTACGAGACTTACTAATCAGGTGCTGCAATGGTGCGGTTTCAAGTTTGCCAAATGCCCGTTGGTCACAGCTCTCGTTGTACAACACGAAAAGCGGGTATGACGTCCCCTCAGCCCAGGTATTCTCAATTAGCCGGCTCTACGGGCCGCTAAGTCATCCACCAGGACACCCTCACAGGTCGGGCACACAGGCCTCAGGTCCTCTCAACAGGTGGGCACAACAACATCACCAGAACTCAGTCTGGGAACTGTCGCCAGCGTTAACGCTAACGCCTGGCGATAGTGCACAGAAACCCCATTTTGGCTTCTAGCTGTGGGTGCTTCCCGGGCACACCCCCAGGCATTGCTGCACATGCAGTAGCACTCCCACTGCCTCAGAATGCACAAAATCACCAGAACCAAGTCTGGGAGCTACCGCCCGGCGATAACGCTAACGCCAGCGGTAGTGAACAGAAACTCCATTTCTGCTTCTAACTTCGGGTGCTTCCCGGGTCACACCCCCAGGCGTTGCTGCGCATGCAGTAGCACCCTCTAGTCCTACGAAGCAGCATATCAACACGGAGTTTTTCCCGGCACGCATAATATCAAAAAGCATCACCAATCCGGACGAACCGTCTCGGATGGGCTTCACACAGCGCGCCTACGTCCATTTCACGCATGGACTCTACATGTATGTAAGATCTGACGGGGATAACTCGAATCCACCCGTCGGAGGTGACGACCTCACCCTTTTGGGTAGGGACCTCAAAGATGCACGGAAATGGACTAACACATGTCCAAAAGAGGGTAGAAAGGATCGTTACCCTTAGACGTCGCTTCGAGGCCATAGCTTGATTTTTGGCACGGATGGAAAGGAGCGTATAGCCCTCCTCTACGCATAGCCACCAACGCCTTCGACTTCGGAGTAGTAGAGCTCCTTCAAAGATGAGTTCTAGGCTAGGGTTTACTATTGATCTTCTTCTCCAAAGCTCTCTCTCACTTAGGAATAAAACCCTTAAGGGAATAATGAAATCAAGAGGGTTTCGGCCACCCTATGCCAGCTCGCGAGCCAAGTCCGTCCAAAACCGACCCAAAAGTCAATTGGCCATCAATGCCCACGTTTTCGGCAGCCAAGTACAAAATGTCGTTATCGCCCGGCGATAGCGATATCGCCTGGCGATAGCGGTAATGAACCGACCCCGACTAGTCAACGCCACCGCTTTGAACAGTGCATAACACGTGTCACGGTGTCGTCAGCGTTAGACTTACCGCCGCGCGATAGCCTCTCGACAGAGGCCTTCTCGACAGAACGCTATCGCCGGGCGATAGTCGCTATCGGGGGCGATAGCGCTGGATTCCAGAAATCCAACTTTCTGTTTTGAGGTCTTACATAAGCATCACCCTGAGATTTTCTCCTCACCTCCTCATTTAGAATCCCACTCTTCGCAACCTCCATAGTCAGAACACCTCCTGGTGACGAGTTAATCAGTGAAACTCGTACCATCTCCCAAGAGGCAGGGAGAGAATTCAATAACCACAGAGCATTGACCTCATCATCAAAGGTCACCTCCATGGCAGATAACTGATCCAACACTCCTTGGAACTCATTCACATGATCAAGTATAGGTGTGCCCTCCTTATACTTGCACTCACTAATCTTCGTCAGCAACAAAAGTTTGTTCAGACCCGTGCTCTTCGCATATAAAGACTCCAACGTCTTTCATATCACCTTGGCATCAGTGATACTCGCCACATGATTGTAAACGTTGCGCTCCACAAATCGCCTAACAAAACCACACACCTTGCGGTGTTCAATTGCCCATTTTGCAGGATCCATATCTTTGGGCATCTCCCCAAAGATAGGCGAGTGTCAACCCTTGACATAGATCAAGTCCTCCATCATCATATGCCACTCATGATAGTTGACCCCATTCAACATCATAACCATCTCCGAACTCGATTCCATCTGCACTCAGCCCACTGTCAACTCTGACCACTGATCTTGGAGTCGATTATTTCAAAGAATGTGACTAGAGAGGATAGGGAGCGGACCAATGGTCGTCACCTACCACACCTATTCACAAGCCCGAAATATCTGATCGACTCGACTGAACCTCCCTCTGATACCACTTATTGTGAGAAACACGTTCTCACGGACCTGAGTGCACGCGATGGTACGAGCTGAGATACCTGCAAAAGTCAGCGAAAAAGTGCACAAAAAACAATAACAATCAGACACAAAGACGTATACGTGGAAAACCCCCAAAGCAGGGTAAAAACCACGGGACGATCGGAGTCCAACCCGGAAAGCCTTCACTATATAATATTCAACAATACAATGACTTTCCCCGCGATCCTCAGATGGATCTTACAGCTAGCACAAATATAAAGACAAAGAGAAAGATACAGGTATACCGATAAAGAGGACCAAGTTTGAGTCAGAGTGACTCGCTCCAAATTGGTTCTCTGAATCCTCTGTAGTCTTTCAAGATTTTTCAATATTGTGTCAAGCTGTCCGCTTACGTCGACACACGACGTCACCGGCGACTCCGATCAGTCCGCAACCCGTCAGTAGGTTGCCCCATTCGAGACCCAGATGTCTCGCCACCAACGTCCACTTGAGGCTAAGATGCCTCCTCGCGTTGAACGCCACTAGCCGCAGATGCGGCCCAATATACTCGTCCGAGTAAAATACGGCGGTTGCAAACCGCCGTCCTCAGCGTCAAGATGCGCACTCTGCACCACTGCACCACCACGACCGTAGTCCGACAACACCGTCGATGCTCCAACAGTCCTTTCTCTCCCGAGCCCAAATGGCGGTCACCAAACACCGCCTATGCCGCTAGATCTGGCTCCGCCCAAATCGGCCTCCGCCTACGCCGCTCCCCCGCACATGTGCACCGCCGCCGCGCCACACAAATATGGCGCCACCAACGCCTCCGCAACAGCCCCACAAAAGAGTCTTCAGCGCCTTCGCCCTCGCGACAATCGTCGCCGTCAAACCTCACACCGGACTCCACGCGGCCTCAAGGCCTCCGACCACCGCTCGTGCTCCGGCTCCGGCACCGTCTAAGGTTGCCGGCGAGAAATCCTTGATCCGAAGAAGGAAGAGGAGGCAAAGGAGGCGTTCGTCCGTTTGTAAGCCGCTCCAGTTTTCAATTTGCATGGGGAGGCGACACTTTCACGTCTTCACGGGCAGGGAGAAGAGAGATCACATCTCTTAGTTTTTTTTTTCTATTTATATTGCAGGCGGGCTGCTGCCTCGGGAGGGATTAGATTTAGGAAATATTTTTCTTTCTTTATATATATAACTGCTATATATATAAATATTAACTTCTTATAACTTATATAATTATGTATATAAGCATGATAAATCTCAGCCATTACGAACCTCTCGATGTCGTCGCCGCGGGTTTTGTCCACCTAGGAGGGAACCCAAACCCAACATTTTAAGGTATGTCCCAGCTAGATCCAGGCTTTGGGCTTAACTAGAAAGTTGTAGCCCTTGGTAACACATTTCTAATGAATGATTGCACATAATTTTTGGTGAACTATAGAGTTCTATAAAGCTGTTGGAAGTAATGTGTTTTATTAAGATTACCATTATATTATAAAGAAATCTGTCAAACTAGACCGGCTATGTTCGAGTCGCTGTTTGGGCTTGATACAGTCGGAGCTGGTCCCTGAGCTTATGATGGAAGTTGTAGCCGTCGGAGATACCTTTCCAACGACTGGTTGTACGATTTGTGAGGAGCCTGATAGCTCCCTCAAAGTCTGGTCGAAATAGGTTGTGTCTGAAATTATAAAGTGTAATGTGATGGACAGATTCTGTCCTGTGGTGCACAGCCGGGTTCAAACCCATTTCTGGGTGTGACCGACTTGAATCTGGACATCGGGCTCAACATGAAAGTTGTAGCCCTCGGAAAGAGCTTTCCGACGATAGGTTACTCGTTTTCTGAAGTGATCTGTAGCTCCCTACAAGTCCAGTCGAGTGGACTGCCCAGAAAGCTGGGAGGTGTTAAGTGCGTACTGTTTTGCTGTCCAGATTTCTGCAGTTGACTTCATAGCAGATTTTAGATAGGACCCGCTTGGATCTGGGTTTAGGACTCAAGATGAATGTTGTAGCCCTTGATGTTAGCTTTCCAAAATGGGGTGGATCATAATTTTTGGACGAATGTAGTACCCAGAAATCCAGTTTTAGTAAACTGTGTTATAACACTTCCGATCTCAGTATTTTTTGGGTTTCTCTTAAAATATTGGTTGGATGCTCATGAAAATTGGTGGAGATATGAGTGACAACAATATGTAGATCTCTGTTGAATTTCATGATGTTTGGATAGGTGGTATTAAAGTTATTGCCGTTTCATTTGATAAATTTGAAGGAGATATAAATGCTGAATGTGAAGGCGGCTTGGGCCGAAATTTTGTATAAATCATGTACATGCTAGTATTTGTTAGAAATTTTAATTATAAAACATTATAAATTAAATGTTTTGATTGGAGCTAAATGGTGTTTGGTGTTTGGGCTCCTCATTGTGATGGAAAGGCTCAAAACCAAATTTGGAGGGAAGCCTTTCATGATGAAAGAGTATTCTTTAGTCCCACCTTGTCATTCTACTTCTTCCCTTAAGTGTATATAAAGAAATTCACACATTCTTATTTGTTCAAAAGAACATAGGAAGAAACTATGAACCACACGCGCGCGCGCGCGCACGCACCGCACCGGACCGGATCCGGATCCGGATCCGGATTTGGGATTGAATTGAATTGTATTTTTTGTTCCAAAAAGTTTCATAGCATTTTAACCGGAGTTGCGTCGAATAGATTTCGACGTAGCGTCGTTTTGCCCGCTGGAGTTGCGTGGCGTCGAATGGAACTCGACGCATGCGTCGATTGAACTCGACGTAGCGTCGATAAGGCTTGCGTCGATAAGTCCTGCGTCGATAGAACTCGACGTAGCGTCGATATGATGTCGACGCAACGTCGATTTCTCTTCTCGTTCTGCCGTTTTTACGCATTTTCTTAACCGTTCTTTTGCGCGTCTTTCTCGCCAATATTTATGTTGAAAATATTCAACGTTTATTTTCCTGATTATGATCCTTCCCTATATAACCGTTCGTATTTATTGTGGCTTTATTTTATTGCCGTTTTACGAGATCGAATTTCACTGAAGATCTTGCGGTCCAAGTTTTATAAATACTCATTCTTTCTGCAATTCTCTTACGCTCGATTACACGCTCTCATACGCTCTTGTGCTCTCGGTTCCTGTGACGATATTCTTCGTTCTTCCTTTTCTTTACGTTTGCTTCATCAAGTGGTGGTTCGGGTGCTCTGTGCTTCTTCGGTGTCCGCGCACATCGGAGTTTCGGGATCTAGCCGGGTGTTGTACCTTGGAGGAGTGAGCATCGGTTGAAAGCCCTGCCGGAGGGTGGTGCAACTTCTTTAGGGCAGTGACCACACGCCTTACCCAGGCTCGATTCTGATCTATATATTTACTCTGTTTTATTTCTCATCTCCTTCATGCAATTTTATTATTATTGCTGTTCATATTAAAAGTTCTGCTGTTTGAGTAAAAGTTTTTAAAAAGAAAATTATCATATTTTATATTAATATAGGAATATAATAGTGAAATAGTCCAACAATCTAAAGAAGTTGCATAATTCCACATCAATAGAATAAATAAAATCAATTAATCAAATGATTATCTTTGTTTTACTGTTTACATGTACTGTTATTTATTGTATTTATTTTAAATTTCAGAAATCACTAATGGCTTCTAGATCTGAGGATTCTGCCGGGATCAAACCCGAGAAATTCAATGGAAATGGTTTTCGTCGTTGGCAAGCACAAATAGAATACTGGCTTAACACCTTAGGTCTTTTATCTGCAATCTTTGATGTTACTGCCGTAGAAACTGAAATCCCCAGCGCTGCAAATGCAGTCGCTTCAACTTTACCTTCATCCTCATCCTCAACTGCAAACACCACTAGAACTTACGTAAGACGTGTTCCTTATAGAGATCCGGTAGATATTGAATATCATTGCCGTAACCGAATTCTAAGTGCTTTGTCTGACAGCCTTTACGATGTCTTCCTTCAATATCGTACGGCTAAGGATTTGTGGTATGCTCTTGAAGCGCGCTATAACCTAGACAATGCAGGTATAGAACGCTATAATGTCTCCAACCTCCATAAATTTAAGATTGATGCTTCCAAGCCTATCAATCCTCAACTCCATCAACTAGATGAGATGTTGTCCAAGATCCGAGCCGATGGCTCAATCCTTTCCGAAAATTATCTTGTGGCATGTCTTATTGATTCTCTTCCCGATTCATGGTCCGGCTTTAGCACTAGACTAAGGCATGACCAATCAAACCTCACTTATGTTCAAATCCAAAATGCAATCCGCATAGAGGAGGAACATAAGAGCAAAAATTCTAAAACCCCCAAAGACCTTGCTCCTAAAGTAAATCTCACTGAATCGCAAGGCAATCATTCTTCCCACCATCACTTCAAAGGGAAAGGAAAGAATTTCAAGAAACCTTTCCGTCAAGGTTCCCGCCATCAAAAACCCAATCATCCCAAGCCTGGTCCCTCTAACCAAAACCCAGGTAAAGGGAAATGGTGCTTCATCTGCGGCCGCACAAACCATCTGTCCACCAACTGCTTCTACAAGAAGACAGAACCCGTGATTGGCAAGTCTCGTGGAGACAAGCCTCAGGCCAACATGATCCAAGCACCGGTTGAACCTATCTTCAGGTTAGATTATACTCCTAGTCTTCTTCTCACTTGTTCATCAGATTGGTGGCTTGATTCCGGAGCAAATGTTCATACTTGTTTTGATCGTTCTTGCTTTGCCACCTTTCAGGACATCAGTGGAGGAAGCGTGATCTTAGGAGATGCTTCTTCAGCACAAATACTTGGACGCGGGCGAGTGGATCTTAGGTTGACATTCGGGAAGACACTAGCCTTACAAAATGTGCTTTATGTGCCGAGAGTTAGGAAAAATCTTGTGAGCGGGTCCTTGCTAGTGAAGAAGGGTTACAAAATTGTTTTAGAGTCAAATAAAGTTGTAATAACATTTAATGATGTTTTTATTGGTAAAGGAAATATCTGCGATGGTTTATTCAAATTGAATATTGCTGATTTAAAAGTAAATCAAATTTCTTCTTCTTCCTTAGTTTCAAATTCTTCTCCTGATTTTTGGCATGCTAGATTAGGACATGTGAATTCTGATTGCATGAAAAGAATGATGTCCTTAAATTTGATTCCCAAAATCAATATTGCACCAAGTGCTAAATGTGAAATTTGTGTGCAAGCTAAATTTTCTAGAAAGCCTTTTAAATCAGTTGATAGAACTTCAAAACCTTTAGAACTAATTCATTCGGATGTATGTGATTCAAACCGCCAACCCACTAGAGGTGGAAATAAATATTTTGTAACTTTTATTGACAATTTCACTAAATATTGTTACATATATTTATTAAAAACCAAAGATGAAGTCTTTTCATACTTTAAGATTTTCAAAGCGGAAGTAGAAAATCAATTAGGAACCTCTATCAAAATTCTTAGATCCGATTGAGGTGGAGAATACACTTCGAATGAACTAACCCAATTTTGCCAAGAACATGAGATTATTCATCAAGTGACTGCTCCATATTCTCCTCAATCGAATGGTATAGCTGAACGTAAAATCGGACCTTGATGAACATGGTCAATGCCATGTTAGCCGAATCCGGTGCCCCAGAAAATCTCTGGGGAGAAGCGTTGCTCACTTCCTCCTTCATCCTTAATAGGATTCCATCTAAACAAAACGATAAGACACCTTTTGAATTATTCAAATTAAGAAAACCTAACCTCCAAATTCTTCGAGTGTGGGAGTGTTTAGCTAAGGTAGCAATTTCTGAACCTAAGAGAAAGAAAATAGGACCAAAAATATTAGACTCAATTTTCATAGGATATGCATCCGATAGTAGTGCTAATAGATTTCTCATCACTAATTCTCTAATTAGTGAAATATCTAACAACACCATTATAGAAGCTAGAGATGCAGCTTATTTTGAAGATAAATTTCCATATAAACTAAATAACTCATCTCAACCTTCAACTAGCTCAAACCAACCTTCCACTTCTTCTATAGAACCATTAGAAAATGATGAACCTAGAAGAAGCAAAAGAGTTAGAACTGAAAGATCCTATGGGGAGGACTACTTCACTTATCTAGTTGAAGGAGATCCTAATACATATGAGGAAGCAATGACCTCATCTGATTATCCCTTTTGGAAAGAAGCAATTAATCTAGAAATTAATTCTATCTTAGAAAATAAAACTTGGATCCTAACCGATTTACCTCCCGGTTCCAAAGCCATAGGATGTAAATGGATTTTTAGAAAGAAATTAAATCCGGATGGATCCATAGATAAATATAAGGCTCGCCTTGTAGCTAAAGACTATGCCCAAAAACAAGGAATAGATTATCTAGACACATATGCTCCCGTAGCTAGAATAACCTCTCTTCGTATTCTAGTCGCCTTGGCTTCGATCCATAGGATGATCATTCATCAAATGGATGTCAAGACCGTTTTCTTGCATGGAGACTTAAAAGAAGAAGTCTACATGTCTCAACCCGAAGGTTTTGTGGTCAAAGGCTAAGAAACCAAAGTTTGTAAATTAATTAAATCTCTTTACGGTTTAAAACAAGCACCTAAACAATGGCATCAAAAGTTTGACTCCGTAGTCTTAACTTTTGGTTTCAAATCTAATGAATTTGATAAATGTATTTATGCCAAACAAGACGGAAATGAAATTGTCTTGTTATGTCTCTATGTAGATGACATTTTAATTTTTGGAAACTCAATTAAAATTATTAATGAAACCAAAAATAATTTATCATCCAATTTTGATATGAAAGATTTGGGGGAAGCAAACATTATATTAGGAATGAAACTAGTTAAAAATGACTCTAGCGTATCTTTATCTCTTTCACACTCGATTGAGAAAATGTTGATTAAATTCAACTTATATGATTCCATTCCCGCTTCTACTCCATATGACGCTAGTGTAAAACTTTATAAAAATACTAATGAACTCGTTGATCAACATAGGTATGCATAAATGATAGGATCACTCCTATACATAGCTAACTGCACTAGGCCCGACATTTCCTATGTCGTAGGCCGCCTTAGTAGATATACTAGTAATCCAAGTGATGAACATTGGATAGCACTAAATAGAATATTTAAATATCTTCGTGGAACTATGGATTATAGTTTAGCGTACACGGGATTTCCCGGAGTACTAGAAGGATATTCAGATGCCAATTGGGTAACTGATTCGTTAGACGTTAAGTCAACAACGGGCTATGTATTCCTCCTTGGAGGTGCTGCCATTTCATGGGCTTCTACAAAACAAACAGTTATTTCTAGAAGCACCATGGAATCGGAGCTTATAGTTTTGGACACTACATGTGCCGAAGCAGAATGGATTAAAAATTTACTTAGTGAAATTCCTTTAATTGAAAACCCCATGCCTGCTATCTCTTTACATTGTGATAACAAAAGTGTTATTGATTTAACTGCTTCTAATAGTACTAATTCCAAAATGAATAAGTTCATGAGAATCAGGTACAAGTCCGTGAAGCAAAGAAGAAAAGAAGTGATATCACTCAACTATGTAAAGTCAGAATTGAATCTGGCTGATAATCTTACCAAGGGATTGTCCCGAAGGGAGATATTATTGTCATCGAGGGGAATGGGGCTTAAGCCCACATGATTTGCTGCCAACGGTGGATACCCAACCCATGTGATTGGAGATCCCATGAAGTGGGTTCAATGTGGTAGAAACGAAGCCGTTGATGTAGCGTAGTTGGGAGCACAAAATATAAGGTTGAGAAAACCTTCTCCCCATTCCTATGATATTGTGCTCTACGTAACAAGTTAGGATGAACTTAATTAAGTTCTTAATGGTTGCCAAAGGCATATTTCTTTGCGAGATATTGGTTATAATTATCTCTTGAGGCACCACCTATGTGGGGGTTGTTGTGAGGCCGCAACTTTGGGATCCGGGCTGAACCCAAAATAACTCTCATGAAAAATCAAGGAATGCGCATGGCCATTAACGCGCCCACCGCCATAACCCAAGAACAACCAATCTTTTGTGTGCTTATCTAATTTACCGGTCAAAAGTTTATAATTCAAAGCCTCTGGCACATTATACTCTTCGGTAGAGGAAGTAAGTACTAAGTATAGATTCAAGGTAACCATTCCATCTATACCCATTGCATTAGATACAACTTGATGAAGCAAATTTGTATTTGATTTTATTTATTATTAGTAATATCATATTTATGAAGTTCGCTTTTGGTTTATCGCTTTTGTGAGAGATTGTTAGAAATTTTAATTATAAAACATTATAAATTAAATGTTTTGATTAGAGCTAAATGGTGTTTGGGCTCCTCATTGTGATGGAAAAGCTCAAAACCAAATTTGGAGGGAATCCAAATATTTGGATGGAAGCCTTTCATGATGAAAGGGTATTCTTTAGTCCCACCTTGCCATTCTACTTCTTCCCTTAAGTGTATATACAGAAATTCACACATTCTTATTTGTTCAAAAGATAATAAGAAGAAACTATGAACCACACGCGCGCGCGCACGCACCGCACCGGACCGGATCCGGATTTCGAATGGAACTCGACGCATGCGTCGATTGAACTCGGCGTAGCGTCGATAAGGCTTGCGTCGATAATTCCTGCGTCGATAGAACTCGACGTAGCGTCGATATGATGTCGACGCAACGTCGATTTCTCTTCTCGTTCTGCCGTTTTTACGCGTTTTCTTAACCGCTCTTTTGCGCGTCTTTCTCGCCAATATTTACGTTGAAAATATTTAACGTTTATTTTCCTGATTATGATCCTTCCCTATATAACCGTTCGTATTTATTGTGGCTTTATTTTATTGTCGTTTTACGAGATCGAATTTCACTGAAGATCTTGCGGTCCAAGTTTTATAAATACTCGTTCTTTCTGCAATTCTCTTACGCTCGATTACACGCTCTCATACGCTCTTGTGCTCTCGGTTCCTGTGACGATATTCTTCGTGCTTCCTTTTCTTTACGTTTGCTTCATCAAGTGGTGGTTCGGGTGCTCTGTGCTTCTTCGGTGTCCGCGCACATCGGAGTTTCGGGATCTAGCTGGGTGTTGTACCTTGGAGGAGTGAGCATCGGTTGAAAGCCCTGCCGGAGGGTGGTGCAACTTCTTTAGGGCAGTGACCACACGCCTTACCCAGACTCGATTCTGATCTATATATTTACTCTATTTTATTTCTCATCTCCTTCATGCAATTTTATTATTATTGTTGTTCATATTAAAAGTTCTGCTGTTTCAGTAAAAGTTTTTAAAAAGAAAATTATCATATTTTATATTAATATAGGAATATAATAGTGAAAATAGTCCAACAGTATTGACCTGTGATAATGATTTAGGATTTATATCCGTTGGGATGACTCCTTAAATGAACCTTCAATTGTTAGTTTCAGGTGGAACCATAAACATGGCCTGTGTGGTTGATGGTGAAGGTAAGTAACATTGGTTATGGGTGAGATCTAAGTGTTTAGCATTGTTTATAATGGTCATATAAATGTAGAGCACCATAAATACGTATTGTATAATACAATGAGGTCAAAATTTGGTGTTAATGATTCCGGCTTTAATTATGACTTATAGTAGAAGTTTCTGTGAATTTGGTTTTAGAACGAATCCATAATTAAACGTGCCGCTAATAATTATTATGCTGAAAAGAGAGGTTAAAGTGCTCATCTGGACCAGGATTTTGGAAACGTGACGTTAAACTCACAAGTAGTCCTACATGATCTAGTATGGTAATTTCCATGTTATACACACGCTTCTGCATAGGGTCATCACAACTCGGTATGAGTAGCATTAATGGTCTGGTGTGGATTGTAAGATATGGTTATATCTTGTGGTGAAATGTTCAGGACCCGGTTGGGTTGGACTCTTGGTGCTCACCTACCCAAGTCCCCTTCTGTGTCCTTGAAGGCTCAGCGTGATGCGAGCAGTACGCAGGGTCTCCGCTGTGTGTTCTTAGCGTCGAGGCGTACATAGGTATGGTGTGAAAGGTAAGAAGGCTCCATCTGTGAGCCCATGCGTGCTTGATTGCACGGGCGTGCATGAGAATTACATGAATATGCATGGTTTACACATGGTGGTGTAATGATCCGGGTTGGAGGATTACTTGTGGCGGGTCTACGGGCTTGCTAGTCGTGACACCGACAGAAGCCGACAGTTAGACTCTAGACTGGTTGGGTGGGACTCTTGGTGCTCAACTACCCAAGTCCCCTTCTGTGTCCTTGAAGGCTCAGCTTGATGCGAGCAGTACGCAGAGTCTCCGCTGTGTGTTCTTAGCGTCGAGGCGTACAGAGGCCTAGGACTGGTAGTGTTCATACCCTCCTAGTAGTGGGGGAGCTCGTTCCACTATCTCGTCTGGCCACGACGGGAGATGCCTGAGTGGTTAGCTACCTCTCAAAAAGCGAGAACTGTAGGTCTATGTCGACATAGCAACATTGCATGGGTGAGTATCATTACATAATCATTGCATTGCATTCATCATTACATAATCATGTCATTGCACCACATCAGAACTCATCATATAAACTTATACGGGCACCTTTATATGATGGGTTACATTATGCTCGGATCCTTAACTTATAAGCTTGTATGGGCACCCTTATAAGTTAAGTTCAAATTCTGTTATTATATGCTCAACTGCTTATACACTGTCGTTGATCCTGCTCTCTTTTGATGTACTCCCTTATACATATGTATAACTGCTCTCTTTTGAAGTACTTTCTTATACCACGATATAGCTGTCATGATTACAACTTTCCTTGTCACCTGTATTTGCTACTACTGACTATATTGCAGCTTTCTTTCATTCCCTTCCGCCCGGTGCCTTGGAGTCGCCGGGGGCGAGGATGTGAAGCCACTTAGTCTTTATGACTAACGGTTGTTGCACCACTATTTTTAGGAGCAGCAGCGTACTACACAGGAGGACAGCCAGGCCAGGGTGACAGTGCTGGAGATTACGATACCTTGGCTACCATCGGCGGCAGATATGTGTGAATGGTTAGAATGTAGCCTTAGGGCAAGTTTATACTCTGATGATATACATGAGCTTGTGTAGCTTTCTGTCCTTTTTTGTACTGTTTGGACATTGTTGCTTAATTGTGATTTTATGGCTTCTTGCTTTTGCATTATTGATGGGTTGGCGTTGTTCCGTTGGTCTAGCTGGCAGGATAGGCGTCTTGTGGGGGAGGCTAGCTCGTACGCTGGCACTTTCGCAAGGCGGCTGTCCTGGGCATAAGACTCCCCTCGGCCGTGTCTTGTGTTCTGGGAGGGGGGTCTTACAAATTGTATCAGCTTGCAACGATCCTGAGATAAAGAAGTCCATTAAACCACTAGGCCACCCCTGCTAGCTAAATCAGTTTGAGGACAAACTGATGCAGCGGAAGCAGTGGTGTGCCCATGTGTGATTCACATTAAGTATGTCCATTTTTTCCTATAGAAAGTGTCAACCTAAGCCAAACTCGTACCCTTACGTATAGATGTTGGCTCATTCCGAGACAGTAATTGATATTTCCATTCCAACAGTCAGAGTTAGTTTGGCATAGTATTGGTGCCAACCTAACTAGGATACCATTTTGGTCGACTTAGCAGGATATGTCGTGACATACCCTTACCTTATACCGATCTCAGGGATGATGTGGCCAAGCAAAAGTGACCTCAAGTGACTAAGGGAAGAGTTTAACGTGAGTGTAAATGCTAGAGACTCACGCCCTGAGATTTCTATCTCAGATATGGAGTAATATTATCACCTTACCCAAAACATTAGTGCAATCTCAATGAGATTGGTGCCTGTAGTCTATTATCAGCTTAGTAAGAGACCACCAAGCATGTCTTTTATACTGTATGTGGATACCTCTCACTTCTATTTTTGTAGAAGTTTCATATGGAGAAGATATGATAAGAATTCGAATCCAGAGAAGGCTCATTTTAGGACGAATGCGTTATATTGGTGGTAGAAGAAACTCAGTCGAAGAGATACAAGGGCTTATCTCTTCGTTTATTGGGCTAGTTATGTACCGACTTGGGTTCCTTGAGGATTTAAAATCGTTATAATTTTTGACATTGGAAGTTTTGATCCTTGAGAAGTTAGTTCACCTTAAGCAAGGCGGACTGCTAAGACCATATTTGGGTTGATAGGAATTTTATTAGCGGAATAAGAGAGGAAAGCATTTTCAAGATGATAATTTTCTCTATATTGTTCTAAGATTATGTGGATAAGTAATGAGGAGAGTAGTAAATTAACACTTTGGGGATATGCAGCTATGTTGTGATAACATTATAACTGGGGAGTTAATGAAATTTTATGCATGCATTGCTGGTATGATGATAAACTATTCCTGAGTTTGGAAAATTCTTAGTGAACATTCCCTTTAATGTTGTAACTACTTGACATTGGGAAATTAATAAGTGTTAGACGGTGGAGTCAACAAGATTAATATGACTTGTTTGATGATCTAAAATCCTGAAAGTTTTTCATAAAATAAACATGCCATGGATGATCGTTGGCAGAAATGGTAGGGCGCTTGGAATGGATGTGATTTAGTTTATCATATTGTGAAGTATGTCTTACTTTTGGTAGTCTGCATAACCCGTGACGAAGTGAAATCATCTCGAACCTTGTATCTTGGCTCATGTCGAGTTCAAGCTTATATAAAATGTACCGGTTAAATTGGAGGTTATTTGTACATGCTCTCACTACAATGGGATGCAACTTGGTCGTCGGCGTAAAAATAAATATTTGGTTTTCTACATCACGGCCGATAAATATAAGTGTTTCGATATAGGGATCTATAGGGTAAGAACTCTAAATCGAGGAATATATGCCCCTATGGTTTGTGCTCATACGTGATATGAATGTACCATATGGGCGGTGGAGGAAATTTAGTCCAAAAATGTACGGGGGCTTATCTCTTCGTTTATTGGACTAGTTACGCACCGACTTCGGTTTCCCCTAGATCTTGTATATTCAAATAGTACGGAACGATGATGATTATGATTGGTCGGTGATTAAGATATTGTGGAATTTGGAATAGGAATTCACAATTGTATTCGCTTTTAGTGTCTTGACCTGGAAAGTGGTCGCACATGCTTAAGGTGCGGATAGCGGAAACTCCCATGTTGAACTTCTCTCGGGTCTCGTGTTCTTAGAAGGGAATGATGAGATTATAACCCGTGCATGGTGTTGAGTCATGGATTCACCTTGCCTTGAGACTACGATAATGATTTGTACTATCACCGGGTTCAATTGATAAGCCTCGTTGGATGATTATATACGGAATTTTGGGGACTATCTGGAAACGTAAAAGCTTTCTAAGCTTAAGCCTTTGAGGGAATAACATCATGTTTGGTGATTGATGGATTTAAATGGGCATAATTTCATGGCAAGTAAGGTGGTGTGCTTGTAGAACTTAACTATTACATGAATTTGAAGTTAAGCGATAAACATCTACGATGTTTGACCATTTCAATTACCTTGCCATGGCTTGACATTGGAAATATAAGGAATCTGGAAAACGTAAACCGAGTAGGCATCATGCTACATTGGGAGATGTGCAGTATACGATCAGTGGTGAGAGCATTAGAGAAGTTGGTTCTAAGAGGCTTGATTAATTAAAGTGTTGATGTAAATTATTATGCTGCGAGGAAATTATGAATGATCGTTCGGACGAGGAGTTGGGAATATGTTTAAATGATGTCTACTTCAATTGATAATCGAGCGGATGTTCAGAATGGTAATAACCCCCGGGTAAAGAATGCGATCTATGACTCCTTAGGAGAGCGGGCATAAGATGGTAGATATTGAATAAGCGTAAGCGAGCAGTGTTTATGAACCCAATTGTGTTGAAACTTAACCTCAGGTGGATGTCGGGTTAAGTGCAAAAGTGAGTGTGGCATATGATTTCCTTGGACGAGTTAACATTGTCGGAATTGATTAATAAGGGTAAGAATAATGATGGTTTGAATTAGAAGATGATGTTAAAGCATTGCATCTATGTATTTAGTACATAAGAGAGACGATCTTGCGTGACCTCGTACATTACTTGGTAGATTACCCGCCTGACCTTGAGGATGGTTTCGTTGAATGCCAGATTTTGGATACATCGACACGATGACCTTAAACGTGCTACACGTTATTTGGATAATGATGCCTGAGATTGGAAGAATCCACTTAGTTTTGCAAATCTAGAAGCACATGACTCTTTTGGGAGAGGAATCTGGAGTTGGTGTGGGAACACGAGTGGTAACCTCGTGCGTATCAGGCTCTCCCTGGACTTGACAGATTTTAGACCAAGGTATAACGAAGTTGATTTATTAAGGTTGAGAGAACTTGGGATTGTAAGTGTCATGGGGTATAACGAGTGTACAACCCTGTATTCGCCGAGTGGGCCCCCAGATCCCAGGAGGTATTTTTGACATCATTTTTAGTATGTTCCAGGGCAGGGAGAGAGTAGGGCGAGCGGTGAAGGTAGAGACCTCCCGCTCACCCAGCTCGTGCAAGAGACGAGTAGAGGGGGGCGAGCTCCTCTCGCCCCCGCACCCAAGGAGGGGGCGAGCTCCTCTCGCCCCGCTCCCACCAAGGGGGGCGAGCTCCTCTCGCCCCCGCTCCCAAGGAGGGGGCGAGCTCCTCTCGCCCCGCTCCCACCAAGGGGGCGAGCTCCTCTCGCCCTCGCTCCCAAGGAGGGGGCGAGCTCCTCTCGCCCCGCTCCCAGCAAGGGGGCGAGCTCTTCTCGCCCCCACTCCCAAGGAGGGGGCGAGCTCCTCTCGCCCCGCTCCCAGCAAGGGGGGCGAGCTCCTCTCGCCCCCGCTCCCAAGGAGGGGGCGAGCTCCTCTCGCCCCGCTCCCACCAAGGGGGGCGAGCTCCTCTCGCCCCGCTCCCAGCAAGGGGGGCGAGCTCCTCTCGCCCCCGCTCCCAGCAAGGGGGCGATCTCCTCTCGCCCCCCTTCCCAAGGAGGGGGCGAGCTCCTCTCTCCCTGCTCCCACCAAGGGGGGCGAGCTCCTCTCGCCCCCGCTCCCAAGGAGGGGGGCGAGCTCCTCTCGCCCCGCTCCCACCAAGGGGGGCGAGCTCCTCTCGCCCCTCTCCCAACAAAGAGGGGGCGAGCTCTTCTCGCCCCCGCTCCCAAGGAGGGGGCGAGCTCCTCTCGCCCCGCTCCCAGGAAGGGGGGCGAGCTCTTCTCGCCCCCGCTCCCAAGGAGGGGGCGAGCTCCTCTCGCCCCGCTCCCAGCAAGGGGGGCGAGCTCCTCTCGCCCCCGCTCCCAAGGAGGGGGCGAGCTCCTCTCGCCCCGCTCCCAGCAAGGGGGCGAGGTCCTCTCGCCCCCGCTCCCAAGGAGGGGGCGAGCTCCTCTCGCCCCGCTCCCAGCAAGGGGGGCGAGCTCCTCTCGCCCCCGCTCCCAAGGAGGGGGCGAGCTCCTCTCTCCCCGCTCCCAGCAAGGGGGGCGAGCTCCTCTCGCCCCCGCTCCCAAGGAGGGGGCGAGCTCCTCTCGCCCCGCTCCCAGCAAGGGGAGCGACCTCCTTTCGCCCCCGCTAACAAGGAGGGGGCAAGCTCCTCTCCCCCCCTCCCAGCAAGGAGGGGGCGAGTGATGATTAGAAAATATTGCATATTTTTAATATAATTTCTAGCCTAATTTGGGTATTTTTGTACATGCAATATGTAAATTATTGAAATAATAGCTTGTTTTTATCTTGTTTGTAAATATATGTAAATATATGTAATTATTATAAGTATAAATAAATATTGATATATTTTTAATACATATATATTTATGTATATATGTAATAATAAATAGTATATATGTATATATATAATAAATACATATATGTATATATGTAATAATAATAATAATAAGTATATATATATTTTTTGTGTATCTTATTTAGTGTATGTTTTATTTAAACGTATATTTTATTTAGTGTATAATAATGTTGTATAAAACTATAATATATTTATATATATATTAAGTTAATAAAAATCATTTTTATTATTATTATTATTAAGTTATTTTATAATTAAAGTTAATATATATATTAAATCTGTAAATATATATAATATATATAAATATGTTCTTGTTTTTACACATAAGTGCAGTTGGCCGAGTGGAGAAGGTTCCTGTTAATTTGAACGAGGGGGAGACCTGGGATCGAAACCTGGCCAGAGAGCCATTTTGCTGGAATTAACCCCACTGCCCGCTGCCCGCCCGCTGTCGCGCTGCCCGCTGCCCACCCCTGCTGCCCGCCCCCGCCAGCTGTCCCTCCAGAAGCTTCCAGCCAGCTCGCCTCCACGTGTCACGCGCCCGCCAACCCACTATCCGCACCCCACGCCAGCTGCTCCTTCAAACCGTCAGCCGACCTGCAAGCTTCTATCCGCACACCAGCATTCTAGCAGCTTCCAACCAGCTCATCCAAGTCAACCATCCAGCTCATCTCAGTCAACATTCCAGCCCATTTTAGAAGCTTCCAACCCTCTATCCGCAGACCATAAATTCTCTATAAATAGGAACCTCCCCCCTCACTAATTGCCTCTCTTGGATTGCCCTTTTTTGGGTGATCTTCCACAATATTTCTCCACCATAGTTTTTGTATTTTATTTTTGTATTTTTCTTTTTGTAATTTCTTTATTAATGTTGTAATTTTATTTTTTCTTGTTTTGTTATGTAACCTTATTAAATGTTGTAATGTTTAAAATGTTGTAATTTTATTTCGTGTAACCCCCTTTATTATGGCAATTAATAAATTTAGTTTTCTATTTCGTGCATTTTTTAATTTCGTTGCGTAGTTTTATTTCCCGCAATTTCATATCCGTCATGCATTTTAATTTCTAATTTAGTTTCAATTCCGCACTGCATTTCAATTTATAACCTTAGTTTCATATCCGCACTTCAATTTTGCAATTTTTCTTTCTTTATCTAAGTTTATTCGTTGCCATAACATTGGTTTTCGTTTAGATTCAAATTTATTCGTCTATTTAATTTTTCGTTCTTTTCCTCCTTGACACGGTAAATTAGAGCGGAATATTAGGCGTGCATTTAAAATTGTTTCAAAACATCGTTTTTCTCGTGTTTTCAAAGCATCGTTTTAAATGTTGTAGTTTTTGGCGCGGTTCACAATTTCTAATCCTTTTTAGGATTGTGTTCCACCTTTGTTTATGTTTTATTTTCTCTCTCCTTGTTTCCCCTTGTCATCTCTTTGTGTTGTAATATTTTGGCTTAATAAAATAGATAAGTGTCTTTCTTATTGTTCATCAAGTTCTTCATCTTGTTCTTTTAGTGTTCTTCATGTTGTTCTTTTTTTCTTTTCTTTTGTTTTTCTATTTTAATTGTAATCTTTTTCATGTCATGTTTTTTTAATTTAAGTAGAGTGTGTGTGTGTATGAGAGTAGTTTTACTTATTTGTATTTTTCTTTTAATTTTAGTTTATTTCATGTAGAGTGTGTGTGTGTGTGTATGAGTATAGATTTTGTTTTCTTTAACTTAGATTTCATTTCAAGCAAGGGTGTGTGTGTGTAGGTGGCACTACTAGAAAAATGAGTATTAGCTACACTTTTTTTGCCAGGGTTCAAAAATCGTGGCTAATACAATAGTATTAGCTACAGCTATAAAAATTATGGTTAATAATTAGATTTTAGCCACGGTTGCAAAAAGTGTGGCTAATACATATGTATTAGCCATGAAAAATTATAGTCATGGCAAATAATGAACTATTGGCCACGATCCCTATTTTTTGTAGCAAATGCTTGTTTTTTGGCCACGGCCCTAGCCAGCGCTCACCAAAACCCTCGCGCACGGCGCATCCTATCAATATTCTCCCCCAAAACGAAAACTTCGTTGCCGTCTCCTCTGATAATGTAACGAAAACCTCGCCGCATCTCCGTCGGTTCTGTGGATCGATCGAAGATCTCGCTGCATCTCATGCTGTCCTAAGGTTGTCACTCCGAAGATTGAAGATCTTGCTGCATCTCACTGATGTCCAGAGGTCACTGCATCTCACTGATGTCCAGAGGTCATTGCATCTCGCTGTTGTCCAGAGGTCGTCACTCTGCTCATTGACGGCTTAGTTCCTTCCTATTTCTTGCCGCCCGAAACACCCCGGAGCTCGATAAATGGGACAAAATGGAGGTCAAGTTCGGGAGGCTGCAAGTACGCCAACTTTTTTCATGATCTAGGGTTTCTTCACTGCAGTGTGTTCTTTGTTATACACCATTAATCTTACAAGACATTGTCTCTCACTTGCAGAACAATTCCAGCGGACGATTTATACTCCATATCCAGCGAAATGGTTTGTGAGTTGCCATTTTGTGCCTGAAAAATGTCTGTTAGTTAAAGATATGTTAGCTTATATTCTGCTTATGTTGTTTTCAATCTGCTAGTCATCGTGAGCGAAGCAGCCTAATTCCAAAAGGGCATGAAGCTATTTGTTGTTGCTTAGAATTTTGTTTGAACCATCACTAGGATTTTCCGTAATCTTACATAGTTTGGTAAAATCGTAAGATTAAGCTTTGTATGGTCCGGCCTGTGCCAATTCCGATGGTACATCTCATATTTGTATGGTCATGTCGCAGCCATATTATAAATTTATAATTGATAATTTTGGATTCCTAATTCCTTTGGATTAATTGATGGTGAGTTTGAATACATCATTTGAGACCTCATTGTGTTCATTCAAGCTTTATTTTCATTACCCAAAATGCTTATTCGATCTTGGTAATAGTAGTTATGGATGGAGTTTGCGTCTAGTGACTTTAAATTCATTTGGGTGAAGCTGATCAAATCATTGGCTGATTTTTTTATATGATAGTCATCTATCCTAATTATTGTAACTCCATCCTTTTTATTTTGCTTTGGTCTGAGGAAGTCTGAATAAAAAATATGTGTGCTACTTGCTTTCCTCATTATGAATTGTGATTATGTTCATGTTTATTGTCATTGTTTCCATGCCCCATTCCTTCAATACTCTTTAATATGGACATAGCTTCATCTTTTCAAGAAAAATTAGAATATTCTTAAATAGATTTCATTTCCACGCATGTTGAACTTAATGATCACATGTCATTACTCATAATTTTTTTAATTTTTGATCCTAACTCTTTTCATTACAAAACTCATTGCTTTATTTGTAGATTATATTATGTAACTTATGCAAAGTTTTAAAGTAAAAATTGTAACCTACATTAGATATTTGGTTCTTGAAGAACAAATTTAAGTAACAATCAATTTCTGTTTGGAAGCATTCTTTCCTTATAGAACTTTTTTTTTCTATTTATTCCATGGTGTTTTGAGATTGATTTTGGTGAATTTATAGTTTTGAAGGTTTGTAGATGTTCATTTTCTTTTTTTTTTCATCCATCCAATCACTTTTGAACATTACCTGTCTAAATGAATCACATTCCTGGCAAACTAAATGATTACTAAGAATTAACTTGTCACTTGGATGGGTTCCTCTACAGTCATTGCCCTTGTGACCTTGATGATCTTCATTTTTAAAATTTGTTTGGTTTTTGTGTGTTGCTGATGGCCTTGTGTGTGCGCGTTGATTGAAATGTTGCAGAATGTTCCATATGGAAAGACCAATGTGGCAGATCATTAACCAAAGCATGAACCCTCATTGATATGCAAGCTAGAGAGAGTTAGGTACCCTTCCATTACTTTCACCCTCTGATGCGGAGCAGTGAAGGACTAGTTTTGGGCCCACTCGGGCTGATTTGGCGACTTACCATATTTGGCGTACCCAGATCGACGATCCGACTCCGTGGTTGCGTCCGGCTCGTCGTTCTGATGGATTTTCATATATAGCATGTTGTATTTTGAATAATATTTAGTATTGTTTTGGCGCCGAGATTGACGGCCAATCATAGCCGTCCATCTTGGGTGCCCTAATCTTATTTCATTATAAATATGAACCTAGGGCTGCAGGAATAATTATTGCTGAAGTTTGGAGAGATCTTCTTCCTTGCTTCCGGTGATCCTTCCGCGGTGCCGACGCCGTGGAACCCCTTGGTGACGACTCCTTGGGTAAGTGTTCTTTGTATCTTTGTATTTCCTTGTTCTCCTTCTCCTCCACCAAACAGCCACCCCTCTTCCTTTTCTTCCTGCCGCCAGCCCCCCACTCAAACTCCAGCTGCCAGCCCCCTTCTCTGTTACAGCAGCAGCCACCCCTTCCTCCTCCATTCCCAGCCGCCAACCTGCAGCAGCCACCCCTCCTCCCTATTCCAGCAGCAGCCCCCTTCCCCCTCCATTCACAGCCGCCAACCTGCAGCAGCCACCCCTCCTCCCTATCCCAGCAGCACTAGCCCCCCTTACAGCCATCTGCCGCCCTTCCTGTTCCCCAACAGCCGCACGCCACCACCCCCTCAACACCTCCCTGCCGATAGCCCTCCCTGCAACAGCCCCTACAGGCCTAGCTTCGTCCGCCCCCTGTCCACCCCGCAGATTTCAGATCTGTCAAGATCTGGGCAGCACAGCCCAGATCCAGACAGTCCCAATCCCACCCCCGCATCTCTCATACCCAGCCCCCCCAAACCTTCCAGATTTGCTGCCTACATCCCTCCTCCCGTGGAACCACCTCCCCCTTACCCGATCTAGTCTCCCACCACCCGGAAAGACCCCATTTCGCCTCCAAACTTCAGATTTGTTCTAAATCGTTGCAGCCCTAGTTTATTTCAGATTTCGTGTTGTGTTTTGTATTGGATTTTGGTTGTAAAACATTGTTAACGTTTGGAATATTATATGCTTGCTTGGATGTTCATGTTATTATAATTATTTGTGCCTAGATTAATCTCTAACTGCAGGATTGGAATTATTCGCCGCGCGCTCTATCTTTGGCCCTCCACGCGGAGGGAAACCAAAGCTTGCTCGCTTAATAAACTATATTGCCTTGCTTAGAATTATTTGCGTGGGATGTTTAAATTTATAATCTAACTGTGGCTTATCCGTCGGGCTTTGCATAGCATGTAGGGTTAGGTCACGGTTAATCCGCCGCCTATAGATTCATCCTGCGTCAATTGGTATCAGAGCCAGGTTGCGCGCACTTCTCGATACGCAGTCGTAGAGTCTATAGGATTTTTTTCATTATGTCTAGGTGTCACGATTATCACGATTATTCCTCCCCTCACTTTGGAGGTCTCGAGTCCACTAGCACCCGCTCTCACAGAGCCCAGTCAGGGAGATCTTCACGTTACTACGACGATTATTCTCGATCGCAGCACACCACTTTTAGAGATCGTGTTGACCCACCGACACGAGACCACTACACTAGAGACGATCAGTATGATGGTTGTCATCATTCTTATCCGTACACGCGAGCGGATCGTGTTGATCCTTCGACACGACTCGGTTACCTTAGGAATGATTATTATGAGGATCGTCGTTCCGAGAGAGATCTTGAGAGTCAGTTTCGTACTGTTGCCCCTTCCTTTGACGGCTCATCGAGTCCCGAGTCTTTCAGTTATTGGCTCGTGGACATGAAGTATTATCTTGACCATTTTGAGGTATTCGGTGAGCGTCGCGTCAAGTTTGCGAAACTTAGACTTTTAGATCAGGCGAGGGCATATTGGGCTAGCATTGAGAGGACACGCGAGCGAGACCGTCTACATTGTGTCACTAGTTGGGTGGACATGAAGCGTATATTGTGTCAGAGGTATCTTCCGTCGTCGTATCGGAGTCGCTTGCTCGACCAATTATTTTCCCTTCAGCAAGGATCCATGTCCGTCGCTGAGTACAGGGATCGCTTTGATGAGTTAGTTGTGAGGAGCGATGTCCGAGAGGACCCAGCCATGACCTCTTGCAGATTTCGGTCTGGCCTTCGATCAGACATTCGTACTGAGGTGGTTTATCATAGCTCGAAGTCCCTCGAGCAGACGTATCAGCTTGCCCTTCATTACGAACAGTCTTTGAGATCCACAAGAGCTAGTCGGTTGGATCCTCACTTTGACCTCCGTAGTACGAGCCCCTCCCACACCGAGGACACCACTTTGCCTATCATTGTTCCATCAGACATTACTGAAGTAATACCTGATGCAGATTGCTCTCACCCCAGTGAGGTGCTTAGCCCAGTTAGTGACTTATCTCTAGTTTCTGACCCGTCTTTTGTGACCCCGACTGAGGGCGAACCTGAGCGACCTATTGAGTCTGTAGCGTTGTGTCCTTCACCCACACCACCACCTTTGGCATGTCATGGGTTGATTAACACCCCTACCCTTGACTCACATCTTGACACCGCACCCGCGGACCCATTCTTGAGTCTAGGTATATGTCGCTCTCCCCTTATCATGTCCCTAGGTCACATCGCGACAGAGATCCCAGAGCTTAGTATTGATCTTGTAGTGACCATGTCATCCATTCACGGGGACACTACCCCTTTTGTAGGTACTCATCTGGAGGGTCTTGAACCTAGTGACGAGTTCTGTGGCGAGCCCCCAGTTGATCCTCCTGATGATCCACCACATCCGGGTGAACATGAGATTCAAGTGAGGCGCTTGTTTATGAGTTTCGAGTTATTGACGTCTCTTTCCCTATCATCTCTGGCCTTGCCCCAGAGGATGGGTCGTGAGTGGAGTAAGACGTATGTAGGGCCTGCCTTGAGCACACTAGAGTCTACTCATATTTTGAGGACCCACTTTATGACACATCACACTCGTGATGAGTTTTGGGACACACCACCCGCTGACCCACCCGATGAGCTCTTTGTTGTCGGGGACACTCACTACATTATAGAGCCACGTCTTCTGGTCGATGCGCATGACTTTCACTTAGGCGGTCATCGCATTCGAGATGACTTTTCTTACACACCTCCTGGTGAGCCCCCTGATGTGTCACGTTCCCTGAGAGACACTTGGATCTTTACAAGCGCGTCTTTGAGTATAGTTGTCTCTCTCGATCGTCTGAGCACTCGTCTCACACGGGATGAGTTTTTCTACACTCCCCCGAGAGAGCCTCCTGATAGGCCACCTCCTTTAGTAGGTTTTCATGTCATTATTAGATTTTTCCATAGAAAGCATGTTGTGTCGATCATGTTTCATTTGCGTCTTTTGTATGAGTTAAAAAGAGCGAAAAAGTTTTAGCGAGACTTCTAAAGTTAGTTAAATAGCGTCGAATATTGCAATCTTTGGCGCCTTTAATTAGAGTAGAATTATATAAAACTTTAACTTTTTAAAGAAAATTTTTAAGAATAAATAAAACCTACCAATTATGCTCTCGCAAACTTTTTAAATTAAAATCTAGCCTACAATTTTATTGGCTAAGGGGTAGGGGAAAAAAGGTAGCCTTGGCAAAAAGAAGAGTGCTGGATTAGGGGTGATGGATTTAATCCTCTCACCCCACCATTTTGGTGGTTTTGCTTTGATTCCCAGCGTTGGTTTACGGGGGATAATTGAAATCTTTTTAAACTTAACCCAATGCCCGTGTTTACGGAATTTTATTTTTTATTCCCATTGACACGGGATTTCTTTTAACAATATTGGGTGCCTGTGTTTACAGAATCTTTTTATTCCCATTGACACAGGATTTCTTTTAAAACTTCTTCTTTTACTTTATTTATGCCAAGCTAAAGGGGTGAGGGTTTCAAAAGAAAAACTAGAATAATAAAACAGGATTTGAGAGCAAAATTTAGTAGATTAGAATATTCCTAAAGTTTCACAAGTTTCGAGTTAGAATAATTGAATCTAAAAAAGGTTTGCCAATTTAATACAAAAGCGAATCTATTTAGGGTTAACTTGAGGTAGTGCTAAAAATTTTGTTCTCAAATTGAATTAAAATCACAAAATATTTTTTACTACTAAAATTCCAAAAATTTAAACCTACAAACTATGATACAAATAAAATGGTTTTAGTAAATCAAAAATAATGAAAAACGCTTAAAGATAAACCTAACCTAGCCTTAGAAGTAACAAAAAGCAAAGTAGGGGTTTTATTCTTTTTTTTGGATTTTTTGATAAGTTTTTTCATCATTTTTTTGGAGTTTTTAAGATATATATATTATTATTTTTGATTTTTTATAACAAAATACATATATAAATACTTAATAAAAACAAAGTAACAAAAAGAAAGAAGAAAATTAAGAAAAGAAAAAATACATACAAAATATTTTTTTGGTTTTTTTTGTAATATATTTTTTTTTCATCAATTATTTTTTTTTATTTTTAATTTTGGTAAAATATATACATTAATACTAAAAAAGAAAAAGAAAGAGAAAGAAAAATAAAAATTTATATAAAAATTTTTGGTGTTATGACAAAATATGTGAATTTTGTTATAACAAAATTTTTTAGTAAAACTTTTCATCATTTTTTGGATTTTGATTTATTATTATAAATAAGGATTTTTATATACAAATAAAAGACATAAACATAAAACATTTACAAAATTTTTTTTTGTGTTTTTTCTAAGTTAATTAATGATTTTTTTGGATTTTTTTGAATTTTATGTAAGAGGGAAAAAGATGTTGCAAAGATGTTGCAACATAATTTATAAACATTTATAAGAGGGACATAAACATTTATAAGAGGGACAAAGATATTGCAACATAATTTATTATGTCATAACAAATTTTGTTATGTTATAACAAATAATTTTTTATGTTGTAACAAATTTTGCTATTTTATTTATTTTGTCATTTTTTAGTTTTTTTCTAAGTAAAAATGGGGGACAATAATTATAAAGGGGGAAAACATCACACCATACCCTATTTACATATTAAAAAAATTTTACAAAAAGAAAAGAGAAATTAAAAGAGGAACAAAGATGTTGCAACACATTTTTGTTATGTCATTATTACAAAGATGTTGCAACACATTTTTCATATAAATTTTTTTTCTCTAATATGGGAGGGGCAAAAATAATTACAAAAAGAGGGAAAACACCCCCATACTTAAAGATCAACATTGTCCCCAATGTTGAAGTAAGTATGAGGAACAATCTTATATATATACAAAAGCATAATAAATACAAGGAGGGAAAAAAACAGGGGGAAAAAGCACGCCCCTATTTTGGAGACGAGATGACCGGAATAATTACCTGCAAAAGATGTTAAAACATAATAATAAAGGTTATTTACAAAAAGGGGGGGGGGGTAAAAATGATAAAATCATATATACATATATATATATATATAAGTTTTTTATTTGTTTTTCCAATTTTTCTTAGTTAAAAAAAAACATATATACATAAAGCAAACTATATATATTTTTTGGGGAGATCTTTCTAACACAGATTTTCATCATTATTAAAATATGCATATATATAAAAACCTTTATACTTAATAAAAATAAGAAAAATAAAGAGAAACTTTAAAATAAAAAAAACAAAGAAGAAGAAGTGAAATGAAAGGATAAAAGTAATAGGGTTTCCCCTTTTCAAAATATCGACAAAAATCCCCTTTCGGGTCTGTCGAGTAATCCTACTTCGAGAAAACTACCTATTATTCTATCTCAAAAATTCCAAAAATTCTTTTTGATTTATGTTTCAAAATTTTCCATTATTTTGTCATTTTAATTAGAGTATTATTTTGTTTTGTTTAAATATGCATAGATAATCTTAATGAAAATAAAATAGAAATCATATCATTTTTTCCTTTATGCATATTTATATACAAAATAAAACTTAATAAGTAATAAAACTTAAGAAAGATAAAAAAAAAACAAAGAAAGAAAAAAAAGCATATTTTTTTTTGGATTTTTCAAATCAATATTTTCATCATTTTTTGGATTTTTAATATGATAAGAATATATATAAACACTTAACAAAAAGAAAAGCAAGAAAAAAGGAAAGATGAAAAAAAAGAAAAAATAAGAAAGCCAAAAATACTTAATTAATTTTTTTTGTGGGATTTTTTTTAGTTTTTCCATCATCATTTTTTTTTTATTTTTCAAAATTTAGCCAAATATTTACATATATAATTTATATATAAAACCTAAAAATAAAAATAAGAAAGAAAAAAAAAGGAAAAAGATATTTACAAAAAGAAAGATACATAATTATATTAATTTTTTGGGATTTTTCTTATATGTACATTTATATACATAATGATACTAAAAAAAGGAACAAAAATAATAAGAACAAAAAAGAGAAAAACAAAGTAAAAAGAACATTTATGAGTTTTGGTTTTTTCTATATCACAAAAAGGATGAAATATATATATAAAGTAAAACCATATATATATTTTTGGAGTTTTCTAAATGTATTTTCATCATTTTTGAAATACGCATATTCAAATTTATATTAAAACATAACAAAAAAAACAAAATTAATAAAGAAAATCTTTAAGATGAAAAGCAAAGAAAAAAACGTAGAAATAATAAGGTAAAAGCAACGGGGTTTCCTCTTTTCAAAATATCGACAAAAATCCCCTTTCGGGTCTGTCGAGTAATCCTACTTCGAGAAAACGAGCTATTGTCCTATCTTAAAATTCCTAGAATTCATTTTGATTTTGGTTTTAAAGTCTTTCATTATTTTTTTCATTTTGAAATTTGAAATAATATGTTTTCAAATATGCATTTAAAAAAAAATTAATGAAAAACAAATAGAAATCCTATCATATTTTTGAGTTTTCTTATATGTACATTTATATACAAATTAAAGCTTAATAAAAATAAAAGTAACTTAATAGAAAAACAAAAAGAAAAAAGAAGAACAAATATTTTTTTCTAACTTTTTCATCATCATTTTTTTTTGTTTATTTATAATGGATGATAAAAAGGATATAATATATCTATATATTAATACTTAACAAAAAAAAGAGAAAATTTTTTTTTTTGGATTTTTTATAAGAATATTTCATCATTTTTTTTGTTTTTTATTTTTTTTATATTTACAAATTAAAGGTTAAGAAAAAGAGAAAACATATATTTTTGGGTTTTTTGGGGTTTTTTAATTTTTTTGATTATTTTAAAGATGATAAAATCAATAGTGTATACTTTTTTCGCAATATCGATGAAACTCCCCGGCAACGGCGCCAAAAACTTGATAAGAAAATATACGTATTTTCTATATAGTATAGTGGTGAGTATTCCCGCCTGTCACGCGGGTGACCAAAAACTTGATAAGAAAATAAATTTTTTTGATTTTTTTAAAGATGATAAAATCAATAGTGTATACTTTTTTCGCAATATCGATGAAACTCCCCGGCAACGGCGCCAAAAACTTGATAAGAAAATAAACGACGACGTAGGAGGCAAGCGCACCTATCGCGTGTAGTATATATGATAAAAAAAATCATATCAAGGTCGTATTTAGTCCTGAGTCCCGTCAAGTATTGTTACTTCGAGCTACGACTATTGTTTTATCGGATATTAAAAATGATGAGTATGTATTAATTTGAAAATAAAAATGATAACAATCGCGGGCTTGGTGTGCGTTTAGCAAAAACCAAGAAAAGCGATAAAAAGAAAAAGGACGCACTAAATGAAAAACTCACGCACTCTACGGGAATTTAAATGACAGAAATTAAAGGAATGCAATCTCTACCCGAACGGGTAGAGGGGAAGTAAATGCGTGAGCAAGTTCTACCCAAATGGGTAGACGGGAAATAAATGCGTGACAGAAATGAAAGCTAAGCTATTACAAAAAAGGCGCAAAATTTATAATTCTACTCTAATTAAAGGCGCCAAAGATTGCAATATTCGACGCTATTTAACTAACTTTAGAAGTCTCGCTAAAACTTTTTCGCTCTTTTTAACTCATACAAAAGACGCAAATGAAACATGATCGACACAACATGCTTTCTATGGAAAAATCTAATAATGACATGAAAACCTACTAAAGGAGGTGGCCTATCAGGAGGCTCTCTCGGGGGAGTGTAGAAAAACTCATCCCGTGTGAGACGAGTGCTCAGACGATCGAGAGAGACAACTATACTCAAAGACGCGCTTGTAAAGATCCAAGTGTCTCTCAGGGAACGTGACACATCAGGGGGCTCACCAGGAGGTGTGTAAGAAAAGTCATCTCGAATGCGATGACCGCCTAAGTGAAAGTCATGCGCATCGACCAGAAGACGTGGCTCTATAATGTAGTGAGTGTCCCCGACAACAAAGAGCTCATCGGGTGGGTCAGCGGGTGGTGTGTCCCAAAACTCATCAAGAGTGTGATGTGTCATAAAGTGGGTCCTCAAAATATGTTCTTGTGTTTACACATAAGTGCAGTTGGCCGAGTGGAGAAGGTTCCTGTTAATTTGAACATGGGGGAGACCTAGGATCGAAACCTGGCCAGCGCCATTTTGCTGGAATAACCCCACTGCCCGCTGCCCGCCCGCTGTCGCGCTGCCCGCTGCCCACCCCTGCTGCCCGCGCCCGCCAGCTGTCCCGCCAGAAGCTTCCAGCCAGCTCGCCTCCACGTGTCACGCGCCCGCCAGCCCACTATCCACACCCAACGCCAGCTGCTCCTTCAAACCGCCAGCCGACCTGCAAGCTTCTATCCGCACACCAGCATTCTAGCAGCTTCCAACCAGCTCATCCAAGTCAACCATCCAGCTCATCTCAGTCAACATTCCAGCCCATTTTAGAAGCTTCCAACCCTCTATCCGCAGACCATAAATTCTCTATAAATAGGAACCTCCCCCCTCACTAATTGCCTCTCTTGGATTGCCCTTTTTTGGGTGATCTTCCACAATATTTCTCCACCATAGTTTTTGTATTTTATTTTTGTATTTTTCTTTTTGTAATTTCTTTATTAATGTTGTAATTTTATTTTTTCTTGTTTTATTATGTAACCTTATTAAATGTTGTAATGTTTAAAATGTTGTAATTTTATTTCGTGTAACCCCCTTTATTATGGCAATTAATAAATTTAGTTTTCTATTTCGTGCATTTTTAATTTCGTAGCGTAGTTTTATTTCCCGCAATTTCATATCCGTTATGCATTTTAATTTCTAATTTAGTTTCAATTTCGCACTGCATTTCAATTTATAACCTTAGTTTCATATCCGCACTTCAATTTTGCAATTTTTCTTTCTTTATCTAAGTTTATTCGTTGCCATAACATTGGTTTTCATTTAGATTCAAATTTATTCGTCTATTTAATTTTTCGTTCTTTTCCTCCTTGACACGGTAAATTAGAGCGGAATATTAGGTGTGCGTTTAAAATTGTTTCAAAACATCGTTTTTCTCGTGTTTTCAAAGCATCGTTTTAAATGTTGTAGTTTTTGGCGCGGTTCACAATTTCTAATCCTTTTTAGGATTGTGTTCCACCTTTGTTTATGTTTTATTTTCTCTCTCCTTGTTTCCCCTTGTCATCTCTTTGTGTTGTAATATTTTGACTTAATAAAATAGATAAGTGTCTTTCTTATTATTCATCAAATTCTTCATCTTGTTCTTTTAGTGTTCTTCATGTTGTTCTTTTTTTCTTTTCTTTTGTTTTTCTATTTTTTTTGTAATCTTTTTCATGTCATGTTTTTTTAATTTAAGTAGAGAGTGTGTGTGTATGAGAGTAGTTTTAGTTATTTGTATTTTTCTTTTAATTTTAATTTATTTCATGTAGAGTGTGTGTGTGTGTGTATGAGTATAGATTTTGTTTTCTTTAACTTAGATTTCATTTCAAGCAAGGGTGTGTGTATATAGGTGGATAAATTTTGCGCCTTTTTTGTAATAGCTTAGCTTTCATTTCTGTCACACATTTATTTCCCGTCTACCCATTTGGGTAGAACTTGCTCACGTATTTACTTCCCCTCTACCCGTTCGGGTAGAGATTGCATTCCTTTAATTTCTGTCATTTAATTTCAGTCATTTAAATTCCCGTAAAGTGCGTGAGTTTTTCATTTAGTGCGTCCTTTTTCTTTTTATCGCTTTTCTTGGTTTTTGCTAAACGCACACCAAGCCCGCGATTGTTATCATTTTTGTTTTCAAATTAATACAAACTCATCATTTTTAATATCCGATAAAACAATAGCCGTAGCTCGAAGTAACAATACTCGACGGGACTCAGCACTAAATATGACCTTGATATGATTTTTTTATCATATATACTACACGCGATAGGTGCGCTTGCCTCCCACGTCGTCGTTTATTTTCTTATCAGCGAGCTCCTCTCTTCCCGCTCCCAAGGGGGGCGAGCTCTTCTCGCCCCCGCTCCCAAGGAGGGGCGAGCTCCTTTCTCCCCGCTCCCAGCAAGGGGGCGAGCTCCTCTCGCTCCCGCTCCCAAGGAGGGGGCGAGCTCCTCTCGCCCCGCTCCCAGCAAGGGGGGCGAGCTCCTCTCGCCCCCCCTCCCAAGGAGGGAGCGAGCTCCTCTCGCCCCACTCCCAGCAAGGAGGGGGCGAGCGCCTCTCGCCCCGCTCCCAAGGGGGGCGAGCTCCTCTCGCCCCCGCTCCCAAGGAGGGGCGAGCTCCTCTCACCCCCGCCCCAGCAAGGGGGGCGAGAGGAGGAGGGGCGGCCTGCCCCCCTCTCGCCCCAGCTCCAGTAAGCAGGATGGTCTGCGTTTAGCGCCTCGGAACAGCGGGATTTGGCTGTTCGCAGGCCAATTCCGAGGGTATTTTGGTAATCTCGTAGGCCAAATTGTGGTTATTTGCAGACCCAGTTCAAAATCCTATAAATAGGACCAAGGGGCACCATTTGGAGGCAGTTCTCTCTGGACTTCTCTGACTTCTCTTTTGGCCTTCTCTCTCCCTTAGTTCCTTTGTTGGGTGGAGAGAGCCTCCAATGGTGCCCAAGCTTAGCATTGGCTTGGGAGGGGAAGCGCTCTAAGATTTTCCGGGTGTGTGGTGGGACCTCCTCGCTAAGCCCTTGGCCTTGTTCATAGTTCCTTAGCCCCTTAGCCTAGAGCTCTCCCTTGGGGGGAGTAAGTGTTGGTCACCCCTCAACCTGTTGAGGGCTGGAACTCCATAGAGACTAAGTCTTGTTCTCAAGTCTTGGTTTCAACATTTATGGTGCGGTGAGCGTGGAGAGTGACCAACTCAAGAAACTCTCAAGATGAGCTCCATGGCTGGAGGTGGAGGATCCGACCCAGGCCACTCGCAGCCCCCAGTGGTTGGAGTGACGTTGGAGATGTTTGAAAATTTCAGGCAGGAGGTCCTGCAGACCTTGTAGCTAACTTTCGCCACGATAGGCGAAGGTAGGAGAGGATGCGGTCTGGAGGTCCCGTCTCAGCAGGGGGGCGAGATCCCTCCAGGCCAGCAGCCCAGGAAGGAGGTACCAGTGGGGGGGAGTGGGGAGGCATTCGGCCCCCACTCGCCCAGTCCCCTAGGAGGGGGCGAGTGGGGAGGTCCCAGACCCCCACTCGCCCAGCCCTAAGGGAGCAAGTGGGGGGGGGGGGGGGGCGCCAGGCCCCCACTCGCCCAGCCCCAAGGGGGCGAGTGGGGAGGCACCAGGCCCCCACTTGCCCAGCCCCAAGGGGGCGAGTGGGGAGGCAGCCAGCACCCACTCGCCCAGCCCCAAAGGGGGGCGAGCATAGGAAGTCCTTTGTGTGAGCTGATCCTCTTGGCCCTGGTTCCAGAGGGGTTCGGAGGGCTGCAAATGTCTCACTACTCCGGCAAGGATGACCCCGTCCTGCACCTGCAGTGGTTTGAGGACATGGTCTCCATCAGGCCCATGTCGGATGCTTTCAAGTGTCGACTTTTCGCGACAACTCTGAAGGAGAAGGCTAGAGATTGGTTCCACCAGCTCCCTGCGGGATCCATCTATGCCTTCGAAGACTTGCGTCGAGGTTTCCTGCTACGCTTCTCGACGTCAAGGAAGAGGAAGAAAGATGCCGAAGCACTTTTCAAGATCAAGCAAGAGCCAGGGGAGTCACTGGCTCACTATGTTGACCGGTTCCAGAAGGAGGTTCTCCTCACCCAAGAGGTGTCATGCTACACCCTCCAGCTCGCTTTCATCGTGGGGCTGCAGGGGGGATTCTTCAAGATGGACCTCAAGAGGAGAGCTCCTTCGTCTATCGAGGAGTTGATGGAAAGGGTGGTGGAAGAAGTTGAGAGCGAGGAGGCCAACCCAGAGTTCGCAAGAAGGTTGGCCAAGCTGAGTGAGCCGGAGGCAAGGCAGCAGGGGGGATAGGGGCTCCCAAGAGGAAGTTCGACCAAGAGGAGGACAACTTTCAGGGAGAAGGACCCGATCTCCCAAGGTGGAGGCAAGGACCGAAGGCACCCTCTCCACCACCCCAGCAAACCATGGCGATCGGCTACAGAAGAAGAAGAAATCGTAAGGGAGGAAGAGGGGGCGTCCGGGTGGAGTTACCTTACTGTGACTTCCACGATGAGGAGGGTCACGCGACATCCACCTGCCCCAAGTTCTTGGAAATGAGGGAGGCAAGGCGTCCGAAGTTGCAGTGTCAGCAACCAGAGGAGGTCGAGGAGGACCATGCTTGGGAGTAGAAGTCGAAGTCCTGGTCTCCGTGCTTAGCTTTTTCTTTAAAATCATGTTGTAGGATAGTTTATTTCCTTACTTAGTTTTTCTTGCATGTAACCGGATGACTAATGTAATGAAAATTTTTCTAAGTTTTCTTCCCCTCGGATGGTTCCGCTGACCGGGCTCTCACTAGCCGGCAGGGCAGGTTGACCTCCCAGGGAGGCTAAGTTCTTTTCCCCTCGGACGGTTCCGCTGACCGGGCTCTCACTAGCCGACAGGGCAGGTTGACCTCCCAGGGAGGCTATGTTCTTTTCCCCTCGGACGGTTCCGCTGACCGGGCTCTCACTAGCCGGAAGGGCAGGTTGAACTCCCAGGGAGGCTATGTTCTTTTCCCCTCGGACGGTTCCGCTGACCGGGCTCTCACTAGCCGGCAGGGCAGGTTGACCTCCCAGGGAGGCTATGTTCTTTTCCCCTCGGACGGTTCCGCTGACCGGGCTATCACTAGCCGGCAGGGCAGGTTGACCTCCCAGGGAGGCTATGTTCTTTTCCCCTCAGACGGTTTCGCTGACCGGGCTCTCACTAGCCGGCAGGGCAGGTTGACCTCCCAAGGAGGCTATGTTCTTTTCCCCTCGGACGGTTCCGCTGACCGGGCTCTCACTAGCCGGCAGGGCAGGTTGACCTCCCAGGGAGGCTATGTTCTTTTCCCCTCGGACGGTTCCACTGACCGGGCTATCACTAGCCGGCAGGGCAGGTTGACCTCCCAGGGAGGCTATGTTCTTTTCCCCTCGGACGGTTCCACTAACCGGGATCTCACTAGCCGGCAGGGCAGGTTGACCTCCCAGGGAGGCTATGTTCTTTTCCCCTCGGACGGTTCTGCTGACCGGGCTCTCAATAACCGGCAGGGCAGGTTGACCTCCCAGGGAGGCTATGTTCTTTTCCCCTCGGATGGTTCCGCTGATCGGGATCTCACTAGCCGGCAGGGCAGGTTGACCTCCCAGGGAGGCTATGTTCTTTTCCCCTCGGACGGTTCCGCTGACCGGGCTCTCACTAGCAGGCAGGGCAGGTTTGTTGAAACCAGTAACCTGGTTTCAGCGTTCGAAAGGGGGTTGCGACTAACCCTTACTTGACCTAAGCCTAGACCCTTGACCGGTTACTAGGAACTAGGAGACTTGGCCTTGATGAAAACCGGAGTCTAGAGACAGACCTCTTAAGCTTCAGCGTGGAGGTTCCACCGCACACCCGGAAGCTCACTCGGAACTTCCCCTCCCAAGCCAATGCTGAGCCTGGGCACCTTGGAGGGCACTAAGGATCACCTCACCGTCCACCTTCAATGACAGAGGGAGGGGAGGGGTAGTGCTTGCTCACACGCGAGGGAGGGGGTAGGAACCAACCCTTTCCAAGGTTCCCATGAGGGTCTATTTATAGACTTCCCAAAATTGGGCTGCGGATAGCCGAAATTTCACTATCCGCAGCTCGACCATGACCATGAACGGACATCGCAGGAGTGGGGCGAGTGGGGCTCGAGGTGCCCACTCCCCCCCCCCCCCCTCGCTGGAGATCCTACCTGCCCCTCCCGAGGGTGCCGGGCGAGTGGGAGGGCCCCTCCCGCTCGCCCGGGCGAGTGGGAGAGCTCCTCCCACTCGCCCCAAGAGGGTCGGCGAGTGGGAGGCTCCTCCCACTCGCCCAAAGAGGGTCGGGCGAGTGGGAGGCTCCTCCCACTCGCCCAAAGAGGGCCGGGCGAGTGGGAGGGTTCCTCCCACTCGCCCGAAGGGAGCCGGGGGAGCGGGTGCTCCCTCTGCTTCCCCTCGCTTCCTCTTTTGGCCTTGATCGGTTCCGACCGTTTCTGCGCGGTCGTTTGGCTTGTTTCGGTCACCTTCACTGTCTCGGCCTCATCCGGGTCGGGTCACACCGACTCGGAAAATATGAGGGTTGTACATAATCCCCGCTCTTTTCGAGCTTGTCTCAAGATCGGAAAGAAAGTCCAACCCACCTATTTGACGAGTAGGTGGGACCTGAGGGGGATCCGCGAAGGGACCTGCCAACGGGATACCCCTGCCGAGTCCTTCGGCTGAACCTGACTTGAGTCGGAAGGCAAACCTTTCTCCACTAGACACCCCTCCTGTGAGGCGAGCTCACATGGAGGTGGAGGAACTCAACGCCTACCAGGGAGCCGAGCTCACCTGGAGGTGGAGGAACTCAACACCTAACAGGGAGCCGAGATCACATGGAGGTAGAGGAACTCAACACCTAACAGGGAGCCGAGCTCACCTGGAGGTGGAGGAACTCAACGCCTAACAGGGAGCCGAGCTCACCTGGAGGTGGAGGAACTCAACGCCTAACAGGGAGCCGAGCTCACCTGGAGGTGGAGGAACTCAACGCCTACCAGGGAGCCGAGTTCACCTGGAGGTGGAGGAACTCAACGCCTAACAGGGAGCCGAGCTCACCTGGAGGTGGAGGAACTCAACGCCTAACAGGGAGCCGAGCTCACCTGGAGGTGGAGGAACTCAACGCCTAACAGGGAGCCGAGCTCACCTGGAGGTGGAGGGACTCAACACCTAACAGGGAGCCGAGCTCACCTGGAGGTGGAGGAACTCAACACCTAACATGGAGCTGAGCTCACCTGGAGGTGGAGGAACTCAACGCCTAACAGGGAGCCGAGCTCACCTGGAGGTGGAGGAACTCAACACCTACCAGGGAGCCGAGCTCACCTGGAGGTGGAGGAACTCAACGCCTAACAGGGAGCCGAGCTCACCTGGAGGTGGAGGAACTCAACGCCTACCAGGGAGCCGAGTTCACCTGGAGGTGGAGGAACTCAACGCCTAACAGGGAGCCGAGCTCACCTGGAGGTGGAGGAACTCAACCCCTAACAGGGAGCCGAGCTCACCTGGAGGCGGAGGGACTCAACACCTAACAGGGAGCCGAGCTCACCTGGAGGCGGAGGGACTCAACACCTAACAGGGAGCCGAGCTCACCTGGAGGCGGAGGAACTCAACACCTAACAAGGAGCCGAGCTCACCTGGAGGCAGAGGAACTCAACACCTAACAGGAAGCCGAGCTCACCTGGAGGCGGAGGAACTCAACACCTAACAGGGAGCCGAGCTCACCTGGAGGTGGAGTAACTCGACACATCATCAGACCGGCTTCTCTTCTTGGAGCCTTATCAACCCAAACGAATCTACCTGACGAGCCACCCAGCGACCGGCATCAACAAGCCCGGGCGAGTGGTCTCCAGTCGAGGACTCAACTTAAAACGAATCTACCCGATGAGCGACCCAGCGACCGGCATCAACAAGCCCGGGCGAGTGGTCTCCAGTCGAGGACTCGACTTAAAATGAATCTACCCGACGAGCCACCCAGCGACCGGCATCAACAAGCCCGGGTGAGTGGTCTCCATTCGAGAACTCGACTTAGAACGAATCTACCCGACGAGCCACCCAGCGACCGACATCAACAAGCCCGGGCGAGTGGTCTCCAGTCGAGGACACGACTTAAAACGAATCTACCCGACGAGCCACCCAGCGACCGGCATCAACAAGCCCGGGCGAGTGGTCTCCAGTCGAGGACTCGACTTAGAACGAATCTACCCGACGAGCCACCCAGCGACCGGCATCAACAAGCCCGGGCGAGTGGTCTCCAGTTCGAGGACTCGACTTAGAACAAATCTACCCGACGAGCCACCCAGCGACCGGCATCAACAAGCCCGGGCGAGTGGTCTCCAATCGAGGACTCGACTTAGAACGAATCTACCCGACGAGCCACCCAGCGGCCGACATCAGCAAGCCCGGGCGAGTGGTCTCCAGTCGAGGACTCGACTTAAAACGAATCTACCCGACGAGCCACCCAGCGACCGGCATCAACAAGCCCGGGCGAGTGGTCTCCAGTCGAGGACTCGACTTAGAACGAATCTACCCGACGAGCCACCCAGCGACCGGCATCAACAAGCCCGGACGAGTGGTCTCCAGTCGAGGACTCGGCCTAGATGCTATCTTTAACTATTTTTGATATATTACAAATAGATTACATACCATTACAATGCGCTTCCTTGCGCTTACTCGGCCACATGCACCTTGGCCTTCTCATTCATCACTTCCTCCATCTCCTCAGCCTCCTCCTGGTCCTTCCGGGTATAGCTGTCTCCTCTCTGTCGAGGCTCTTCTTCCTTTCCTTACCTCCAGAAACTCTGGGCATGTGGCTGTCGCGTGGCCCTCCTGCTGATGGAAGTCACAGTACGACAATGCCATCATCCTTGCTTCCTTCCCTGCGCGACCCCTCTTCTTATTTCCTCTTTTTCGGCCAATCGTCATGGTTTGCAGGGGGTGGGGTTGCAATGGCCTTGTGTCCGGCTGCCTCCCTGCTGGGTTGAACCGTCCCTCCTCCCCCTGAAAGTTTTCTCTCCCTTGGAAATGGACTCTTCCTTGGAAATGGCCTCTTCCTTGGCCTCGAGGGGGTCCTCCTGGCGGCCTCCAGGTCGGTAGGGCGACTGGTGGTTGAAACTCCCAGCCTTGCTCCTGCCCAATGGGGGGTCCTTGGTGTCCCTGACTCCTCATCTCCTCCTTTCTTCTTCCTCCATGCTCTTTCCTTTCTTCCTCTGCTACCTGGGCTAACCTCGCCACGAACTCCTGGTTGGTGGCCTCGCACTCAATTTCCCTATCAGCGCGCTCCATCAGCTCCTCGAAAGACAGGGGGGATCCCGAGTTAGACTCATCCTGAACAACCCCTGCTGCAGCACAAGGGTGAAGGCTAGTTGCAGGGTGTGCCCGGGCACCTCGACGACGAGGAGGACCTCCACCTGGAACCTATCCATGTAGCTAGCCAGCGTCTCCCCTGACTTTTGTCGGACCAAGAACAAGGTCTCCACCCCTTTCCTCCTCTTCTTCGAGGTAGAGAACCTCAACAAGAAATTTCGGCGTAAGTCCTCGAAGCTGTAAATGGTGCCCACCGGGAGCTGGTGGAACCAATCTCTTGCCTTTCCCTGGAACGGGACGGCGAAGAGCTTACATTTAAAAGCATCTGATATCTGCCTGATCGAGGTCATGTCCTCAAACCATTGAAGATGATGGAGATGATCATTGCTTCCTTCATAGTAGGACATGGCGGGGTCGCGGAACCCATCTGGAACGGGGGCTGACACGATCAGCTCGCAAAAAGGACTTCTCCACCCTCTCTGATTGGACGGAGGCATTCCTATCATCTCCCTGCCGGGGCAGCTGTTCCCGGGCGAGCTGTTGAAGAGCACTCGCGCTTGGAGGCTCAAACCCTCCTCCGAGGCCGGCTCTCTTCCTTGCGGATGGGTTCTCCCCACTTCCATCGAGGGTGGTGTGGTGATCCTAGGTGCAGGTGGTGTCGAGCACTCGCCACGAGTGGGAGGTGCGACCTGCAGGAGCTCCAAGATCCTCTTACTGAACTCATCGAAGGCACTCTTCTTGACATACTCACAAATAGGAGGCGTGTCCCCCAACTCGTCGTTTCCAGCCATGAGGCTCGGCTCAGAGCTTTCCGAACTAGTCGCTTCCACGCTCACCGCACCAGAATGTTGAAACCAGTAACCCGGTTTCAGCGTTCGAAAGGGGGTTGCGACTAACCCTTACTTGACCTAAGCCTAGACCCTTGACCGGTTACTAGGAACTAGGAGACTTGACCTTGATGACAACCGGAGTCTAGAGACAGACCCCTTAAGCTTCAGCGTGGAGGTCCCACCGCACACCCGGAAGCTCACTCGGAACTTCCCCTCCCAAGCCAATGCTGAGCCTGGGCACCTTGGAGGGCGCTAAGGATCACCTCACCGCCCACCTTCAATGACAGAGGGAGGGGAGGGGTAGTGCTTGCTCACACGCGAGGGAGGGGGTAGGAACCAACCATTCCCAAAGTGCCCATGGGGGTCTATTTATAGACTTCCCAAAATTAGGCTGGGATAGCCGAATTTTCACTATCCGCAGCTTGACCATGACCATGAACGGACAGCGCAGGAGGGGGGGGGGGCGAGTGGGGCTCGAGGTGCCCACTCCCCCCCTCGCTGGAGGTCCTACCTGCCCCTCCCGAGGGTGCCGGGCGAGTGGGAGAATCCCTCCCACTCGCCCCCAAGGTTGGCCGGCGAGTGGGAGGGCCTCTCCCACTCGCCGGGCGAGTGGGAGGGCCCCTCCCGCTCGCCCGGGGAGAGTGGGAGGGCTCCTCCCACTCGCCCTACATGGGGCCGGCGAGTGGGAGGGCCCCTCCCATGTAGGGCGAGTGGGAGGGCCCCTCCCACACGCCCAAAGAGGGCGGCGAGTGGGAGGCTCCTCCCACTCGCCCAAAGAGGGTCGGGCGAGTGGGAGGCTCCTCCCACACGCCCAAAGAGGGCCGGGCGAGTGGGAGAGTTCCTCCCACTCGCCCGAAGGGAGCCGGGGGAGCGGGTGCTCTCTCTGCTTCCCCCCACTTCCTCTTTTGGCCTTGATCGATTTCGACCGTTTCTGCGCGGTCGTTTGGCTTATTTCGGTCACCTTCACTGTCTCGGCCTCATCTGAGTCGGGTCACACAGACTCGGAAAATATGAGGGTTGTACAAGGTTGACCTCCCAGGGAGGCTATGTTCTTTTCCCCTCAGACGGTTCCGCTGACCGGGCTCTCACTAGCCGGCAGGGCAGGTTGACCTCCCAGGGAGGCTATGTTCTTTTCCCCTCGGACGGTTCCGCTGACCGGGCTCTCACTAGCTGGCGGGGCAGGTTGACCTCCCAGGGAGGCTATGTTCTTTTCCCCTCGTACGGTTCCGCTGACCGGACTCTCACTAGCCGTCAGGGCAGGTTGGCCTCCCAGTGAGGCTATGTTCTTTTCCCCTCGTACGGTTCCGCTGACCCGGCTCACACTAGCCGGCAGGGCAGGTTGACCTCCCAGGGAGGCTATGTTCTTTTCCCCTCGGACGGTTCTGCTGACCGGGCTCTCACAAGCCGGCAGGGCAGGTTGACCTCCCAGGGAGGCAAAGTTTTCTTCCCCTCGGATGGTTCCGCTGACCGGGCTCTCACTAGCCGGCAGGGCAGGTTGACCTCCCAGGGAGGCAAAGTTCTTTTCCCCTCGGATGGTTCCGCTGACCGGTCTCTCACTAGCCGGCAGGGCAGGTTGACCTCCCAGGGAGGCAAAGTTCTCTTCCCCTCGGACTGTTTCGCTGACCGGGCTCTCACTAGCCGGCAGGGCAGGTTGACCTCCCAGGGAGGCTAAGTACTTTTCCCCTCGGACGGTTCCGCTGAACGGGCTCTCACTAGCCGGCAGGGTAGGTTGACCTCCCAGGGAGGCTATGTTCTTTTCCCCTCGGACGGTTCCGCTGACCGGGCTCTCACTAGCCGGCAGGGCAGGTTGACCTCCCAGAGAGGCTAAGTTCTGTTCCCCTCGGACGGTTCCGCTGACCGGGCTCTCACTAGCCGGCAGGGCAGGTTGACCTCCCAGGGAGGCAAAGTTCTCTTCCCCTCGGACGGTTCCGCTGACCGGGCTCTCACTAGCTGGCAGGGCAGGTTGACCTCCCAGGGAGGCAAAGTTTCCTTCCCCTCGGATGGTTCCACTGACCGGGCTCTCTCTAGCCGGCAGGGCAGGATGACCTCCCAGGGAGGCAAAGTTCTCTTCCCCTCGGACGGTTCTGCTGACCGGGCACTCACTAGCCGGCAGGGCAGGTTAACCGCCCAGGGAGGCTATGTTCTTCTCCCCTCGGACGGTTACGCTGACCGGGCTCTCACTAGCCGGCAGGGCAGGTTGATCTCCCAGGGAGGCTATATTCTTTTCCCCTCGGACGGTTCCGCTGACCGGGCTCTCACTAGCCGGCATGGCAGGTTGACCTCCAGGGAGGCTATGTTCTTTTCCCCTCGGACGGTTCCGCTGACCGGCCCTCACTAGCCGGCAGGACAGGTTGACCTCCCAGAGAGGCAAAGTTCTGTTCCCCTCGGATGGTTGCGCTGACCGGGCTCTCACTAGCCGGCAGGGCAGGTTGACCTCCCAGGGAGGCAAAGTTCTCTTCCCCTCGGAGGGTTCCGCTGACCGGGCTCTCACTAGCTGGCAGTGCAGGTTGACCTCCCAGGGAGGCTAAGTTCTTTTCCCCTCGGACGGTTCCGCTGACTGGGCTCTCACTAGTCGGCAGGGCGGGTTGACCTCCCAGGGAGGCTATGTTATCTTCCCCTCGGACGGTTCCGCTGACCGGGCTCTCACTAGCCGGCAGGGCAGGTTGACCTCCTAGGCAGGCTAAGTTCTTTTCCCTTTGGACGGTTCCGCTGACCAGGCTCTCACTAGCCGGCAGGGCAGGTTGACCTCCCAGGGAGGCAAAGTTCTCTTGCCCTCGGACAGTTCCGCTGACCAGTCTCTCACTAGCCGGCAGGGCAGGTTGACCTCCCAGGGAGGCAAAGTTTTCTTCCTCTCGGATGGTTCCGCTGACCGGGCTCTCTCTAGCCGGCAGGGCAGGTTGACCTCCCAGGGAGGCAAAGTTCTCTTTCCCTCGGATGGTTTCGTTGACCGGACTCTCACTAGCCGGCAGGGCAGGTTGATCTCCCAGTGAGGCTATGTTATTTTCCCCTCGGACGGTTCCGCTGACCCGACTCTCACTAGCCGGCAGGGCAGGTTGACCTCCCAGGGAGGCTATGTTCTTTTCCCCTCGTACGGTTCCGCTGACCGGACTCTCACTAGCCGGCAGGGCAGGTTGACCTCCCAGGGAGGCTATGTTCTTTTCCCCTCAGATGGTTCCGCTGACCGGACTCTCACTAGGCGGCAGGGCAGGTTGACCTCCCAGGGAGGCAAAGTTCTTTTCCCCTCGGATGGTTCCGCTGACCGGGCTCTCACTAGCCGGCAGGGCAGGTTGACCTCCTAGGGAGGCAAAGTTCTTTTCCCCTCGGATGGTTCCGCTGACCGGGCTCTCATTAGCCGGCAGGGCAGGTTGACCTCCCAGGGAGGCAAAGTTTTCTTCCCCTCGGAGGGTTCCGCTGACCGGGCTCTCACTAGCCGGCAGGGCAGGTTGACCTCCCAGGGAGGCAAAGTTCTTTTCCCCTAGGACGGTTACACTGACTGGGCTCTCACTAGCCGACAGGGCAGGTTGACCTCCCAGGGAGACAAAGTTCACTTCCCCTCGGACGGTTCCGCTGACCGGGCTCTCACTAGCCGGCAGGTTAGGTTGACCTCCCAGGGAGGCTAAGTTCTTTTCCACTCGACGGTTCGGCTGACCGGGCTCTCACTAGCCGGCAGGGCAGTTTGTCCTCCCAGGGAGGCTTTGTTCTTTTCCCCTCGGACGGTTCCGCTGACCGGGCTCTCACTAGCCGGCAGGGCAGGTTGACCTCCCAGGGAGGCTAAGTTCTTTTCCCCTCGAACGATTCCGCTTACCGGGCTCTCACTAGCCGGCAGGGCAGGTTGAGCTCCCAGGGAGGCATAGTTCTCTTCCCTTTGGACGATTCCGCTGACCGGGCACTCACTAGCCGTCAGGGCAGGTTGACCTCCCAGGGAGGCAAAGTTTTCTTCCCCTCGGATGGTTCCGCTGACCGGGCTCTCTCTAGCCGGCAGGGCAGGTTGACCTCCTAGGGCGGCAAAGTTCTCTTCCCCTCGGACGGTTCCGCTGACAGGGCTCTCACTAGCCGGCAGGGTAGGTTGACCTCTCAGGGAGGTTATGTTCTTTTCCCCTCGGACGGTTTGGCTGACCGGGCTCTCACTAGCCGGCAGGGCAGGTTGACCTCCCAGGGAGGCTATGTTCTTTTCCCCTCGGACGGTTCCGCTGACCGGTCTCTCAGTACCCGGCAGGGCAGGTTGACCTCCCATGGAGGCTATGTTCTTTTCCCCTCGGATGGTTCCGCTGACCGGGCTCTCACTAGCCGGCAGGGCAGGCTGACCTCCTAGGGAGGTTAAGTGTTTTTCCCCAACATGACCCCGCTAGCCAGGCTATCACCAGTCGGCAGGGTGGCCCCCCAGGAAAGCCTTAGTAGATTTTCACCAGGATGAAGTGGAGTCTTCCCAATTTTTTTTGGCGCCACTCGCCGAATGTGCAGCGTTGGACTTTTCTTTCTGAGCGTGTACCTCGCTCGAAAAGAGCGGGGATTGTGTACAACCCTGTATTCGCCGAGTGGGCCCCCAGATCCCATGAGGTATTTTTGACATCATTTCTTAGTATCTTCCAGGGCAGGGAGAGAGTAGGGCGAGCGGTGAAGGTAGACACCTCCATCTCACCCAGCTCGTGCAGGAGGCGAGCATGAGGGGGGGGGGGGGGGGGGGGCGAGCTCCTCTCACCCCCGCTCCCAAGGAGGGTGCGAGCTCCTCCCGCCCCGCTCCCACCAAGGGGGGCGAGCTCCTCTCGCCCCCGCTCCCAAGGAGGGGGCGATCTCCTCTCGCTCCGCTCCCACCAAGGGGGGCGAGCTCCTCACGCCCCTGCTCCCAAGGAGGGGGCGAGCTCCTCTCACCCCCGCTCCCAAGGAGGGGGCGAGCTCCTCTCGCCCCGCTCCCAGCAAGGGGGGCGAGCTCCTCTCGCCCCCGCTCCCAAGGAGGGGGCGAGCTCCTCTCGCGCCGCTCCCAGCAAGGGGGGCGAGCTCCTCTCGCCCCCGCTCCCTAGGAGGGGGAGAGCTCCTCTCGCGCCGCTCCCAGCAAGGGGGGCGAGCTCCTCTCGCCCCCTCTCCCAAGGAGGGGCGAGCTCCTCTCGCCCCACTCCCAACAAGGAGGGGACGAACTCCTCTCGCCCCGCTCCCAAGGGGGGCGAGCTCGTCTCGCCCCCGCTCCCAAGGAGGGGGCGAGCTCCTCTCACCCCGCTCCCAGTAAGGAGGGGGCCAGCTCCGCTCGCCCCGCTCCCAAGGGGGGCGAGCTCCTCTCGCCCCCGCTCCCAAGGAGGGGCGAGCTCCTCTCGCCCCCGCCCCAGCAAGGAGGCGAGAGGAGGAGGGGCGACCTTCCCCCCTCTCGCCCCAGCTCCAGTAAGCAGGATGGTCTGTGTGAGGACCCTGACCACAGCCTGGCGCACCAGCGCTGCCTTTCATCCCAGGCCCCCACATGGGCCGCAGCCCATGCCACCCCAACCCCTCTCCGCGCCTATTCGGCCACGACGGGTTGTTGGAGACCGCAACCTCCCTTTGACGAGAAGTGATCCAGTTAAGCGCCTCTATGTGGAGTTCCCAGGAGGTCACCTATCCCAGAATTGCTCCCATCCGAGCACGCTTAACTATAGAGTTCTTTCACTTCTCATCACCATTGTGAGGACCCTGACCACAGCCTGGCGCTCCAGCGCTGGTGCGCCAGGCTGTGGTCAGGGTCCTCACATTAAAAGTGCACTTTTTATGTGAGGACCCTGACCACAGCCTGGTGCACCAGCGCTGCCTTTCGTCCCAGGCCCCCACATGGGTCGCAGCCCATGCGACTCCAACCCCTCTCCGGGCCTATTCGGCCACGGCGGGTTGTTGGAGACCACAGCCTCCCTTTGACGAGTAGTGATCCAGTTAAGCGCCTCTACGTGGACTTCCCAGGAGGTCACCCATCCCAAAATTGCTCCCGCCCGGCACGCTTAACTATAGAGTTCTTTCACTTCTCATCACCATTTGAGCTGCAGTGCTGGTGCGCCAGGCTGTGGTCAGGGTCCTCACATTGAGTTATTAGAAGCCCAATCTTGCTTAGAGATAAAAAATAACATGTGTTATATTGAAGTTATAATATCATATGAAGATGAACCAAAGAGCATAACTTCATACATAACCCCAGTTGAGTTAGCATGTATATCATCTTCTTTATATTATTAGAGAGAAAACACACTTATATCTTAGGCTGTTTATGTCAGTCTTGGTTTCAGTATAGTTGAGCCATTCGATCCCGCCGGTCAACGACTTTACGAGAATGCACATCATTAGTGTGAAAACGAAAAAATCATACCATTTTTACTTGAGAGGCGAATCCGAGATCTTAGCTATTACAAAAATACTTAAAAATCTCCTCTATTCGCGTGAAAACGAAAATGTGACATCTTCCCGTGAGTAAATAAATGAAAAACAACATATGATTAAAACTCTGTTTGGGACAGCTCTAACGGATGGAAAATCTATTTTTTAACCGCCAGAGCTGTTTTTTAACTGTTTGGGACAGCTCTCTAGTCCAGCTTCTTGAAAAGTGCTTCTTCAAATAAGCTGTTTTAGAGGCTCTTTGAGAAGCCAGTCCAACATAAGCTCTGTTTGGCGCGGGGGTTGGGAGCGCCGATCCTCCATCCGCAACCCCCTTCCGCAACCGCGGCAGCTCCCCTGCGGTTGGGGGAGCGCTTTTTTTCCCGTTTTCAGCGGCGGGCGCTGCGATCCGCGCCCGCCAACCACCGCCCCAAACGACGGTGAACTGCGACTGCGGATCAGAGCTTGGATTCCTGATCCGTAGCCGCCGTTCCAAACAGAGCCATAGCTTTCTAAAAACCATTTTTTCTGCTTTTAGCTTTTTCTCTTTTATTAACTCCACCTCGTTGAATACCACTCCAGCATTTTCGTCCGAGCGTACATTTTCGGTGGGGCACTCGCTTTCGGCTGGACACTCATTTTTCGCCCGAGCAGTCATTTTTCTCCCGAAATCTCGTTATTTTCGCTCGGGCGCGCATTTTTTCCCGAGCAGTCATTTTTCGCCTGGGCGCGCGTTTTTTGCCAGGGCGCCAGATTTTCGCCCGATCGGCTGTTTTTAGTCTGGGCTGCCGTTTTTCGCCCGGGAGGCCTTTTTTTCGCCCGGGCGCGCATTTTTAGGTTGAGCGCGCGTTTTTCGCCCGGACGTGCGTTTTTCGCCCGGGCGGCCATTTTTTGCACCGGCGCACATTTTTCACCCGGCAGCGTATTTTTTCGCCCGGACGCGCATTTTTTGCCCGGGCACGCGTTTTTCGACCGTGCGGCCGTTTTTCTCCCGGGCGGCTGCGGCTGTTTTTCGCCCGTATGAACATTTTTCGCCCGAGCGGCTATTGTTCTCCCGGGCGGCCGTTTTTGCCCGGGGAGCGGCGGTTTTTTCGCTTGGGCTCGCGTTTTTCGCTCATGTGGTCATTTTTGCCTGAGCGATCGTTTTTCGACCGGTCGACCGTTTTTTACCCGGACGTCCGTTTTTTGCCCGGGCGGCCGTTTTTCACCTGAGCGACCATTTTTTGCCCGGACGCGCGTGTTTGCTTGGGCGCGAGTTTTCACAACTATTATATTTCAATATGTTTGTTAAAAAAACAGTTTTCAAACAGTTGTTCTACCAAACAGCTTAAATGAAAAAACTATATTCGACCAGCACTTATGCAAAGACTCTGCAGCTCTCTCGTTATAGTTTTTCTGAAAGCTCTATTCTAAAAATTCTATTCGATCAGCAGTTTTTCCATCTGCTAGAGCTATCCCAAACTGAGCCTAAGTGTCGGTATCTTGTAAACCCGAACTCAAATCTAAATTCGGGGCTCGGACCCGAAAAATATAGGGACTGATTTTAAGTATATTATTTAGTAATTTGAGATCATAATTAAATAAATAAATTTTAGGGCTGATTTCATATAATAGATGACCATGAGGGCTGAATTAAAGAGTTTTTTCTTAATTTTTTTTTAATCATTTATGAGGGCAATTAATAGAAGCGCGGCTCTCTGAATCATCCATGGTCGCCATTCCCACAGAAATATAACTAGTCGTCTATGTCACTCTCCATGGTCACTGTCGAGTCTCTCTTCCTCCTCGTCTTCCTATTATGCGCAGGAGCCGTCGCCGTCGATGAAGAAGCCCTAATCGAGCGTTTCCAGCAGTACCTCCGCATTCGTACCGCCCACCCATACCCCGACTACGCCGGCGCAGTCTCCTTCCTCTCCGCCCAGGCTCGTTCCATTGGCCTCGAAACTCTAACGCTCGAATTCACGCCAGGAAAACCACTGCTCCTCCTCTCGTGGCCCGGCTCAGATCTCTCCCTTCCATCTCTCCTTCTTAACTCCCACCTCGACTCCGTGCCCGCGGAGCCCTCGCACTGGATCCATCCACCATTCTCTGCCCACCGCGATACCGACGGGCGTATCTATGCTCGCGGCGCCCAGGATGACAAATGCATCGCCATTCAGTACCTCGAGGCACTCCGCAATCTCAAGGCTCGTGGCTTCTCTCCTCTCCGATCCATCCACGTCTCCCTCGTCCCAGACGAGGAGATCGGCGGTGCCGACGGGCACGCGAAGTTTGTTGCCTCTGAGCAGTTTAGGCGTCTTAACATCGGATTCGTTCTGGACGAGGGCCAGGCCTCTCCCACGGATGAGCTCAGGGTCTTCTATGCTGATCGCCTCCCGTTTTCGTTGATCGTCAACGCGGTCGGTTCGCCAGGTCACGGATCGAAGATGTATGATGGCTCTGCAGTGGAGAATCTGATGGAGTGCGCAGAAGCTGTTGCCAGATTCAAGGACAGCCAGTTTGATTTAGTGAAGGCTGGAATCATGGCCGGATTCGAGGTCATCTCCGTGAATACTGTGTATATGAAAGCTGGCACGCCTACTCCCACTGTTAGTTATTATAGAAGAACTTGCTTTCTTTCATTTACTTTTATCACCCTTTCTCTTTGGATCGCACAACGCAGGTATATTCATGGCCAGAAACAATAAATAAGCTCTTGCTCTGCTTGTATTAGTAGAACTCCATTGTTCTGGAAGGATCTTCTCATAGATGATATTTCAGAAGATCTTGCTCATCGTTTCCATGCTTTTATGTTAATATTTGCATTAAATTATCAATAAAACTACCTTGTTCCCCAAAGGCCTTCTCAATAGGATTCCAAATGATCTTATAATATCTCTGTCATTATTCCCATTCTCCTAGAATATAAATCTTTGTTGCCATTGTAGCTACATTACATGCAGGTGCACCTTCCTGAACATTCTACTTCTTTTGTCCTCTTATAGAGATTCTTTTAGCCTCTTACTCATGCTAGTTACTACCTTGCATTTCACACAAAGACGTTCTAACTGTTGGAAATTGATCTCAGCCACCCCAACGCCTCCTGAATTTATTGGGCCTCCTCATATTTTGTTGATGGGACTTTTCATCTCCTGCTTCCGCTTCATCTTCTGCCTGCAATTAAACCAACATTAATTAGTTCTTAAGTTGTTGTATTATCTATTTAAACATGTACCTGTTGCTGCTTTGTTGTAACGATCTTTTCAATGAAAAAAATGTATCGATCTTCCCTCCTGTTCTACTTTCCTTTATAAGTTTTTATATATTCTATAGTGGTATCAGAGCATGATTCCCTTCCTGGGGCTATGCAAATCTTTCCGGCATATCACCATGTCCTCATCATCTACCACTTCCAACTCTACCAACATACCCACGTTCGATGGAGAAATGTAAGAGTACTGGAGCATAAAGATGAAGACGACATTCGTCTCAGGATTTATGGGATATCATCGAGACAAATGTTCCTTTCACAGAATCTGATCAGGAAGGAACTCCCTCGACACCCAATAAAGAACTGGTGATAAAAGATGCCAGAGCTCATCAACTCATCCAACTCGGTGTATCAAATGCAATTTTTCCACGGATAATGGGAGCCAAAACAGCTAAAGCCGCCTGGGACATTCTGAAAGAAGAATTTCAGGGATCCAGCAAACTCATCTCCATAAAATTCCAGACTTTGTGGAGACAATTTGAAACTCTCAAGATGCAAGAAAATGAAGATATTCGTACATTTTTTGCTCGGGCCACAAATATTATCAACCAAATTCAAAATCTTGGTGACACCATTACTGATCATCAGGTAGTTGTCAAGATTTTAGGAAATCTAACTAGAAAATTTGAACATGTGGTTGCCGCTATCGAAAAAGCCCATTCTCTTAATAAGCTTCCCCTCATTCAACTATGGGGTCATTGTTGTCTCATGAAGATCGGATATCAACAACACAACCATCCCTGGAAGATATGTTCAACGAAAAACTTTTGCTTTCTCAAACCACCTCCTATCCTAAACCAACAACCAAAGGTGAGCATATGAACTTTACCACACAACAACCTCCACAAAACACTAGCTTCTCTCACCCCATTTTTTCTCATAACAGCAGTTAGCCAACCAACTCTACTCACCACACGAACCATCTTCCCCAGCATGATCAACCTCCTAGTATTTATCAGCCACCCAACATGTATCCATATAATCCCTATTATCCTACCAACACAAGAACTACTCCTCAACATCCAACCCACACATTCACTTCAAATGTTGATCACACACAAAACAACTTCCATAACCATCCCTGGAACTCTCATCCTCGTGGCCGTGGAAAGGGAAAGTTCAATCCTCATCAAAGATATCACTCCTCTCCCAATCATCAATCCACCTCACATTGTTTCCTATGCAACAACAATACTCATGGAAACAAAGACTGTCAATACATGCAAACGTTGCAGAAAACCAATTCATACAGATCGTGATTGCTGGTATCAGGAGGATGTCAAATCCCCAAATGAAAACCCACCAGAAAATATGTTGTATATAAATGAAGAGAATGAAGAATCACACACCAACTGTTGGTATGTTGACAGCGGCTGCTCGAGTCACATGACCCATGACAAGCAATCCTTCATTTATCTTGACGATGGCTACAAATCAGAAGTCTACCTTGGTGATGGAAAGACTCAAATAATCGAAGGCAAAGGTACTATCTCATTTCTCACCACCTCAGGAGAGCAAAAGCTCATCACTGAAGTTTACTATGTGCCAAAGCTTACCCAAAATCTCATAAGTGTAGGACAACTAACACAAAAGGGCTACACCTTAACTTTCAACAAATAAGGATGCAGAATCATTCATGATTCCTCAAATCAGGAAATTCTGGCCATCTCCATGTCCAAAAATAGGGTTTATCCCTTCTTCATGGATGACTCTAATTTTCAGGCCCTTTATTCCTTTATTTCCAACTCTGCCATGCTCTGGCATCATAGATATGGACATCTCAATTATCAGTCCATCCAACAATTGAAACAACACAACATGGTAAGAGGACTTCTTAATCTCTCTTTTCATACTCATTTCTGTGAAAATTGTCAAGAAGGAAAAGCTCACCGTCTTTCCTTCCCCCAAAACTCGACATGGAAGAGTCCAGTCCCTTTGAACTTCGTCATGTTGACTTTGGGGGCCTGCTTCTACTCCCACTGAAGGAGGAGCCCAATACTTCCTGCTTATTGTTGACGACTTCTCAAGATTTATGTGGATCTTCTTTTTACAAAACAAATCTCACGCTTTTGATCATTTTTCTAAATTCTCCAAACTAATTGAAAACCAATTGGGCAACAAGATCAAATGTGTCAGAAGTGATAGAGGTGGTGAATTCTTGTCCAAAGAATTCAACTCCTTCTGTCAGGCGCATGGGATACGACGTGAGGTGACTGCCCCTAATTCACCTCAGCAAAATGGGGTCGTGGAACGAAGGAATAGAACCATTCTTGAAATGGCCAGGTCCTTGATTCATTCCAAACACTTGCCAAAGGAATTTTGGGTAGAAGCCTGCAACACTGCTGTCTATATCCTCAACAGATCTCCGACCAGAGCTCTAAAAAACTCAACCCCGTATGAAACCTTGTTCAGAAGAAAACCAAGTGTCGAGCACTTCAGGACGTTTGGGAGCATTGCCTATCATTTTATTGCCAGCAACATGAGAGAAAAGTTAGACAAAAAAACCTTGAAGTGCATTCTGATTGGATACAGCCTTGAGACAAAAAGTTACCGTCTCTACCACCCCCCAACAAGAAAGTTTATCATCTCCAGGAATGTAACCTTCAATGAAAATGAAGAATGGTGTTGGCGGTCAGAGGGGGAGAAAGACAAATGGGTTGTGGTTGCTTGTGACCCCATCCAAGTCAACAAAGCCATTCAACAAACCCCTTCCTCAGACTCAGATTCTCACATGTCAGATACAGAGGAGTCTCCCCTTTCATCATCACCAAAGAAAATGAAATCCTTGCATGAGATATACAACAATTGCAACCTGACCCTCTTTACCAGTTCCCGAACTTGCTTTGAAGAAGCATCCAAGACGGAAGAATGAATGAAAGCAATGACAGAAGAAATGAATATGATAGAAAAAAAATAATACTTGGTGCCTTGTTTACAAACCCCCAGATGCAAATGTTATAGGGCTGAAATGGGTTTACAAGATAAAAGAGGATGAAAATGGCAAGCCTGTTAAATATAAAGCAAGGATTGTTGCTAAAGGATTCTCCCAAGTTCCTGGGAGAGATTTTGATGAAACCTACACGCCTGTTGCAAGAATGGACACCGTTCGTCTAATTCTTGCCTTTGCCGCCCAACATCAACTTCCCATTTATCAACTAGACGTTAAATCATCATTTTTAAATGGAGTCATCACTGAAACTGTCTATGTTAGCCAACCTCAAGGCTTCGAGACATCTGAAAAACACAAGGTTTATAAACTATCAAAGGCTCTTTACGGATTGAAGCATGCACCTCGAGCCTAGAATTCCAACATTAACAATTTTCTGAGCACATAAAACTTCATCAAAAGCCCTAATGAAGCCTCCCTATACATCATGAGAGTCGGGAACAATAAGATTCTCATCTTTTGCATCTATGTAGATGATCTCATCATTACCGACAATGATCCCCTCCAGATAGAAAATTTCAAGAACAAAATGAAAAACACTTATGAAATGACTGATCTTGGATTGCTGAGATACTTTCTCGGGCTACAGGTCAAGCAAAGCCCTGGACAGATTTTTATTTCTCAAGAGCGATATGCTATTGATCTTCTAAAGAAGTTTTCTATGGATAATTGCAACTCCTGCGCCACACCTATGTCCCCAGGGATTTCTCTCACTCAGGCAGACGAAGAAGAGAGTGTAAACAATGAATCATATAGAAGTCTTGTGGGATCTCTCCTTTACCTCACACACAATCGGCCAGATATCGAATATGCCACAGGTATTATTTCTCGCTTTGTCAGCAACCCGAAAACGAGTCACATGCTTGCAGCCAAAAGGATTCTAAGGACTAAGATACATTCAAGGAACAAGAAACTATGGACTTGTCTATCAACAAGAAAAATTCAGTCATCTAAATGGATTTTGTGACTCAGATTGGGTAGGTTTCAGCAGTGACCGAAGAAGTACAAGGGGTTACATCTTCCTTTCCGGAAACAAGCCCATTTCCTGGTCCTCGAGGAAATAGAGCACGGTAGCCCTATCGTCCACTAAGGCCGAGTATATGGCATTATGCTCTGCCTCCTACGAAGCTGCCTGGTTAAAATGAATGAACAAAGAATTAGAAAGAAGAGATGGGGAGTGAGATATCATTCCAATCAACTGTGATAACCAGTCGGCTATTGCACTCGCAAAAAATCCAGTCTTTCACAAATGAAGCAAACACATAGATCTCAAATACCACTTTGTGCGAGAAATGGTCGAGAAAAAGGAAATCCAAATTCAGTTCTGCCCTACCGATAAACAGCTACCTGACATTTTAACAAAGCCCTTAGGAAGATTAAGGTTTGCTCAGCTGCGTTCAGCTCTGAATGTCAGGGATGACTCAGATCACAAGGGGGTGTTGGAAATTGATCTCAGCCACCCCAACGTCTCCTGAATTTATTGGGCCTCCTCGTATTTTGTTGATGGGCCTTTTCATCTCCTGCTTCCGCTTCGTCTTCTGCCTGCAATTAAACCAACATTAATTAGTTCTTAAGTTGTTGTATTATCTATTTAAACATGTACCTGTTGCTGCTTTGTTGTAATGATCGTTTCAATGAAAAAATGTTTTGATCTTTCCTCCTGTTCTACTCTCCCTTCTAAGTTCTTTTATATTCAATATAACTATGGATTCTAGTCTGATTTCAACTATAGGAAGTAGACTTTGGAAGTTGTCTTCATGCATTCATAGTTTACAACACTTTTTCTCCATAAATTAAGAGAAATATGTGGGTGTTCATGTAGTGCAACTTTGTATTTGTCGTAAATAAAATAACCTCTTCTTGACAAAGTCGAGGAGCAAATACTAATATAAATTGTTGTTTTAGCAAGTATGAGTTATGGATGACATTCTGGTTCTATTCTTTTAGGGGATCATCATAATATGCTTTTAGGGAAACCCTTGCAACAAATCTTATATGTTTGTATAAATCCCTTACAAGTGCTCTATTGTAATTATAAGGTTTCCCACTTCCTTTCATATATATATATATACACTACATTAAAGTAAGTTCCTTAAAAGAGTTTATGGTCCTCATATTAGACCATCAAAAGCATCCGGGCCATCTGATCTTTACATGAGAGGGAGGGGAAATTTTTTTATGGCCGAGGGTGAGAAAGAGGGAGAGAGAGTGGGGAGAGAAAATACTGTAGCTTTTTGACTTCAAGAGAGGGAGAGACAGGAGAGAGTGTGAGAATGCGCAAGAGAGGGTGAGTAGTTTTGACTTCGAGAGAGAGAGAGAGAGTCAGTAGTATCAAACAATTCTGCTAAAAGATGGAAGACTTAATTCTTTGGATTTGACAAGAGAGTTATTGTAAAAATTATTTCATTCACGCAACGACTTAAAGCCATTCATGCTAGCTTTCAAGTTTTAAATTTTGTTTATTTCTAATTTTCAATTTTATATGTTAATAATTAACTTTATTTATTGTAAAACGATAAAATTATTGATCGAAAATATGAAAATATAAAAAAGTAATAATTTTTCCCTTGACCTATCGAAGTGGAGGTGCATAGGCTCCATCCGTGAATGCTTTTGGATTGCACCCGCACTGCCTATGCCTCACTACTCTCAAGTGCACGACAAAGATGGGCTTCGACTATGCGTGACTGCTTTATTTGTGACAATCATATAATTTTTGAAGACCATAAATTAGGAAATCTTACATTTTCTTATATTTTACCAAAATATTTTAAATAACAAGTAGACATTGATTGAAAAATTACAAAAATATTGAAAAGAAAGTAAATAGTTACAACACGGAAAGACAAACAATCTTGTTCAAATTTTTTTAGCATCCTTAAGGGCTTCAATTTCGTAAGACGTTGGAAATAGGAAGGTCTATGTTTTGGCTCCCACGCAGTCAGTTATCTAGTAATTATATTATTATGATTCTGTAGCCTGTAGGTATCAAGTTAAGTTGTTATGAGTCGAGTCGTATTGAGTCGAGTTGTATGAGTCGAATCGAGTTGAGTCGTAGTTACGAGTTATTAAAGTCTTAGTGTTTTAATGTTCATGCATATCTTTATATTGGGTATGTACGCCCATGCCATCAGAGTCTTATATAAGGGGACCCTTTGGTAAAGTATGGGGTATCAATGAATTAAATCAAAATCTTTCTCTCTAACTCTTCTCCTTCTTTCTCAAGCCTCCTCTTCCTTCTTCCTATAGTTCTTCTTCTCATCTTCTTCACCATCTAGGGTCAGCCCCGTGTACCCTGCATCTCCACCACTACCTCCAAGGCTCCAATAAACCTCCAAAAATAAGCATATAACAAATTTGGTATCACAACGCGCCCTTCCTCCGACGCTATAGTTCTCCACCGGCCGCTGTCACCAATGGACTTCGCCCATTCTCCCTAAGGTTTTCACGGGCCAAACCCCACCAACCCGATCAATCCGGCATTTCCGCAGACATTTCAACATCCTCCTTGTCACACGATCGTCCAACCGATCGACCCCTCCAATGCTCGTTCTTCCACAACGCCTGCACACGGAAGCCATCGTCTTCCACAACGCCTGTGCATGAGAGCCATCGTATTCCCAACGACTTCGACTCCGTATACAACACCGTTCTCCTCTCCGCAACGCCTTCGATCTCCTTCCATCGTCGAGATCGAGCCCCAAGCTTTTGGTTCGCATCCGCTCCATCGTACCCTGCCTGCACCAGTGTCACATAGCCTTTATCAAGCCTCACACTCCGTTGTTCTCGTGCTGGCCTTATTCCGCACGCCGCATGCGGCACTTCACAAGTCTTTTTTTAAGTCTTGTTAGGCTCTCCAAATAGCGGTTGTATCGAGCCGTCCTGTAGTTCATTGATTTGAGGTATTAATTCTTAATTGGATTAATTACTCAATCAATTAATTTAGTGGGACATGAAGATAAATGCTTTGGAAGTGTCCGCCCTCCGTACGGGGCTATGAGAGATGTTGGCTGCCATGTCACGCCTCAACGACCACATCGACCGATTGGTGCTGTCGGGCCATTTCGAAGCTCCGCTTCCTACAACGCAATCGTCATCCAAGACAGAACATGTTGTCGCCCCTTCCATTCCAGCTTGGCCGGTCCCACCACTGTTGATGATTGCTCCACTGAAGTCGTTGATTACACCGCTAAAACCCCTGTCACTGTTGGACCCTACGGGCCGCTTCTTGACGCAGCTTCCACCTCCCCCGCAGGCCGCAGACGATTCCATCTCAGTCATCGCCGCAGTTTACACCACCGACATCGTCGCCTTCCGACCTAGCTATAGTGCCGCCACAATTTGTGTTGCCGCCGTCAATCCACGCGTTCTCCATCCCGCAGCCTCCGCTCCGGCCACCTGCTCCACTGGCCCCTCTGGAGGCATTACTTCCGCCGCCTGCCCCCCCGAGCTGGCGTCGCCGCTTCTGATCTCCGCAGCTCACATACAACCCAGTCTTTCGCTGCCCTCGTCCGTCTACCAGACACTTGCCTCACCTCCAGATATGTCTGGAAGTCTCTCCTCAGCACGTACCGCTACCACGCCCGCTCCGTACTGTCTTTTCTACCATCGGGGAGCACAATGATGACCTGCTGCTCTATGCAGCCTCCGCTACAACGACGCATTACTGGGAGCTGTTCTGGCGGGAAATTAAAGAGCCCGATGATCAGCTCATCAAGTATCGTTCGAGCTTGAGGGCAAGCTAATTTGAAGGACGAGTGAAATGTTATGAGTCTCACGCCGTTAGTTATCTAGCAATTATATTATTATTAGTCTTTAGGTATCAAGTCAAGTTGTATGAGTTGAATCGTATTGAGTTGAGTTGTATGAGTCGAATCGAGTTGAGTCGTAGTTACAAGTTATTAGAGTCTTAGTGTTTTAATGTTTACGCATCTCTTTATATTGGGTATTTACGCCCATGCCATTGGGGGTCTTATATAAGGGGACCCTTGGGTCATGTATGGGGTATCAAAGAATTAAATCAAAATATTGTTCTCTCTCTAACTCTTCTCCTTCTCTCTCAAGCCTCTTCTTTCTTCTTCCTCTAGTTCTTCTTCTCATCTTCTTCCCCATTCTAGGGTTAGCCCCATGTACCCCGCATATCCAACACTACCTCCGATAAACCTCCAAAAATAAGCACATAAGAGTCTCCAACTCATCGTGCTCATGCAAACCTTTGGGCACGTTCGGTATGACCATCTACATTTGTGGCCACGAGGGTACTCATCAGATTTATTCATCATATTTTTACCTTTATTAAGTAGGGTACCTGACTTATTTAAAAGCAGGGTCATAGGAAATATAATATTTGTTCAGATTTATCATTTCCTACTTTCGTACTTTACAATGCCAATTTTGTGTGTAAAAGATGGAGGGCTATGATTAATTTGACGGTGTTTATGAGGACCATCAAAGATAGGCAAAAATTTTTTTTTTTAATTAATAGCTATCATGCATGGGGCTACGCCCTTGCATGACACCTCTTTGTTCCGAGAGCGCTCCGCCCGTTCGTGGAAGCTTTAGATACACACGAGCTCCTCCCGTGCTACTAATTTGAAAAAGAAGTCAAAAAAATATTTTGTAACATTGTTTTAGAGAAAAAATTAAGAATAAAAAAGCTTAAATAAGAAACACCATCTCTCACCTAGTCCCACTTCCCCCCCTAGGTCCTAGCTAATGAGTTGGTTTAAGAGGCCTAGGATTTTTTTCTCTCACATCCTCTCTCTCTTTCCCCCCTCTCTTATTTAAAGATCAGATAGCCCATATACTTTTGATGATCTTATATGAGGACCATGAACTCTTATAAAGAAGAACTTTTAATGTAGTATAGATGTGCGTGTTTGTATTTATATGTATATAAGAAGTTGTATTTTTGATAACAACACAATATTTTTTATCAATTCCGCATGGTAGTACAATGGGCACAGAGCTTCGGTTAGAACTTTCGCGCAATCTCGTTCAGTGCAATCGTCTTCTCAACTCTTCTCCAACGATCTTTTTATTTGATCTGTCAAGTGTGATCAACTTTTCCAGCGTGTCGCGTTCTCATCTGACAACATCGCTTCTCCAACGCGATTTCCAAATAGGCACCCGCTTCAATAGCTCACATGAGAACTCCAATCCAATTACAGCATCACCGCTTACGATGATAACAACTTTTCTCCGGCAGCTAACTATCATAGTGAGGAGAATCGCATGATTAATAATGTGATTACTCTAGATGGAATGAATTGATCTTGACAAACTATGCCACATGGTCCCATTTTGTTTGTCGTTTCATTATTAGACGTGGTAAGATTGATTATATCACTGGTGAGATTCCTTGTCCTACTGGTTTCGTATATACCAAATTCAAGGAAAATTGTTGAGCCCGGGTAATCATCAGTGCTCAAGTGGGATCTTGACTCTTAAAATCCATGGAACTATTGTTATGGGTCTACATGATCCATTGTTTTATATGTTTAATCAAATGTCGTGTCTTGTATTTTTTATATTTTGCATATGCTTGTATTTGGTCCGAGTATCTAGATTTAATCGTAGTATCATCATGTATCTTCTATTTAAAGACTATTGGGTCATGAAATGGGCAAACATGAATTAAATCTTAGCTTTTCACGCTACCTCAGATCACCTCTTCGATGAGATATCAATACGCTACAAAGAAGCTCATAATAGGAACCTAATATTTCTCAAAGACATGTTTTCAACTTTACAGTGGAGATTTAAAAATTCTTCATAACATATATGGATCATTACTAATGCTATGTGAGTTTATCGAATCTCTAGAGAGCTTGCCACCATTTCTCAAAGAGATCAATCTATAAAGCATTACAATACTCTCTCAGCAATTGTGTTGAGTTAGACACCTTTCAGCAATATTCTACCGATTTTGCTTCAAGAATGTATTTATACTTCATGGCATAGAAGGAGATAATCCAATCTTACCAGTTCTTGGGCAGCCTTCATGACAAATGCGTCATGCTCTGATAAGACGTCCTCTCTACTGATCCTTTCCTTTTTTGGACATCACTGCCTCCAAGTTCTTTGAGGAATAACATGTCTAATTATGAGGACATTTGTCCAACCTACTACAACTGAGATGACTGTTTTTGCTACACGGTCAGCTCCATTCAACCAGTCATGAATATTTATTGAGAGTGTTGTTGTTGCATATGGGAGGTTAGATCGAGTTCAAGATCGTTTATGTGGTGGTTCTATACGTCAACCTTAGCGGAATAGATGCTCTCTTTGACAGAAGTTGTATCATCCTATTGAGAGGCATTTTATCTTACGTTTTCATCTTTGACCTCCACATCAAGCTCACAATACCTCTATGGAATTGTCTTCGTGTTGAATTCTTTGAGTTTTGCGCATTCCATACTTCTTAACATTTAGGTCATTTGGATGGACCCTCTGTTTCATCTTCGTTCATTTTTGTACGACTTATGCAACACCAATTGTTACCCCTATGGTTGGCGGTGGAAAAGATAACTAATATTTCTTAAGCAAAATCCCAAGAGGAGATCCTCTTGTCAGCCCTAGGCTCCAAATACAAGTCCCAAACTCAAGCATGAAAAAAAAGATACAAGAGAGGGAATATATATAACCCTCACAAAGTGACAAAACTGTAAATAATACTAAAAGATAGAAATGAGGAGACGCGCCCTCAATTAGTCTTGTCCGTCGTCTTTGGTCTCTGAGAGTAAACCCGCCAAGTAGTCGGGGCGTCTTCGCTCTCCGAGTCGTTCTCCTCCGTCGTAACAATACCCCAATTTGGAAAATTTGCCTTGTCCGCAAGACAAAACTCTGGAAACTGAGCGCAAAAGTCATCGCGGTACCACCACGTAGCGTCCGACTGGGGGAGGTGTTGTCAAGCTACCAACACCTGCTCACGACCGGCAGCCTGATCGGATGTGCGATCCAAGATGGATTCTTGAAGGTACAGGATGGCGTTGTCCGACCCAAAAGTGGATGATAAGGATTCTTCGACGGTGTGATCACCCACCACCTGTTTGAGCTTCGAGACGTGGAACACGGGATGGATCCTGCTGTGGGGCGGAAGGCGGAGTCGGTAGGCAACCTCGCCGATGTGTGCGATCGCCTCGAATAGCCCGTAGAAATGGCCGGGCAACTTAGGGTGGCTCCGCTGTGCGATGGAGGACTGGCGAGGGGCGGAGCTTGACAAACATTGAGTCTCCAATCTGAAACTGTACGTAATGGCGTCGTTTGTTGGCGTGGTGGATCATCTTTTGTTATGCCGCGTGGAGGCGGGTCTTCAGTATCCTGAGTGTCTTGTCGCGATCCATGATTAGATCTTGCACGCCCCCCTCATGACATTCTCTCGGGAGGTGCTGAAGGATGGTGGGCGGCGGGCGATCGTATACGGCCTGGAAGGGAGTCATGTCGGCGGAGTGGTGGAAGGCGGTGTCGTAAGATAATTCTGCCCATCCCTAATCACTCGCTCCAATCCCGTGGTCGATCTGACGTAAAGCAACGTAAGTACGTCTGTAGGCAACAGTTCAGGACCTCGTATTGGTCATCCGTCTGTGGATGGTAGGCCGAACTCATCCAGAGCTGCGTCCCCTGTAACTTGAATAACTCCCACCAAAAAGGCGCTCATGAAGACTCGTCACGATCACTAATGATCGAATGGGGAAACCCATGGAGGCATACCACCCCCGTAATGAAGGCATCGGTAACCAGCGATGTTGTAAATGGATGTCGTAGTGGAAGTGGTCGTACTTGGACAGACGGTCTACCACCACGAGAATGCAGTCATACCCTGAGGAGCGGGGGAGGCGCATAATGAAGTCCATCGTCAAATCCTCCAAGATGATGTCGGGTAGGGGCAAGGGTTGCAAGAGGCCCCCCCAAGAAAGTTGGCTTCGTCCTCGGAGTGTTGGCAGACCAAGAAGGCGACAACATAGTCCTCTACATGGCGGATCAAGCCCCTCCAATAAGGGGCCACGACTATGCGGTGGTAGGTGCGGAATGCACCGACATGGCCGACGGTTGGTGTGGCGTGGTACTCGACGAGGAGGCGTGGAATGCTGGGACGAATTCGCAAGCACCATGCGGCCTCGATATAGTAGCCGACCCCACACGAGGGTATATAGAGGGCATGCAGACGCATCAGCACGTAGGCGGTCAATGATGGCTTGCAGTATTGGATCGGGCTTCCACCTCACTCTGTAAAGATAGCTGCCTTTTGCCACACATGCCGTGAGATGGCTGTCAATTCCGCCGCGCCTGACTAGCAAGATAGCGCGTCCGCTGCCACGTTGGTCTTGCCCGAGCGAAACTCCACCGTGAAATCATAGCCCAAAAGTTTTGCTGTCGCGCTTGACTGGCAAGATAGCGCGTCCACCGCCACATTGGTCTTGCCCGAGCGAAACTCCACCATGAAATCATGACCCAAAAGTTTTGCCGCCCAAACTTGCTCTGTGGGAGTGGTCATCTTTTGATTCAGAAGATAGCGGAGGCTATGATGGTCCGTCCAGACAACAATTTGCCCCCCGAGCAAATTGGACCACCAATGTTGGATTGCCAGAACGACTGCCATCAACTCGTTATCGTAAGGGGAACGGGAGCGGACGGTGGTGGAGAAGGACCGACTGAAGTACGCGATGGGCCAGCCATCCTCCATGAGAACCGCCCCGACGCCGGTACCCAAGCCGTCACACTCCATCATGAATGGATGCAAGAAGTCTGACATGGACATAATTGGGGCGGTCACCAAAGCCTGATGTAAGGACGAGAAGGCGTCTGCTGCCTCTAAGGACTAATGCAAGGTCGTATCGACTGACTTGCGAAGCAGACATGTAAGAGGAAGAGTCATGGTACCGTAATCGCGGATGAAGCGACGATAATAGCAGGTCAGACCTAAGAATACTCAGACATCCCGCACTGTACGAGGTTGCAACCACTGCACAACCGCACTGACCTTGTTTGAGTCCATGGCCACTCCTCGAGCTGATATCGTATGGCCCAGGTATGAGATCTCGCGTTGGCCGAACGCGCACTTCTTCAAGTTGGCGACTAGCGAGCGTTGCCGCAGGGTCGCCAAGGTAAGCTCCAGATGGCGCAAGCGGCCCTGTCAGGTCAGGCTATATACAAGAATATCATTGAAGAACACCAGAACAAACTTACGAAGTACCGGGCGAAAGATATCGTTCATGGTTGCCTGAAAAGTAGCTGGGCCATTGGTCAGGCCGAAGGGCATGGTCAGGAACTCGTAGTGCTCATCATGAGTGCAGAACGCTGTCTTGTGGATATCCAATGCACACACCCGAATTTGATGGTATCCAAAGTGGAGATCGATCTTGGAGAAAACGATGGCGCTGCTCAACTCGTCCAAAAGCTTCTGGATGACTGGTATGAGGTATTTATCGGGCACGGTGGCTTTGTTGAGTGCCCGATAATCCACGCAAAAGCGTCGGCCGCCGTCTTTCTTCCGCACAAGAAGGATCAGGTAGGAAAATGGACTAGCACTGGGACAGATATGGTCGTCCGTCAACATATCAGACACAAGACGCTCGATTTCATCCTTCTGAATATGTCCATATCGGTAAGGGCGAACTGAGATCGCTCTGGTGCCCTCCTGGAGTGGAATAGAGTGATCGGTGGGTCGTTGGGGGGGGGGGGGGGGGGGGGCTCAGGACAGAAGCGAAGACATCAACAAACTTCGCCAAGATATGGGAGAGCTCAGGTGGCGATGGGAGGTAAGGAGTAAGTTTAGGATTGAGGCCTAAATTTTAGGAAAGTGGAGGAAGTCGGGTAGTGGGTTTAGTGTGAAGGTGGTTATAATAGTTATGTTGGTGGTGGAGGTGGTGGTTGGCTGGAGGTGGTGGTTGGCTGGAGGTGGTGGTCGTCGGAGGTGGTTTCCGGCGATCGCCGAAAAGCTGAAATGAAAAGAAGTTAATTGGCAGTAGTGGAGGGGTTTTGAGGAGGCGGTGGAGGTGTTGGTAATTGGTGTGCTTTTAGTACCAATTGGTGTGTGTTTAGCATCAATTGGTGTGCGTTTAGCGCCTTCCTTTTGTATTTAGCCCCACATCTCCAATCAAGTATTTGGTTCTTCTCATGTGTGTGTATATAGGGGAGCAATGCAACCGACTTGGATGTAATAAAAAATAACATTTTTTTTCCTATTTCTACTTGGTATCAGAGGGCGGTTCGCAAAACCGGTCCGGAGAAATTCCGCTTCCATGCCCGCAGCTTTGCTTCTCCCGCATTCGCACCTCCTCTGCTGGTAGCGTGAGGAATGGAACAACGCGCACCTCCTGTAGAGGGATCACAGTAGAGGAGCGCGCAGAGGGAGTGCAGGAGTGCCGCGGTAGGAGGAGTGCGCGAAGAGAGACTGTGCGTGCAGTGGGATTGTGACTGCCGCACGCACAAAGCAAAGCTAAGCAACGCCACGCGCGCACATGGAGTACGCGCACGGGATTGCGGCAGGGCCGCACGCGCAGAAGGCGGATGTGCACATTGCGCGCTACTAGGGTTGCAGAAGAAGTGTGACAGTTGTAGGAGGAGGAGCGCAATAGTCTTGTTGCGGCAGTGCGAGGGCTTCTGCAGGTCGCGGTGAACCTGGTGCGGCAAGGAGAACAAGCGCTCAAGTGCCCTTTGTGGCTCAATTTGTTTTATGGTAAAACAAAATGAAAAAAATCAATAAATAAACCAAGAGTTGTGCGTGCTCATGGAGAAATTGGTCGCCAAAATGGAGGCGGACTTAAAAGTATTCTTTGAGTTCTTGCGAATGTCCAAAGGAGGGGCTCGACTCAGTCGCCGTCGCCTCCGATGAAGCTAGATCTTCCCCCTGTAGAGTTGAAACTCGATGGATCGGCTACATACTTAAGTTGGTCGCGTCGGATGAATAGTGCACTCTCTAGGAGGAACCTGGAGGGCTATCTGACTGGTGAGAAGGGGAGTCAGAGAAGGACTCAGATGGGTACAACGAGTGGAAGACTACGCATAGCCTTCTACACATTTGGCTCCTCAACTCGATGGTCGCGTCTATCGCTGTCACGGTGGATGACATAGAGACCGCGAGTGGTGTTTGGGGGAAGTTGCGGAGAATTTATGCAGGAGTCGACAAAAAAAATGAGGGTGTTTCAAATCGAGAGGGAAATAAAAACGGTAATACAGGGAGATCGATTGATTCAGGAGTATGTCGCAGATCTGGAGCGACTGTGGGCAGACTATGATCATTTCTCACCTGCTGTATGTTGCAAAGATCCCGAGTGCACGAAAGGGGAGCGAAATGCTCAGAGACGGACTATGCACTTTATGAGGGGGCTTAACCCGACATTTGAGTCAAAGTGTGCAATGTTGCTCGCTCAGCCAAAAATTTCGTCACTGGATGAGACAATCTCAGCTGTGATGCAGGAGGAGAGTCGGATTAGGCTTCAGTCTGGTGCAACTGCACTTTCAGGGGTGAAATCTGCACTAGTGGTCACCAATTCAGGGCATATCAGATATAAGGGTGAGACACGACAGTGTTTCAATTGTGGTGAGATAGGTCATCTACGACATGCTTCCCCCAAACCACCAAGGGAGCGGGATGCTGGTGGATGGGGAAAGTTTGGGAGTCGTGCTTGCAGCCGTGAAGGTCGTAGGGGTGGTGGAAGACGAGCCTACCAGGCAAATCTGATGATAGCAGAGGGAGAGATAGAATATATTACGTCTAATGTGGGTTACTCAGAGGAGCAGGAGATTTTGGATGCTTACTCCCAGCTGATGCGGAGGAAGCAGAAGGGTATGATAGATGACACACTCACTCCAGCTTCATTAATGGGTATCGATGGCTCTTTTATTTACCCAACCGCAGGTACTTATGGTACACTTTCCCTCACATCTATACCCACACTAGATCACCAGATTAGATAGTCGATTTCGGGTGCTTCTCGACATGTCACTGGGTATGTTAGGGAATTTCGTTCGTATACTCCCCTAGCAGTCCCAAAACGCATTCAAACTGCCGATGACACAACTCAACCAGTGGTTGATAAATGTAATGTGCAATGTACCAACACGTTGACTCTGTCCAATGTTTTACATGCTCCTTTCTTTCCTATGAATCTCTTATCCATTAGTGTCATTATATCCCAACTAAATGTGTTGTTTTGTTTGATATCCCGAAGGTGATCTTCCAGGAGAAGGAGACCGACATGAGACTTGGGACTGACACATGACATAGTGGCTTGTGGTACCTGGACAGAGAAAGTATGGACTCGTCTCTTTCAACCATTATACAGGGTGTTACAAGAGATGGAAGGAGCGTGGTGGACTTGCTACTACTTCATCATCGGCGTCTGGGTCACCCTTCTTTTACTGTTTTGAGTCAGATGTATCCCATTTTGTGTAAGAAAGCTAATCATGAAAAACTTGTATGTGATGCGTGCGAGTTAAGAAAATATACCAGAAACTCTTATTCCTGTTCTGGTAGTATGAGTTCTTATCCATTTAGTCTAGTACATTCTGATGTTTGGGGACCATGTCCCACACCTACTGTGAATGGATTTCGGTATTTTGTGTCTTTTATTGACTGTTTCTCTCGTGTTACCTCACTCTATTTAATGAAAAATAAAAGCGATGTGTTTGACTACTTCAATGATTTCCACAAAGGCGTTCAAACTCAATCATGTGCAGTTGTAACGACCTTGAGGTTGGACAATAGGACATAGTACATTAACAAGGCATTTGGAGAGTACTTGTCGTCATATGGGATTAAACATCAAATCACTTGTCCATGCACACCAGAGCAGAATGGAGTAGCCGAACGAAAGAACATATCTTTTGGAAGTAACTCGGAATATAATGATATCTGTAGGAAAAGCTGAATCTTGTATGTATTACTTATGTACCCAAATACAAGGAGAGAATACATATTTATAGGAGAGAAGAGAGGAGAGAAAATCCTATACACAATGTGGGACTAAAGGAGAGAGAGAGAAATAAATACATAATAAATACAATAATGGGCCTAACTATGGGCCTTTGATATGGGCGTTTCTAACAATATCAATGAAGGTGTCGAAGTACTTGTGGGGGCAAGCTATTCTAACAACAACCTATTTGATTAATCGGATGCCTTCACGAGTATTGGATTGGAAGTCTATGATTGAGATGCTGCAAGGGATGAATGGAGACATTTTATCCCTCAAGACCTTTGGTTATGTGTGCTTCGTACAGGACAATAGACCAAATTTGGGGAAGCTGGATCCAAGTGCGCCGAAGTGTGTGTTTGTTGGGTATTCGACTACCCAAAAAGGGTATGCGTGTTGGAGTCTGGTGGAGAGAAAATTATTCGTCAGTATGGATGTCACGTTTAGAGAGCTTGAGCCATATTATTCCTCTTCGATTGACTCGCCACTTGGGGACTCACTCATTACAAACAGTATGAGGCGAGAGGGGGAGGATAACAGTGGTAGTGAGAGGCAGATAGTGAGTATCCTCTGACCTCGTGTGCAAAAGGGCGTGGAGTCAGCTAGGACACCGGTACATGAGAGAATGAATCTGTGGATGGCGGACCTCAAGTTCAGGGGAGGCTGAGAGTGAATACACGAAGAAGGCAGCAGAGTGAGGCTATAGTACCTACAGTGCCTACAGTGCCACTTGTGCCAAGTCCCTTGACTCCTCCTGCTTCGACTCCTGAGAAACTTACTCCATCCACCTCAACCTCAGAATTTACAAGTGATATAATTCCTCATCTCACTATTTCCACTCCCATACCGGTAAGGAGGAGTTCCTGCAGGAATGCGGGAGCTTAATCGATATGACTTTCCCCATAATATTGCCCAATTTGTTTCCTACTCTCATATATCACTTATACATGAAGCATTAATTGCTTCTTTGGACATTGTCTCTATTCCTAAATGTTGACAGGTTGCTAAGAAAGATCCACAGTGGAAAGCTGTAATGCTATAAGAACTTGGGGCATTGGAAAAGAATAAAACCTGTGATATTGTTGTTGAACCAGGAAACCACAGTTCAACCTTTGTGCCCGGAAACCACGGCTCGAGGAGTTCGGACTGGTGTAATTTGCTCTTACTTCTCCCGGGTTCAATCCTTAGACCGGGCACTCCAGACTAGGAAACTCACTCACAGAGGGTGGAAAACTAGAAGCAGACCCCCGAGCTGCAACGAGGAGGTCCCGCCATTAACCCGGAAGATCCAAAGAACTTCCCCTCCCAAGCCAATTGCTGAGCTGGGCACCTTGGAGGGTGCTAGAGAGTTCTTGCCCACCCACCCGGAAACCTCGGTGAGTAGCAAGTCGGACCTCCCTAGCAGACCAAAGTTAACCAGAGGAGAGAAAGACAAGTCAGAGATCCTCTCTAAAGGTGCCCTTGGGGGTCTATTTATAGTTTTCTTAAAACGACCTGCGGATAGCGGAATCCCGCTTCTTGGTTTCACTAAGCGCAACCCAAATTGGCCTGCCAACAGTGGAATCCCGCTGTTTGGAACGGCTAACTGCAGGCCAGGATGGAATCACTTGGGAAAAACAGACCACCAGTCAACCAGGCGAGACCAGACCACTCCGCGCCGACTCGCCGGAGCGGCGAGTGCCCTCCAGAGCTGGGACTCGCCACTCGCTACTGAGCTAGGGGCGAGTGCATGCTGGGGGCCAGTGTGAGCTGGAACCCACCACTCGCCCGGCTTACTCGCTCAAGCCTAATCTTGCTCCAGGTCACCTGATGGCTTGATGAATCCACTCGGCAAACACGGGGTTGTACACTTGTATCGCTACCACCATGAAAAAAGGCAGTTGAGTGCAAGTGAGTTTTCACTGTGAAACAAAACCTAGAAGGTCGGGTTGAGCGCTACAAGACTCGATTAGTAGCAAAGGGATACTGTCAGACTTATGACATCGACTACGATGAGACCTTTGCACCCATCGCAAAGATGAGCACAGTGCGAACACTGATATCCTTGGCGGCAAATGAGGGATGGAAACCAATTTCTGAGACTTGGGACTGACACATGACATAGTGGCTTGTGGTACCTGGACAGAGAAAGTATGGGCTCGTCTCTTTCAACCATTATACAGGGTGTTACAAGAGATGGAAGGAGCGTGGTGGTCTTGCTACTACTTCATCATCGGCGTCTGGGTCACCCTTCTTTTACTGTTTTGAGTCAGATGTATCCCATTTTGTGTAAGAAAGCTAATCATGAAAAACTTGTATGTGATGCGTGCGAGTTAAGAAAATATACCAGAAACTCTTATTCCTGTTCTGGTAGTATGAGTTCTTATCCATTTAGTCTAGTACATTCTGATGTTTGGGGACCATGTCCCACACCTACTGTGAATGGATTTCGGTATTTTGTGTCTTTTATTGACTGTTTCTCTCGTGTTACCTCACTCTATTTAATGAAAAATAAAAGCGATGTGTTTGACTACTTCAATGATTTCCACAAAGGCGTTCAAACTCAATCATGTGCAGTTGTAACGGCCTTGAGGTTGGACAATAGGACATAGTACATTAACAAGGCATTTGGAGAGTACTTGTCGTCATATGGGATCAAACATCAAATCACTTGTCCATGCACACCAGAGCAGAATGGAGTAGCCGAACGAAAGAACATATCTTTTGGAAGTAACTCGGAATATAATGATATCTGTAGGAAAAGCTGAATCTTGTATGTATTACTTATGTACCCAAATACAAGGAGAGAATACATATTTATAGGAGAGAAGAGAGGAGAGAAAATCCTATACACAATGTGGGACTAAAGGAGAGAGAGAGAAATAAATACATAATAACTACAATAATGGGCCTAACTATGGGCCTTTGATATGGGCTAATGCAGTCTCCTCGAGCTTGGTTTGACAAGTTTAGGAGAGTTATGGTTAACATGGGATATCAGCAGACCAATGCTGATCATACAGTGTTCTTTAGGCGACGTGAAGTTCACATTATAATGCTTGCTGTGTAAGTGGACGACATGATTATTACTGGTGATGATGAGAGCGAAATTGCCCAGTTGAAGATAAGATCTGGCAAGGAGTTTGAGGTAAAGGACTTGGGGTAGCTTAGATACTAACTTGGGATTGAGGTTCCTCGCGGTGCAGAGGGGATCGTCCTATCCCAACGGAAATATGTGTTAGATCTGCTTAAAGAGACAGGTATGCTGGGGTGCAGGCCTGCAATTGCTCCTATCGATCAAAAGTCCAAGCTCTGTTCTGAGGCAGGAGATCCAATTGATAGAGGGAAAGGTACCAGAGGTTGGTAGGCCGCTTTATCTATCTGAGTCACACCCGTCCCAATATATCTTTTGTTATAAGTGTGGTGGCCCGCTATATGCACGATCTTAGGAAGGGTCATATGGATGTTGTATACCAGATTCTTAGGTACTTGTAGAGTGCACCAGGAAAGGGGTTGATCTTCCGAAAGAATGAACATTTAAACATCGAGGGCTATTGTGATTCTAACTGGGCTAGTTGTGCTGATGACAGGAGGTCCACGTCAGGATATTGCATATTTGTAGGGGGCAATCTAGTCTCCCGGAGGAGCAAGAGGCACAATCTAGTCTCATGGAGGAGCAAGAACAGATTGTAGTTGCGAGATCTACAGTCGAGACAGAGTACAAGGCCATGGCCTTAGGTGTGGGGAAGATGTTATGGTTGAAAGCCATGCTGTTGAACTCAAGACAGATCAAGGAGGGCAAATGACATTGTGGTGTGACATCAAGTCAGCTATTAACATTGCAAATAATCTCGTCCAACATGACAAAACCAAGCATATAGAAATCGACATATTTTTTATCAAAGAGAAGTTGGATAGTAGGATACTGAAGCTTGAACATGTTACAAAAGATCAAGTGATCGATTGTCTAACTAAAGGACTTAACTCACTGGATGTATCGAGGTTGTGTGACAGGATGGGCTTAGTGACTATCTTTCGCCCTCCTCGAGGGAGAGTGTTGATAATTGGTGTGTTTAGCACAAATTGATGTGCGTTTAGCGCTCTCCTCCTTTGTATTTAGTCCCGCATCTCCAATCATGTATTTGGTTCCCATCTTGTGTGTATATATATAGGGGAGCAATGTAACTGACTTGGATATAATAAAAAATAACATTTTTTCCCTATTTCTATTGGAGGCTTGACGGAGGTTGTCAGCAGTGATTTCCGGCGATCGCCGGAAAACTCAAAGTAGAGTATTTAGAGAAATTTTGGGGTGGGAGAGGGATGACAGTGACAGGTTCTTTTGGTGAGGAGGGAGTGGGGAAGGCTGGCTAAATGAAGGAATAGGGGAAGGCGGGGGTGGCGGCTAGATGGAGAGGGTAGGGGCGAGGATAACTTCCAAACTTCGGCACTTGGATTTTTCGGCTTCGACACCGAGTGATCGAGATGAGGATTCTCTTCTTCACTCAATCTTTCAATGCCTTCCACATGAGCCCTCTATCCCTATATATAGACTAAAAGGCTATTATGAACGATCATGATTCTCCGATCATGACCACCCTCAAAATACATGAAAATAAAAATCACAAAAATACAGAAAAAAAAAACTAAAAATCTCGGATCATCGATTCTCATAAAATGGACGGCTTCAATCATCGTGTAAGCTGATGTGTTTCACGATCCCCATCAATCCTTCACCTTTAGTTTCTTCTTTTGTACACCCTTTTCTTTCTCTTGATATACTACTTAAAGTTCACAATGATATTTTTGTTGTACATTTTTAATTTATTAATACTTCATTTATTTATTTCAGTAGAATAGTTTTGTTTTAATTTTTAGCACAAATTTCCTTATGTTTTTTCATTTCTTATTAATTTTTCTACGCTACTTTTATATGTAAATGATAGTTTGTATGATTAGTAATATAAAAAAAGCGGGAAGCATTGCATCTATATTTTCAAAATTTTCACAAATCAATGAGTAACATGTGCCTTGACTCTTTCTAAAAGCGAGGCAATTATCTACTTTATCCATGCATCCTTCTTAACAACTTTAGGATGAAGTATGTTTGAAGTCATATTCATATTGATGGAGATCGACGCTGGAGTGGCTGGACTACGTGTCACCATTCGGCGGGGCCCGCATTCGTGTATTCGCGTAGGAGGCATTGATCGGATCGGCGATCCGAGACCGTGAGCGTGTCCGGAGCGTCGTTTTACTATTTATATGTATTTTGTTTTTTATTTATTTGGACTTTGATTTAGTGTTTGAGGACACCGGATGTAATGACCAATCATAGTCGTTCACACCGGGTGCCCAACCGTCCCCCCTCGTTGTAAATAGGGGCAGAGGCTTTCATTTCTGACATTGTTTGTTTGTGAGTGATTCCAGAACGACAATCATTCATGGTGCGACGCCGCGAGATCCCGGGGTGCGACGTCCCGGTTACTTTTCTGGATTTTTTCTTTTCGTTCCTTTTCATTTTCCCCGTAACCAACCCCACAATGCCCACTCTGGTCCACGTTCTACACCCAACGGAAGGAGAAAACCGCCATCTGATCCTGTTTATCCACTTCTTCCTCGACGTAAGATCAAAAAGCTCCAGTCGCATCTTCTCTCCTCTGCCTCTAAGCATCTCCCAGCGCCCCTCCCCTCCTGTTCATCTCCTCCTTCCTCGACTGAAGGAACAAAAACCTCCAGCCACTCTCCACCCTCTGTTACAACGGAGCTCCCGTCAAAGTCACCTGCAGATAGCCCGCCATTATTTGTTCCTTGCAACTCTGTCGTAATCCATCTGCCTCCGCCTCACTGTCAACTGGAGACCTTCAGCCCCCAGCCCTAATCCCTCCCCCACTCGCTCTCCTGTTATCCCCGCCCATCCACAGAATCACCGGACCACCTCCCAGTTCCATCCTCCTGTGGAGCCACTACCGTTCCACTCCCGTGAATCCCACTCTCGGAAGTTCTCCCTTTTATTTCCCCCACCCCAACCGCAAGCCTCATTCACCCTTCCTGCGACCCTTCTCATTCCTCCATCCAGGTCTGAAATTGATCGTTTCAATACAACCATATCCTTTATCTCGTGGAGCCACGCTGATCGCCGCTACCGGATCTTTGTGATTGTGAGTATTATTGTTGTGTTGTAATTTTTCTGTATTAAATTCTAGATGAACATGCTATATTTGTTTGGGTTTTGTGATTTCTAGTGCTTTGTTCTATTTCTTGTACCCTATAAAATTTATTCGTATAAATTGTAGTAGATAACAACTAGCGAAAGCAGACGTGACATTGCCTGCGCATCGAAAATTGAAGCTTGCATTGTGGCAATTTTGCTTAAACTTTATAATTTTTACTTGCTAAAATTTTATGCCGGATTTAACTAAAACATACATGCATCATTTAGATTGGGTTCATTCGCGTCCTTTACGCACACTCACGTAGAATTGCATTAGTGTCGGCACAGACCCCCACACATCCTACCCTGCGTCACATACACTTGTTTCTTATTGCAACCTTTTCTACATAGTTGAAAATCCTACCTCCTGAATCTTTATATTTCATGTCCTGATTTATGTAATATCTTGGTTAGGGAGCTCGAATTCATTAAGCATTGATTGCTTTTTCTGATTTCAGGGGTTTGTAATGAATTTGCAACCTTCAGAAGCTGAGATGGGATTTGATGTACGCCTTCCGCCGACAGAGGATGTTGATGTTTTAAGAAAAAGAATACAGGAGGAGTGGGCTCCAATTTCAAGAAACATGACCTACAAGGTGATGCGTCATTATACCTTAGTTACCTATCATGTTGATTTTTTGACACTGGTCAGTTAGCAGCCAAATTATTTTATTTTCCAAGCCCATTTATATTTTTTATTGTATCACATTTGTGAAATAATAGATTGTTTTCAATACTCTCTATCCAAAGAATATTCTATCTTTTTCATTCTCAGGTATGGTGATATATGGATATTAGCCTTAGGCTCCGTTTGGCGCGGTGGTGGCGGTCGTGAATGCGGTAGTTATGAATTGTCGTCCGTGAACGCCGACCTCACCCAAGGAACTTCATCTACTCTTATGTTCAAAACTAGTTTTATTTTCTTGGTGGCGGTCATAATCGTTGTCATTCCAAACATCCATTCTATGACGGTGGCATTTTTGTCCAAACTCACCGGAACAAAAGGTGCCGCGCCAAATGAAGCCTTAGTGCCTTACGCTTAATTATTTGGGCCAGATTGTGAAACCTTCTCCAATTGATACTGTTTAGTAGTACCTGATTTGTTTATTTTATCTACAAGCTATTTTGAACTAGTAGCCACAGATTTTTGGTTAATCCTCTTTTCTCTCTCTCTCTCTCTTCCACATAAGTACTATAAATTTGACTTATTTGTGCATTTGCTACCATTCATTGTACATTTCAAAATCACATAAGTATATTTTCCCTTGCTTATCTTCAATATGTACTTCGGTCGCTGCATTCTTGTCTCTTGAATATAATTATTTCTTAGCTCATCCTTCCAAAGTCACCGAATTCATCTCAACATTCTAAAATTAGCCACTTTCAATTCGACTATAAATTTTAATTTGTTACCCAACAAGTTGAAGTTTTGAATTCATATACTTAGTCTAATTGGATTTTTGTAGATTAAATCTTTTATGTCAATGATATTCTTTTACGACATCAATCTATCACTTGATCTTCCAGTAATATTCACTTATTGCTAACAATTTGATCACCAGACAACAACCTGCTCTTGGTTGTTTCTTATCTCAACCATTGTTATGTTTTCTATATTGACGACTAGTTAATTCATGCTTAGCACATCTTTTAAGGGGTTGGACCTTTGTTTATCCGTGGGTTGTCGATCATGTATTGCTTGTCAGTATGAAAGTCAGAGTAACTGAGATGAGTTAACTGAGAGAGATAGGTGTGTGTGCGGGCGCGCATGGTCACGATCCTTCTTCCTTAGATACTATAAGTTTATACAATGCCTTTATGAAAATTTACGTTTTAGGGCCACCTTGGAAGTCTGGCCTCAAATGGTTGTTTTAACAAGGTCCGCATAATCTGTTGTACATACCAAGTCCGTGTTTAATGTGTGTACACCATGTGAGTTGTCTAAGCCGTTGACGCCGTCTGCTCTGCTTCTCTTCTTGAAAAAGAACAGTCCATTTCCAGAGGCGTTCTTTTATGATGACCACTCTCTTAGGAGTATTCATTGATTCAAGTGCCGGATCTTCGACAATCTCCTCAAGACCATAATTGTCGAAAAAATGAAAGTCCACGAATCATCAACTTTTTTGGGAAGCTTCTTATCATCGTTCTTAGACTGCTAAAGGTGATCGTTCATCTATCCGATTGCTGGATCTCATATAATCTTCATTGGATTGTTGTCGCCGAAAAAACAAAAGTTGTCGAGATATCATCAAATTTTTGGGAAAATATTATGGGCCAGCATATGTTATTCCCACAACAGGGCCGCGACCCGAACACCCCAACCCATCTCAGCGCGTGTTCTCAGCGCTGCGGGATGTTGAGGCTGGGTCTCGAACCCTTTACCTCCTTGATGTAAGCTCTTAACACCAGCTCACATTACCAACTGAGCCGCGGATCAGTTGGTGATGAGGGCAGGCGTTAAGTGCCTCTCATCAAGGAGGTAAAGGGTTCGAGACCTGGCCTCAACATCCCGCAGCGCCGAGAACACGCGCTGAGAAGGGTTGGAGTGTGCGGGCCGCGGCCCTGTTATGTCGCTCGACCGGGGTTCAAAACCTGAATGAGCGGCTCATAACATCAAAGTGCACTTTTATGTTATGGGCCGCTCATTCACGGGCCTAATCCCGCCGGTCGAGCCGCATAACAGGGCCGCGGCCCGCACACCCCAACCCTTCTCAGCGCGTGTTCTCAGCGCTGCGGGATGTTGAGGTTGGGTCTCAAGCCCTTTACCTCCTTGATGAGAGGTACTTAACGTCTGCCCTCATCACCAACTGATCCGCGGCTCAGTTGGTGATGTGAGCTGGTGTTAAGAGCTTACATCAAGGAGGTAAAGGGTTCGAGACCCAGCCTCAACATCCCGCAGCGCCGAGAACACGCGCTGAGATGAGTTGGGGTGTGCGAACCGCGTCCCTGTTATGCGGCTCGACCGGCGGGATTAGGCCCGTGAATGAGCGGCCCATAACAGAAAACCTTTTTTAAATACCCTTAGACTCCTAGTGATGATTCGTCGATCTGATCATCAAATCCCAACAATTAACATAAAAGATAAATTTGTGCAATTCCGTTTCTGCATGTTCAATTTCATTGCAAGAATTAGAATTGATCTCAATTCCTAAATCCAATTTCAATTTTGTTCAAATGAACGGCCCCCATCTTCTGTTCTCCTTGCAGAGTGATGTAACCCTCATCTATTCTTTCTGTGATTTCAACATACAAAAGAGATTGTGAGAATGTTGAAGTGCGCAGTTCGAGGGCTACTTAGAGGTGCTTTGAGACCGCCTCATGGCCCACAATGGATGAATGCGCTACCTACTCCAATCTTTAAGCATGACGAATGTGAAGAGTTTTCTCTTCTCACATCCTCTCAAAAGTTCATACAGAGATTCAAAGAAAACTGTTCAAAGTAATCTGTCTAAAGTAATTGTTGAAGTGTTGAATTGTGTTGGAGAGAAAGATAGGTCTAATACCTTCCCCTCTCACCATAACCACGACCACGACCAGCATAACACCAATCTTTGCCGATACCTGAGTTTAACGAAGTTGTTGAATGAAGTCACTTGAAGTTCATTGCATGTCTAGTGGTATCACTACCATTGAATAGACGTTGGACGCGAAACTTCCCATCACATCTCTCTTGAGAGGGTAAAAATTGAGGTAAAGCTTTAAGGGTACGCATCGTACCAGGTACGCATCGTACCTGGTACCCGTACTGGTTCTTCATAGATGTTTACACATCTCATCTTGAAATAGATCTTTTAATTTAACATTTTATACAACTTGCAGAGCATAAATGCTAATCTCATTTATTCAACAGGTCCCAATACTTGTCCCTAAACTCAGAAACAACATCAAAATGCTCATTATATAAGCTTATCGGTGTCATTCGCCCTCTTCTCTGCAGTTAATACAGAAAGGGCCTACTAGGGATATCAACGGGCGTCCTCTAGTGACTGCGACCAACGAATCCAATCCATGGTGGTCCGTCTTCGAACAAGCAATTTCTGCCGCCGGCGGCAAACTCGGGAAGCCTGAGATTCTGTCGTCGACCACTGATGCTCGATACATGAGACAGATGGGCATCCCCGCGCTCGGTTTCTCGCCCATGGCTAACACTCCTATCCTACTCCATGATCATAATGAGGTTTGGCCTTCACTTTTTCGTTTAAATGTTCGTGATCATTGTGTGTTTTTCTCCATCTGATGCCTGGAGCGATTAATGCTGACCTGCAGTTTCTGAAGGATACTGTTTTCCTGAATGGCATTAAAGTCTACGAAAATCTGATCTCCGCGTTGAGCTCATTTCAGTCGGAAAACATTTTAGAGCAAATTCATTTGGAGCGATAATTCATGAAATCATGATCGTAACCAAAAAAATCTTGCTGCCGTATTCGCAAACTTCAACCCGTGAAACTACTACGACGAAGAACCAGCTCTGAAGATGGAATGCATTTTATGATTATGCTAATATACTGGTAAAATAAAAATTCTATAATGATGTAATATGTTTATTATAATTTAGGTACAATATTCATATTTTATTATTATTATTATTGTTACTAGCAAGATACATCCTTACTTTGGCTCCGTTTGGGGGAACTTATTTTCACCGGTCAAGCGGTTACGACCGCATGAACCGGGCCTTATTAACGGAGCCTTTGTCTTTTCCTTGGCTTCTTATAATCTGGAACATCATCTGCAGGTGAATTTTTCCAGGTAATTCTTTCTAGCATGGCTCCCCTCTAAGTTTGCAAAATTACAGGTTGCACCCCTCTATCTTTTGAAATTACAAAAATCTCCTCTGTATGTTACATTTCATAATATGCATGCATAAAAATACCCCCGGGGGAAAATGTTGGGGGGGAATTTGTACATGCATGTTATGAAATGTAACTTACAGAGGAGATTTTTGTAATTTCAAAAGATAAGAGGGGTGCAAACTATAATTATGCAAACTCCCAGGGGTGGTTTGGGTAATTAATAGTATAAATCAATTATAAAAGTTGCTATGTAAAACAATAGTTATTAATGTATTTATATTTTGAGTTACACATTTTGATATATTTTTAATTACATTTATTATGTAACTTATAGTATGAAATATTGTTTAATTATAATGTCTTATATAAGTTCTAATAATAAGTGAAAAAAAAAGAATATAGTTTAGAATAGTCGGTTCAATTATTTTTATTGCACAAACTATATATATATATATATATATAGAGCAATGTTATTAGCACTGCATAATTAACTATCAGCCGCTATATTATATATTTATATTAGCACCCCAAAAAATTCTATTTTAACACCAGCAAGCTATTAACACATTGTCAAAATTATTTTTTATAAATTTGTTCATTCATTTCAAACCATAAAATATAATGCTCGAGTGATGTTCGGGTTACTATGACACATTGCGCACCGCTAGTTTAATATATATTAAAACTTTTGGACTCCTTGGCCATTGTTGTTTATCTCATATATAGAAATAATAATAATTACAAGATACTCGTCGTGCCGAAAGGAAGAAATCACGATAGGTTCTTATTTGGGCTCATATGAAGCAGCCTCCGCCGGAAGAGTCAGTGACCGAGGAGCATGGATGCGGGGGTTGTGGGTTAGTGCTGGGTGAGTATACTAGTAGGGTATTAAAATTCATGTGTATTTGGTGTTTTTATGGGGGTGCTAATATCCATAAAACTTATGTGTTATTTGGTGTTTTATGGGGTGCTAATATTTATAAGGGAGCTGCTAATAAAAATGCTCTCTCTATCTCTATCTCTATATATATATATTAATGAACATGATCAAAGTAATTATTAAATATTTAGTTAAAAATATAATTACTGAAGCGTTTTACAAATTACGTGTAAAAACATTATATAAGACATTAAGTGATACGTATTTGAATATAATATAAGAATGGGCAACAAATGAGTGAAGTCATAAAAAAAGAAGATTATTCGCAAATTGAGTTTGTCTATAAGCTTTAGGGTTCATTTGGCGCGGCGGTGGTGGGCGGCGGTGGCGGCAAACGCAGCCGCCAGGCGCATAACTAAATGCGTGGCGGCGTCGTTTGCCGCGTTTGCACCCGCCGCGCCATGGAAAAAGGATCAAAACGCTCCTTTTGGAGCCCCACCTTCTCCCCTAGGTCCCCTCCCCCCCAGTTGCCACCCGCCACCGCCGCGCTAAAGGAATTCAAATTTGTTATTCGCAGATATTTTTGTTATCCACATATTAGTAAAGAAGTTTAAAAAAAAGAATTTTGGTCTTCCTCTTCGCCTTCCTCATCACAGGGTGAGAGTAATCATAGCTATCTAAATCTTCCCAAACAAGAAATCGCATGAACAACGAAGAAATAATCTTTCTTCCTCAACTTGGTCTCTATCCACGTATTCATTTATGAATCACGATCCGCGCATACACTGAAGTGCTCAGAGGTTGGAGATGCTCCTTTGTTGTCGGGCCTTACTCAGTAGAATGAAGGCATCGACTGCTCAAGTTTAAAATTGGTCAGCGGATAACAATTTGTAAACTCAAATAAAGTGGGAAAACGTTGGTTGCAAATTGACATTTATGATATGCAAATACAATTGCCTAAAAGAATGAATTTGGTGACACAATTTGTAGCATGTAGATGTTTATTTCACCAAATTCTTGATCTTGTTCAAGAATGAGATATATAACATTATTTGAATCATGCAAGCTAATGCGGAATTTGTCCGCAATTAATGTAATTTAAGGTGCGTTTGGTTCGGCTTATTTGCTCCGGTGAGTTTGGACAAAATCGTCATTGTCATAGAATGTATGTTTGGTATGACAAATGTTACTATCATTATCAAGAAAAGAAACTAGTTGTAAGCATAAAATGTTTGGTATGACAATGACGTTTTTATCCAAACTCATCGGAGCAAATAAGCCGAACCAAACGCACCATTAATTGTCAAATTTATGTTTGTTTTAAATGTAAATAATAGGTAATTGGGTTCTACCTAAAATGTTTACAAGCAAATACATTTTAAATTAACTTTTTTTTTTGATAAATGAGATTTTTTATAAATGTTGCGGTTTACTCGAGGCTCCTTGAACCAGTCCAAAATCGACCGTCTTAGCCCGGGAGCGGACGAGCGCGCAAACAGTCAAAGAGAAATGAGACAGTTGGCAAGAGCATCTTTTTAGCGTGGAAAACCCCGAAAAGGGATGAAAAACCACGTTGTCAGGACGGTGCCGACCGAACTTCACTATTTGATGGCTCTTTACAGGGCTTATTCGAGAAATCGAGGGCGACAGGTCGCGCCTCGTTACAGTGGGGGAGAGAGGGAGAGAGATGCTTGGGGGGGGGGGGCACCGTGCTCTGGAGTTCGGATGATCTTTGGCGTGCCTTCCGGATCTTGGGCGTCGCGCTCTGAGTCCTCGAGCGCTCTCGTCGTTCACTTGGAAGGGCCCGGAGTCAGACGTCTCCTTGGTGGCGATGACCACTGTGCGATCCTGCACGGAGGGAAACTTGAGAAAAGTATGAGAATTCTAAGCGATCTTCGAAGTGCTTGAAGGATCTTCAAGGGCGGCTTCGAAGATGAGGGAGATCTCCAAAGGAGGCTCTCTCTTTTGCACTTAGGAGGGAAGGAGGGAGAAGGAGAGAATAAAATGGAGGAATAAGGAGAAGTCTGCGGTCTATTTATAGGCCCCAGGGGTAGTTATGGTGGTTATGCGGATAATCGCAGACCATAACCACCATAATCACTAAAGGCAGACCAATATTATATGAAATATGACGCTCATTAATTTAGGATTTTACTGGACGCAGACCAGGCTTATTTAAGATATTCGCACCCATCCACTAAGAGGGTAGATACGCGGGTAGTTTCTCGCCAATCGTACGGTGGAGAGATCGCGCGGGGGATCAGATGACGACGGTTGAGGGCCCGACCGACGATGAGAGAATCGCCCGCCGGGGGGGGGGGGGGGGGGGGGGGGGCGCCCGACGATGGGGGGCAAGAGACCGCCCCCGGTGAGGACGGCGGGAGACCGCCCCCGGCGAGGGCGGCGGAAGGCCGCCCGACCTGGGCGAGACGGGGCCAGCGACCGAGATCGGGCGAGACGGAGTCCGCCCCCGGTGAGGGCGGCGGCCGAGATCAGATAGCCTTGGGGCTGCCCGATCTTGGCGAGACGGAGTCCGCCCCTGGCGGGGGCGGCGGCCGAGATCGGGTGGCCTTGGGGCCGCCCGACCTGGGCGAGACGGAGGCCGGCGGGGGCGGCGACCGAGATCGGGCGGCCTTGGGGCCGCGCGACCTGGGCGAGACGAAGCCCCCCCCCCCCCCCCGACGGGGGCGGCGGCCGAGATCGGGCGGCCTTGGCGCCGCCCGATCTGGGCGAGACAGAGGCCGCCCCCCGGCGGGAGAGGCGGCTGGGATCGGGTGGCCATGGGGCCGCCCGATCTGGGCGAGGGGGCACCGCCGCCGGCAGCGGCGGCTGCCGCGTTCGGGCGGCCGAGTGGTCGCCCGACCTGGGCCAAGCCTGGCCGCACGCGGCATGGCGGGGCCGCGCGCGGGTGCACGCGGCCAGGCAGGACCGTGCGCGCGCGTGGTTAGGCGAGGTCACGCGCTCGCGGGCGGCCTGGCGGAGCCGTGCGCGAGCGCGGGCCCGCCTGGGCAGGGCTGCGCGCAAGCGGTTGCCTGCCCGGGCAGGGCCGCGCGCGTGCCTGGGCAGGGCCGCGCGTGAGCGTGAGCGTCCCCGGCCAGGCCGTGCGTGAGAGTGCGCGTGCCCGGGCCAGGCCGTGCGTGAGAGTGCGCGGTTAGGCTGGGCCGCATGCGTGCGCGTCTAGGACCGTTTACAGGGCGTGCGGTCAGGGGCGCGTGCTTGCTCACGCATGCGTCCCACAGTTCGGTTCGCGCTTAAAGGATCTCTGGCTCGATCAAACCTATTTGGGGGAACCCTATCAAATGCCCCCAATTTTCGAAGGTCGTTTTTGTAGAGAACGAGCCCGGAAATTTTATTGTCGCAAGTTTTTAAGCACCCGTTTGTTTTGGTGAATCGTCGTAGCTTGCCTGGTTATGGGCTTTTTGGCCTATGTGTTTACTCGTGTATTGACTTGACTTCGTGGCGCCGGTGTTGTTCTATATGCACGACCTTTCGAGCTGATATAGTGAAGTTATGGGGTTGCTCCCCCATAGAAGCGGTGAAGCGTAGACACTTCGAACTGTTAGCTGGCGCGAGGGGGCAGGCCCTGGTGGCACTGTGACCTACCGCGGGGGAGAAAGGGTGTAACTATTCGATCCGGGGTAGTGAGATCACGGGGGCGTGGCCCCGGAGAGATGGTGAATGGCAAACGATTCGAACCGCTGGCGAGCGTGAGGGGGCAGGCCTGGCGACGCTGTGACCTACCGCTGGGGAGAAAGGATGTAACCATTTGATCCGGGGCAGTGAGATCACGGGGATGTGGTCCCGGAGAGACGGTGATTGGCATACGATTCGAACCGCTGGCGAGCGCGAGGGGGGGGGGGGGGGCAGGCCCTGGCGACATTGTGACCTACTGCGGGGGAGAAGGGATGTAACCGTTCGATCCGGGGCAGTGAGATCGTGGGGGCGTGGCCCCGGAGAGATGGTGAATGACAAACGATTCGAACTGCTGGCGAGCGCGAGGGGGCATGCCCTGGCGACGCTGTGACCTACTGCGGGGGAGCAGGGATGTAACCGTTCAATCCGGGGCAGTGAGATCACAGGGGCGTGGCCCCGGAGAGACGGTGAATGGCAAACGATTCAAACCGCTGGCGAGCGCGAGGGGGCAGGCCCTTGCGAGACTATGACCTACCGCAGGGGAGAAGGGATGTAACCGTTCGATCCGGGGCAGTGAGATCACGGGGGCGTGGCCCCGGAGAGACGGTGAATGACAAACGATTCGAACCGCTAGCGAGCGTGAGGGGGGGGGGGGGGGCAGGCCCTGGCGACGTTGTGACCAACCGCATGGGGAGAAGGGATGCAACCGTTCGATCCGGGGCAGTGAGATCACAGGGGCGTGGCCCTGGAGAGACGGTGAATGGCAAACGATTTAAACCGCTGGCGAGAGCGAGAGGGCAGGCCCTGTCGACCCTGTGACCTACCGCGGGGGAGAATGGATGTAACCCTTCGATCCAGGGCATTGAGATCAGGGGGGCGTGGCCCCGGAGAGACGGTGAATGGCAAACGATTCGAACCGCTCTTGATTGAAGATGTATGTTTCCCAAGGTATTCCTGAGATAGTAGAGTTAGGAGCATATAAAACATGCGAGTATTAATTTCGTAATATCTTGTGCATAGGTATGAATTTACGAATATTCATAACATCGATTGTTAGGATTCAAATACATGTGTGAGCAAGTGAACTATTGATAAAATCTGCGCAAGTTTTGAGCATTCCAGGTTCGCGGAAGTGTTTTTCCCTCTGCGTATCTGAGCTTGAATGTTCCGGGCTTGATGACGGTCGTGACGACAAACGGTCCTTCCCAAGCTGGCGAAAGTTTGTCCTTTTGTGGGCCCTTGCCGGCGGCCTCTACATTTCGCAGAACGAGATCTCCAATATTGATCGGTCTCGACTTTACCCTTCTATCGTAGAGGCGGGCCACTCGCCTCTGATAAGCAGCCACGCGCTGTGTTGTTGTCTCTCGTTCCTCTTAGATCAAATTGAGATTTTCTCAGAGTAGCTCCTCATTTTTCTCTGGATTGAAGGTCTGGACGCGAGCACTCGGGACTCCAATGTCCACGGGGATAATAGTTTCGGCTCCGTAGCATAGGTTGTATGGAGTTTCCTCGGTCATAGTTTTCTCCGTGGTACGGTATGCCCATAATACGTTCGGGCGTGCGTCCACCCATTGCCCCCCCGGCTTCTTGGAGGCGTGTTTTTAGGCCCTTGAGTATTGTGCGGTTTGTTACTTCTATCTGTCCGTTTGCTTGTGGATGCGCTACCGCGGTGTGGCGGAGGTTGATCTTCAGATCTTCACACATCTTGGTAAAGGACTTACCTGTGAACTGGGTACCAGTGTCCGCTATGATAGTTGTCGGGATGCCGAAGCGGCAGACGTTGTTCTTCCAGACGAACTTCTTGGCATTTTCCTCGGTTATCTTGGCCAAGGGTTCTGCCTCTACCCACTTGGTGAAATAATCGATAGCCATGATGATGAATTTCCTCTGATCGGATGCTGTGGGTAGAGGTCCTAAGAGATCAGTTCCCACTGTGCGCATGGCCAAGGGCTCTGGAGCGCAGTGAGGGCGACCAGCAGCCTGTGGGGGGTATTTGCGTGGAGCTGACAACTCTTGCACTTCTGGACGAACTCCGTCGCGTCCTTCTTTATGGTTGGCCAATAGAATCCCTGATGGGGAATCTTTCGGGCTAAGACCTTTCCTCCTAGGTGTTCGCTGCAGATTCCTCCATGCACCTCACGCAAGGCGTAATCCGAGTCGACCTCCGGTAAGCATTTTAGATACGGCCCAGAGAATGCTCGTTTGTAGAGCTCACCGTCAATAATGGCAAACCTGGCTGCTCGATTTCGGAGCTTTCTTTCCTCTAGATGATCCTCGGGGAGTTGTCCGTGCGTAAGATATGCTCGCAGAGGGTCCATCCAGGAAGATTCCTTGCTACTGATAGTGGCAATCTCCCACGGTCCTTGAATGCTTGGGACCTTGATATCCTCGATTCTTCTTCTCCTGGACTGGTAGGCAGTTGTCTAGGTAGCAAGCTTGGACAGAGCGTCAGCTCGGGTATTTTTCTCCCGGGGAATGTGGAGAATTTGATGTGATGGTATCTGTTGCAGCAGTGACCTGGCGAGTGCAAGATAACATGCGTGTTGCTCTTTTCTTGCTTCGTAGTCTCCCTCGATTTGCGAGACTACCAACTGGGAATCTGTGTGCACCGTTAGGGCATCCACCTTGCAATTGATGGCGAGCCGGAGACCTGCGATTATCGCTTCATACTCGGCGACGTTGTTGGTGGCCGGGAACTTCAGTCGAATGTCATACTCCAGAGTAATCTCCCCCGGGCTCACCAAGAGGAGTCCTGCTCCGGCTTCGGCCGCTCCGGAGGCTCCGTCAACATAGAGAGTCCAGCGCGCTGAGGGTACATTCTCCGAGGGAGTTTGTTCTGGGGGATCGTAGTTTCTACAATGAAGTCGGCGAGGATCTGGGACTTTATGTCTGGTCGGGGGAGGAACTGGATGTCGAATTCCCCGAGTTCCACCGCCCACTTGACCAGCCTTCCGGATACTTCGGGCTTTTGCAGGATAGCCCGGAGGGGCAGTTGTGTTAGCACTTTTATCGTGTGAGCCTGGAAGTATGGTCGAAGCTTCCTCGCGGAGAAAATAAGAGCTAGAGCCGTTTTATCAGCTGTTGGGTACCTAGCCTCAGTGTCTGTAAGGATCTTGATGAGATAGTAGATTTGTTGAAGCCAGGAAAATCCTAGGCTCCAAAATTCGGACCAATGCAGCCGGAGGCTACTCGCCCAGCAGTCCAACGAGATAACTTGGCTGACAACGACGAAGAAGCTAGAAGAGCAACAAACAGGACCCCAGGTGCTGCGGCAGGGAGGTCTCACCACGTACCCGGAAGCTCAAGGGAGTCTTCCTCTCCAAAACCAAAAATGGCCGAGCTTGGTACAAGGAAGGCAGGGACCTGGCGTGTATTTCGCCTGAGGGGGTCAACCTCGTCCAAAAAGACCTCTTTCTTGTACCCCTGGGGGTCTATTTATAGACAAATCCTGGGGGGGGGGGTAGTTACCTGGCCATACTCGCCTCTGCTCGCCCAACTCGCCTCTTGCTCGCCAAGCTCGCATCTTGCTCGCCAAGCTCGCCTCTTGCTCGCCAAGCTCGCCGCTTGCTCGCCAAGCTCGCCGCTTGCTCGCGAAGCTCGCCGCTTGCTCGCGAAGCTCGCCGCTTGCTCGCGAAGCTCGCCCCTTGCTCGCCAGGCTCGCCCCTTGCTCGCCAGGCTCGCCCCTTGCTCGCCAGGCTCGCCCCTTGCTCGCCAGGCTCGCCCCTTGCTCGCCAGGCTCGCCCCTTGCTTGCCAAGCGAGGTCTGCGAATAGGCGTCTCCTTAGGCCTTTATAATCTCGACGAATTACGGGTGGTACAAGATTGGCCGTTGAACTTCGCCTTTGCTCTTCACAAGCACCGCACTGAGTGTCATGGGGGATATTGCCAGGTATGGGAACAAAACTTCTCCGGGAGTGGGTTTTGACAGGAGAGGGGGTGTGGCCAGGTATTGTTTGAGGTGCTAGAACGCTGTCTGGCATTCATCCGTCCATTGGAAGCCTGAGTTACACGCTCCCCGCAGAATCTTGAAGAAGGGGAGGAACTTGTCTCCTGCCCGAGCTAAGAAACGTGAGAGTGCGGCGATCCTGCCATTTAAACACTGCACTTCTTTGATGGAGCGCGGGAGTGCCATGTCTTCTAGAGCTTTTATCTTTTCAAGATTTGCCTCAATTCCTCGGTGAGTGACTAGGAAACCGAGGAACTTTCCTACCGTGACGCCGAACGCACACTTGCTGGGATTAAGCCGCATTTTGTAGTGGCGGAGGAGTTGGAAGCACTGCTCCAAGTCTTCTAAGTGACTGCTTCGTTGGACGCTTTTTACTAGCATGTCGTCGACATAAACCTCCATCGACTTTCCGATTTGGCTCTTGAATACCTTATTCATCAGTCTTTGGTAAGTTGCCCAGACGTTCTTGAGGCCGAATGACATCACCTTGTAGCAGTAGACTCCTTTATCCGTTCGGAAGGCCGTGTGTTCTTCGTCGATCGGATTCATCCGAATCTAGTTGTACCCGGAGTAGGCGTCCATGAAGCTGAGGAGTTCATGTCCGTCTGTGGCGTCTACGAGCTGGTCGATCCTTGGGAGTGGGAGGCTGTCTTTTGGGCAAGCTTGGTTGAGGTTGCTGTAGTCGACACACATCCTCCACTTCCCCGAGGCTTTCTTTATCATGACTACGTTTGCTAGCCATGTTGGATAGTCGGCTTCACGAATGAACTTAGCGTCGAGAAGCTTGGTCACTTCCTCTTCAATGGCTTGTAGTCGCTTGGGGGCGAAGTTTCTTTTCTTCTGAATGACGGGCCAGCAGGATGGGTTGATATTTAAGGAATGAAAGATTACCTCGTGTCTACTCTTACATGTCCTCTGGGCTCCAAGCGAAGAAGTCTTTGTTTGCACGCAATAGGGCCATGTATTGCGCCACCTCTTCCGGGGAAAGGAGAGATCCAACCCGTACTGTCCGAGAAGGGTATTGGGGAGAGAGGGATATCTCCATCAGTCCTTCGGCGGGGGCGCCTCGCTGCAAAGTGGTTTCATCTCGTAAATCGAAATTGTCGATGCCAACGACGGCGGCCTGCCTTGGCATAGTCTGCTCCAGGTGGTATGTCCTTCTATTCTCTTGGCTACCCCGAGCCACTCCTATTCCGTCAGCGGTCGGGAATTTGAGAACCAGGTGTGGAATGGACGGGATCGCCCCGAAGATTGACTGGAGGGCCTCCCAAATACGACATTATAGGTTGGGATAGAATCTACGAGCAGGAACTGAACTTGACGCGTGGCTTGCCTTGGGGGCTCGCCCAACGTGACTCGGAGAGATATTGATCACAAGATCGGTATGAGACGGTTATCCATGTCGTAGATCGGTTCTTCCGTAGGGATGAGATGCTCTTTGCTAAGTTTGAGGCCGTGTAATGTGAAGAGAGACAGGACATAAGCCGAACTTCCGCTATCTATCAGGATTCTTTTAACGAGGTAGCAGGGATCTCCGATCCCAGCTCTTATTACCAATGGGTCTTGATGGGGAGTTCGTACTCCCTCCAAGTCTTCTTCTCCAAAGGTAATTGTTGTGTCTAACTTGAATCTTTTGTCGCAGTTTGCTTCGTCGAGCTCACCGACGGTTTCCATCCTTCTTGCCATGTCTCTAGTCACGAGTATCGCTGGGTGGAGAATACTGTCTTCTAAATCTTCAGAGTTTTGTGATCTTTTCTTACAAACGGCGCCAAACTGTTGCGGTCTACTCGAAGCTCCTTGAACCGGTCCAAAATTGACCGTCTTGGCCCAGGAGCGGACGAGCGCGCAAACAGTCACAGAGAAATGAGACAGTTGGCAAGAGGATCTTTTTAGCGCGTGGAAAACCCCGGAAAGGGATGAAAAACCACGTGGTCGGGACGGTGCCGACCGAACTTCACTATTTGATGGCTCTTTACAGGGCTTATTTGAGAAATCGAGGGAGACATGCCGCGCCTCGTTACGGTAGGGGAGAGAGGGAGAGAGATGCTTGGGGGGGGGGGGGTGACATGCCACCGCTCACAAAGCTAAATTCTTCTTTCGACCGCAGTGGGGGGCATCGTTCTCTAGAGTTCGGATGATCTTTGGCGTGCCTTCCGAATCTTGGGCGTCGCGCTGTGAGTCCTCGAGCGCTCTCGTCGTTCACTTGGAAGGGCCCGGAGTCAGACGTCTCCTTGGTGGCGCGACCACTGTGCGATCCTGTACGGAGGGAAACTTGAGAAAAGTATGAGAATTCTAAGCGATCTTCGAAGTGCTTGAAGGATCTTCAAGGGCGGCTTCGAAGATGAGGGAGATCTCCAAAGGAGGCTCTCTCTTTTGCACTTAGGAGGGAAGGAGGGAGAAGGAGAGAATAAAATGGAGGAATAAGGAGAAGCCTGGGGTCTATTTATAGGTCTCGGGGATGGTTATGGTGGTTATGTGGATAATCACAGACCATAACCACCATAATCACTAAACGCAGACCAATACTATATGAAATATGACGCACATTAATTTAGGATTTTACTGGACGTAGACCAGGCTTATTTCAGATATTCGCACCCATCCACTAAGAGGGTAGATACGCGGGTAGTTTCTCGCCAATCGTACGATGGAGAGATCGTGCGGGGGATCGGACGAAGACGGTTGAGGGCCCGACCGACGACGAGAGAACCGCCCGCGGGGGGGGGGGGGGGGGGGGGGGGGGGGACCGCCCGACGATGGGGGCGGAAGACCGCCCCCGGTGAGGGCGGCGGGAGGCCGCCCGACCTGGGCGAGACGGGGGCGGCGACCGAGATCGGGCGAGACGGAGGCCGCCCCCGGCTGGGGCGGAGGCCGAGATCGGGCCGCCTTGGGGCCGCCCGATCTGCGCGAGACGGATGCCGCCCCCAGCGGGGGCGGTGGCCGAGATCGGGCGGCCTTGGGGCCGCCCGACCTGGGCGAGATGGAGGCCGCCCCCGGTGGGGGGGCGGCGGCTGGGATCGGGCGGCCATGGGGCCGCCCGATCTGGGCGAGGGGGCACTGCCGCCTGCGGGGGCGGGCCACGATCGGGCGGCCGAGTGGCCGCCCGACCTGGGCTAGGCCTGGCCGCACGTGACCTGGCGGGGTCGCGCGCGGGTGCGCGCGGTCAGGCAGGACCGTGCGAGCGCGAGCGTGCGCCTTCCCGGGCAGGGCCGCACGCATGCCTGGGCAGGGCCGTGCGCGAGCGTGCGCGTGCCCGGGCCAGGCCGTGCGTGAGAGTGCGCGGTTAGGCCGAGCCGCGTGCGTGCGCGTAGAGGACCGTTTGCAGGGCGTGCGGCCAGGGGCGCGTGCTTGCACATGCATGCGCCCCACAGTTCACGCTTAAAAGATCTCTGGTTCGATCTGACCTATTTGGGGGAACCCTATCAATAAATATGATAATCAGGATACAATTGTGGGTACTATCTGCTTGAAGGACACTAAGGCTATGTTTGGCGGGGCGTTTTGAGAGCTGCACGCCGCAGTTTTTTAAACCGCCCCGTCAAACCGAAAACTTGATACCCGCAGTGGAAACAACCACCGCCGAAACTCCCCTAAAAACCGCGATTCGGAGTCGTGAATATTTCTCACGACTCCAGATCGCGGAATCGGCCGCGATTCCTTGCCCTAGCGCGACGGGTCCTTCCTCCTCCTCTCACCTTCCTCCTCCCAGTTCTTCTCAGCGGCCCCTCCTCCTCGACGACAACATCTCCCAGTTCTTCGCAGCGGACCCTCCTCCTCTTCCTCTCCCAGTTCTTCCCAGCGGCCCTTCCTCCTCCTCATCAGTCCTCGACGACAAAATCTCCCAGTTCTTCTCAGCGGCCCCTCCTCCTCTTCCTCCTCCCAGTTCTTCCCAGCGGCCCTTCCTCCTCCTCATCTGTCCTCGACGACATCTCCCATCCGCAAACAAAGCCGAAGAAGCTCCAAGGTTGGTCTTCCTTCTCCCATCGCCATTTGGGCTCGTTCAAATTTCTTCTTCCAGACCTACTTCCGATTGTTTGAGGTACTCTATTTTGATGTTCACAGGCTATACTTGACTCCTTTCAGCAACTCCTTCGTCGTCGGCTGTATAGGTATAGCTCCTCTCATTTCTTCCTCCTTTGACTGTAGAAATCATTGTAAAAATTTAGATCCAATTTTTTTGCAGGCATTGTATGATTCGCTGTAGAAATTTAAATCACCGTAGAAATTCTATTATTTTTGTTGTGGTTTTTACTTGTTATAAATGTTTTGGATCCATTCATAATGTTGTGTTATTACCTGTGAATTTCAACTTGTTGCTAATGTTTGGATCCATTCATATGTTGTATTTTTATTTGGATTGTTTTTTTATGTTTGGTACCTTAGATGGTAATATCAAAAGATGGTGGGATATCGACCAATTGGGAGTCAACCCATGTTCTTTTATTCTGCGATCTTTGTATCCGAGAGATAGATTTAGGGAATAGACCAACCACTCATTTCAATAAAGAGGGTTGGGTGAATTTGATGAAAAATTTTAAGGAGCGAACCACTTTAGAGTACAGTCGTGCACAAATGTAAAACAAGTGGGATCAATTGAAGCGTGATTGGAAATTATGGCGTGAACTTAAAAGAGGCGAGACAGGGCTTGGTTGGAACCCTACTAAACGGACGATAGACGCTTCAGATGATTGGTGGAAGGAAATAATTGAGGTTAGTTACTAGCGTGATTTTTATATTTTAGTTATTGTAATTACTATTTTCCATGTCTAATAATTATTTCAAATTTTTAGATGATCCCTAATGCAAAGAAATTCCGTTCTGCTGGTATACCTCCGGAGCTTGAAGAAAAATTAGAAAAAATGTTCAGCTTGGTTGTTGCTACAGGGGATAATGTATGGATGCCTTCGTCTGGAGAGTTGCCTTCTCTTTTCTCCCAGTTGGACACCTTATCAGGGGATGATGACCATATCACAAAACAAAATAACACACAAGCTGTTGCAAGTGATGATATTGGCTCAGCTACACCTGGTCAAAGTTCCCAAAGCGGAGTTGATTCAAAAAGAAAACGCAAGGGGAAGAAACTGGATATGGGGGTAAAACAGGTTATGCTATCACATGTTGAGAAGTTATGCTCCTCTTCTGATGTTATTATGCAGCGTGTTGCAGCACCCATTGTTCCACCAAGCATATATCTACTGCGAGAGGCTATTCAGGAACTAAAGAAATATCCAGAGATCTTTGAGGACAGAAGGATTTATCATTTTGCTACAGTCCATTTCCAAACCCCGGTGAATCGAGTGACATTCCTGAGTATACCAGAGGATAGGAGTGTGGAATGGCTCAAGACCCACTACATGAATTCACTTAACCGATGCCTTTGTTCTATGTTATTTCTATTTTGCTACTTCGAAATTTGAAACTTCTATGTTACTTTATGTATTTGTTAGTGTGTTATTTTGTCAGTTATGAAATTTATTAAATATTGATAATGATTATTGTTTCATATTGTTAGGTTACTATAATGGCAACAGGGAATCATGATGATAATCTAAACATAAGTGATGATGAAGAACTAGTATTAAATTATTATGAAACTCGTCAGCAGGAATGTGCTCACTTTGTCAACCTCGTGGCATCTAGTGTATGTGTGATCACTGAGCATGCCTCTTTATTTTGTGATAAAACACCTTGCATGACTTCCTCTTAGACCGGGCACAAATGGATACATGAATTATTCTTGGGACATTCTGTGAGGTTTCACAACATGTTTCGAATGACAAAGAGTATTTTTTTTTATTTGCTAGCACTGTTAGAACAGACTCACGGGTTAAAGGGTACACAAAGAACTCAAGCTAGTGATATATTGACAATCACAGTATATATTTTGGGTCACAACGAAACATTCAGGAAAGCAAGTGAACGATTTCAACATTCTACGGAGACTATAAGTCGGTTATTCATGATAGGACTTCGTGCTCTGACTAATCTGTCCATGAACATCATAGCTCCTACTGATCCTCAGTTTCATGCTATTCCTTTACACATAAAAAATGATGAAAGATATATGCTATTTTTTTAAAGATTGTGTCGGAGCTATTGATGACACACATGTTGATGCACGCATACCGGTTGAAAACCAAGTGCCCTACATTGGTCGTCATGGAAGTCCAACTCAAAATGTGATGGCTGTATGCGACTTTAATATGTGTTTTACTTACGTTGTTCCTGGTTGGGAAGGTTCTGCACATGACACCTGCATATACCATTGTGCAGTAAGGGATCCGATGAGTAAATTTTCATTTGCACCTGAAAGTACAGAATCTCTGTTTTACATGTATTATTTTATTTGTTCTATGTGACTACTGTCTAATCTTTTCTAATATTGAAGGTAAATATTATTTTGTGGATGCTGGTTATCCACTAGAAAAAGGGCTTCTGAACCCTTTTCCGGAAACTAGATATCACTTGCCGGACTTCGCTCGGGGTAATCGGTCAATTGAAGGACATAGAGAGATATTTAATAAAGCACACTCCTCGCTCCGTAGTGTGATCGAAAGGAGCTTTGGTGTATGGAAGAAAAAATGGGGCATACTAAGCAAAATGCCTCCGTTTGATTTTTCAAAGTAGTGTGTCGTTGTGGTCGCTACGATGGCCCTACATAACTTCATTAGACGACATCCATCACGTTCTGACCCAGAGTTCGATGTATGTGATGGGAACGAAAGCTTTGTTCATGCAGAAGCGTACGAACTACGACCAAACAATCGTCTAAGAACAATTGATCCAAACCCGAATATTGCACCTAGTACATTTGAAGGAATGAGAGCTATTGAAATGTCAAACATCAGAGACTTCATAGCGGATCAACTGACGGAATATCAAAGGTATGAAACATTAAGGGTTTTACTTTTGTAAACTATATTACCTATAAAATTATATAATTGATTAATTACATTACTCTTTTACTATGCAGTTGAGATTCGATGATCGAAAGCGTTGATGCATGTTCGAGGCGGATCACATTTACGAATTTTGTTTTGGAAAAACCTATTAATTAGTGTGTTTTATTTTATGGTAAAATATCAAAGTGATTACTATTTATGTACACTAAGTTAATTTATTATAAATAATTGTTGTTTATCTCTAATTTAAAAAAATCAAAACGCACAGCTGTTTTGCAAACAACTTAACAGTTTCTCCGTTTGAAACAACACTGCAACAGCTGTTCTTCCAAACAGATTCACAGATTCAGCCACCACTCTGTAGAACAGCTGATTATTCCACCACTGCTTCCCCCTACTGCCAGTCGCTGCAGCAACGCCAAACAAAGCCTTAAATATTATGGTTCTAAATCAACAAAAAGGAATTTTTTTTATCACAATTAGTTTTAATACACGTGGGCAGCATGCATATAACAATATTATTATATATAAAAGAAGAATTATTTATATATTATATATAATAATATAATATGATAGGAGTAAAAAGGAGAGAGAAAATCATCAGAAGAGGGAGAGAGAAAGAGCGGGTCTGCGGGTTGGGAAGCCCATTGCCATGAGAGAGATGATAGGAATATGAGAGAGAGAGAGAGAGAGAGAGAGAGAGAGAGAGTCCATTTCGCTAGTTTAAAGTTTAAACCAATGAGAGAGAGAGAGAGAGAGAGAGAGGAGAGAGAGGAGAGAGAGAGAGAGAGATGTTAGTCCTTAAAAAGGAGAAAATGGCAAAATGGAGATATATATTGAAGTAACTCCTACCCGCTCCCGGCTTCCAATTCCCTTGAATCATCGTTGGGGATCTGGAATCATCGTTGGCATTCTAAGGATCCAAGGAGTTCGCTGGCTTGCTGGCAGAGAGAGATCGAGAGAAACGAGAGAGAGAGAGAGAGAGAGAGAGAGAGACAGGGCACTTGACTCGAGCACGAGATCGCCGGTATTCGCATCGCAGCGATACGAGGGCTTGGAATCGGACAATTCGTAATGGGGAAGAAAGCAGTTCCGGATTGGCTTAACAGCTCGCTCTGGTCCTCCAATCCCTCTGCCGATCGCCCCCCTCCATACGCTCCGGTGACCCTAAAGCCCGAATCCGCTCAACGGGAATCATCACCACCGCTTCCGCCACCGGTTACAGCTCCACCGACGCCGGAGTTGGTGGCATCCCTTCCGAGTGATCCTGGACCCCCAGAGTTCTCACCTGAGGAAATTTCGCGTCAGGCGCAGATTTTATCCGAGGTGGGGATTGTTATTAGGGTTTCCTTTTCTTCTCTTTATCCCGCTCATCTCCCGGGCCTCTGTCTGGATTGTAAATTATCGTGTTCATCTTTATGCATCAGCTTTCAAAGAAGGTTATAAACATTGGTGAATTGCGAAGATTAGTTTGTCAGGGTATTCCGGATGCTGCCAGAGTACGTCCTGCTATATGGAAGGTCTTGATCCAACTCCTTGAATTTATTGCTCATGCGTACCCAGTTATCAGATAATTTCCATTTCCAATCTCTGTAGCATTCTTTCGATGATATTTCTGGCAATCCTAGTTCAACAGTGCTACATAATTTTGGTTTTAACTTTTGTTCTGGATGAGAATGCTTTGCCAGAAATTACCATCATACTGATCAGGTGTTGTTAGCTTATGTTTCTTAAAAGAATAAATCAAAATGCAAATCTCATATCACCATTGATTCCAAGAAATAATTGTTAAAATGATTTCTTCCACCACCGGCAGCTGTGCGATTCCAGATTCCTCCTCCAGTAGTTCAACATAGGAATCGTCATCATCCAGTAAGTATTTCCACCTTTCATTTTACTGTTGCCTCTTCCGTGGAGTGTGCAACCAGCTTCTTCTTGACAAGGAAGCCCTAGAAATATCATTCAAGCATGATTAGTATGGCTTAGAATTTATCATAAGATCTTACATGCTAGATTATAAATTATGTATACTTACATGCCAGATTATCTTATAAGATCTTTTTCATGTTTTATTTTTGTTATATATGCTTCCATAGATTAGTATGGCTTAAAATTTGGTCATTATAATTTATGAATCCTGTCTTCTTCTTTTTCTCCTTTTTTTTCTTCCCCTTTTACACCATTTTCAATTCCAATTCCTACGGATTTTGCCCAATTTCATCCTGCAGGCGAACATCATAATTGGAATTCATCAAAATCACAATTCCTGCGGGTTTTGGAAATGATGAATTCCAATTCCTCAATTCCAATTCCAACGAACCGAACGGACCGTAATGGAAACCAATAGGAGTATGTAAAAATAGTTCTTGAAAAAAAGAGTGTCAAAAACTTCTCCACCTCCTTAGATTGAATAGAAAGACTTGTCATTTCTCTCTTTCCACACACCTGGAAACTATGTGATGGGTTCATCTGGTTGGATAGGGGAATAATTCCTTCCACAAAAAATCTGTCTATGGTTCGGACATGCCAAATATAGAAAGTTGGTCATCGACACTTGCTATAATTCATAGTAAAATGACCTCAAACAACCCGTACAGTTACCCCAGTTGTATAACAATAACAAACAACACCTCCAACATCCAGTTCACTACAAGATGATTTTCAGCATAATAATATTGAATTGGTTTTCCGAATTAATGAAAAATGCTTCTAACAGCACCGTTGGTCCATCTATATTCATGCAAATTTCGTACCCGACAGTCCATCCACGCATCTTCATGAATATGCAACAAATAATCACAGTCCAAAATAAGCAATTAGAAACCTGGACAGCCATTAAACTCTAGAAGATAGTTCTAAAATGAAGTAGAAAATCACCACCAATGATCCACAATATCAGATTATATTCAAAGAGAACAATAATTTCATCAATGACATGAAAATACCACCAAATAATTCCAAAATTGCATTTAAAAAGCTGGACAGCTATGACAAAAACATGAGAGAAACTTGGTGCAGTTGGAAGGATACAAACTTGTCACCTAGTGAGATAAGAACACTGTACAACCCTCATATTTCTCGAATCGGTGTGACCCGACCCGGACGAAGCTTGGGTAGCGAGCGAGCAAAATCCTAAACCGCGAAAGAGGCCACGGAAGGAGTGAGAGAAATTCTCCCACTCATCCGGGCGAGTGGGAGGGGCCCTCCCACTCGCCGGGCGAGTGGGAGCAGCCCTCCCACTCGCCGAGCGAGTGGGAGGGGTCTCCCACTCGCCGGGCGAGTGGGAGCAGCCCTCCCACTCGCCGAGCGAGTGGGAGGGGCCTCCCACTCGCCGGGCGAGTGGGAGCAGCCCTCCCACTCGCCGAGCGAGTGGGAGCAGCCCTCCCACTCGCCGAGCGAGTGGGAGGGGCCTCCCACTCGCCGAGCGAGTGGGAGAGGCCTCCCACTCGCCGCCTCCTTTGGGCGAGTGGGAGGGATCCCCCCACTCGCCCGGTGTAGGTAGGGAGGTCAGTATGACCTCCCGCGAGGGGGGGGATGGACACCTCGAGTCCCACTCGCCCCCCCTCACGCGTGATCGATGACAGTCGTGGTTGGACTGCGGATTGCAGGATTTTTGCTATTCGCAGTCCATTTTTGGGAAAGTCTATAAATAGACCCCCATGGGCACCTTGGGAAGGGTTGGTTCCTACCCCCTCTCTCGCGTGTGAGCAAGCACTACCCCTCCCCTCCCCTTAACGTTGAAGGTGGTCGGTGAGGTGTTCCTTAGTGCCCTCCAAGGTGCCCAGGCTCAGCATTGGCTTGGGAGGGGAAGCGCTCTAAGATCTTCCGGGTATGTGGTGGGACCTCCGCGCTGCAGCTTAAGGGGTCCATTTGTGGATTCAAGTGTTCAATAAGTCCAAGTCTTTCAGTTCTTAGTGACCCGTCAAGGGTCTAGGCTTAGAACAAGTAAGGGTTAGTCGCAACCCCCTTTCGAACGCTGAAGCCGGGAAACTGGTTTCAACATTCTGGTGCGGTGAGCGTGGAAGCGACTAGTTCGGAAACCTCTGAGCCAAGTCCCATGGCTGGAAGCGACGAGTTGGGAGACCCGCCTCCGCCTTGCGAGTATGTGAAGAAGAGCGACTTCGACGAATTCAGCAAGAAGATCCTGGAGTTCATGCAGGCCATGTCCTCCGCTCGCGGCGAGTGCTCAACACCGCCTGCACCTAGGATCCCCTCACTCCCCCTAGTAGAAGTAAGGAACAGCCAGCAAGGGAGGGAACCAGCCTCGGAGGAAGGCTTAAGTCTCCAAGCACGGGTGCTTTTCAATAGTTCACCCCGGACCAGCTGCCCAGGCGGGGAGGCGATGGGAACACCTCCCCTCAACCAAGAAGAATGGAGGAGCCCTTTCTGCGAGCTGGTCATGTCAGCTCCCGTTCCGGATGGGTTCCGCGATCCCGCCATGTCCTACTACGAGGGGGATAGCGATCCACTCCAACATCTCCAGTGGTTCGAGGACATGACCTCAATCAGGCAAATGTCGGACGCCTTCATGTGCAGGCTTTTCGCCGTCTCATTCCAGGGAAAGGCGAGGGATTGGTTCCACTCGCTCCCGGCGGGAACAATCTTCCGTTTCGAAGATCTGCGCCGAAGTTTCTTGTTGAGGTTCTCTACCTCGAAGAAGAGGAGAAAGAGTATGGAGGCCTTGTTCGCAGTCAGGCAGAAGCCAGGGGAGTCGTTGGCTGACTACATGGATAGGTTCCAAGCGGAGGTCCTCCTTGTCGTCGAAGTGCCCGGACACACCCTGCAGCTGGCTTTCACCCTTGGGCTGCAGCCGGGGCTGTTCCGGATGAGTCTAACTCGGGACCCTCCGTTGTCTTTCGAGGAGTTAATGAAGCGTGCCGATCGCGAAACCGAGGTTGAAGCTACTAATCAGGAGTTCGTGGCTAGGTTAGCCGAGGTAGCAGAGGAGGAAAGGAAAGAGCGTGGAGGAAGAAAGAAGGAGGAAGTGAAGAGTCAGGGACAACAGGGACCTCCCGTTGGGCAGGAGCAAGGCTGGAAGTCGCAACCGACAGCCGCCCGACCAGCTTGGAGGTCACAGGTTGGTCCCCCTCAAGGCCAAGGAAGGGGCCACTTCCAGGGAGGAGGAGGCTATCAGGGAAGGCACGGGCGGTTCCACCCAGCAGGATGGCAACAGGGCCCGGGGCCGCTGCAAGTCCAACCCCTGCAAGCCATGGCCATCGGTCGGAAGAGAAGCGGAAGGAAGAGGGGACGTTGGGAGAAGCAGGGGGGCGAGCTGGCGCTGCTATACTGTGACTTCCACCAGCAGGAGGGTCACGCGACCGCGGCTTGCCCCGAGTTCCTCGAGATGAGGGAAGAAGGAAGAGCCCCAGCAGGGGGGAAGCAGCTGTGCCTGGAAGGACCTCGGACAGTGGAAAAGGGGAAGAGCAAGGAGGAGGATGATCCATGCGAAGAAAGGGTCGATATAGGGGCCCTAGGAGGGATCGGGGTCATCCACGGGGGAGCAGGCAAAGAGGCCACCCGGAAGGGGAGCCTCCATGCCATATACCGCGGAGCATTGCCTCGACCTCCCGGTCCCCACCTCCGAGCGAGAAGATTACCTTCTCCATCCAAGACCTGCCAGCCAATGAGGATCCTTTCTGCGACGCGCTAGTCATCAAGGCGGCGATCGAGAACTTCACCGTCTCCCGGATCTTAGTCGACAACGGGAGCTCGGTGAACGTGGTATTCAAGAAGGCCTTTGAAGGAATGAAGGTTGACGCCAAGCGAGTGCTAGCATCGGATGGGCCACTTTTCGGATTCTCCGGGGAGAGGAAGGAGGTGGAAGGGGGAGTCGAACTCCTCGTCACCCTGGGGGGAACTTCAAAGAATTGCCGGTTCGTCATTGTGGACGCGCCGAGCAGTTACAACGCCATCTTTGGGCGTCCCCTCATCAGTGCGTACAAATGCGTGCCGTCCTCCTACCATCAGTGCTTGAAGTACAACTCCGGAAAGCTCCAGGTGAGAGTCAGGGGGGATCCCCGGGAGGCGCGCCAGTGCTACGTTACTGCGGTCAACACAATCGGATGGATGCAAGCAGCCGAAGAAGTGGAAGAAGCAATGGCAGGGATGGCTAAGGAGCAGGCAGCAGAATGAGCCCAGAACGGGCGAGGTGTAAGGAAGTGCCCAGGGAGGGGCGAGATGTAACGGCGTGCCCAGATAGGGGCGAAGTGTAGTGAAGTGCCCAGATAGGGGCGAGATGTAAGGAGGGGCCCAGAAAAGTGCGAGGTGTAACAGGATGCCCAAAGGGGCGTAGCGTAAGTAAGTTGTAATAGGTATGAACGATGAATGGGAAAGGGGTTCTGGAAGAATATCCAGGTTCAAAATCCCTGACTAGAGACCCTCCGTCGGGTTAAGTCATGCCGATGGAGGGGGGACGTATCAGGTCAACTCGTGGCTTGGTGATTATATTGGGAAGGCGTTGAGTTCCTCCGCACCCGGTTGAGCTAAGACTCCCAGGACATGGATGGGTACTTCCACCTCCAGTCAGATTGGGAAGGCGTTGAATTCCTCCACACCCGGTTGAGCTAAGACTCCCAAGACGTGGATGGGTACTTCCACCTCCAGTCAGATTGGGAAGGCGTTGAGTTCCTCCGCACCCGGTTGAGCTAAGACTCCCAGGACATGGATGGGTACTTCCACCTCCAGTCTGATTGGGAAGGCGTTGAGTTCCTCCACACCCGGTCGAGCTAAGACTCCCAGGACATGGATGGGTACTTCCACCTCCAGTCAGATTGGGAAGGCGTTGAGTTCCTCCGCACCCGGTTGAGCTAAGACTCCCAGGACATGGATGGGTACTTCCACCTCCAGTTAGATTGGGAAGGCGTTGAGTTCCTCCACACCCGGTTGAGCTAAGACTCCCAGGACGTGGATGGGTACTTCCACCTCCAGTCAGATTGGGAAGGCGTTGAGTTCCTCCACACCCGGTTGAGCTAAGACTCCCAGGACGTGGATGGGTACTTCCACCTCCAATCGGTAGGATCCCTGACTAAAAGAGACCACTCCACAGACTCAGTCATATTAACAGATGAGAGACTCATCGGGCCAGTCAACGACTCGGTGACCGATTCAAGCAAAGGTATCAACTCCTCAAGTAGTAAAGAAAAAAAATAAGCTGAGACAATTCGTTTAAGATAACTACTGATTCGTTGATAACATGTACTACACGAATTGTTACTTCACTTTTCTAGTACATGCAGGCTTGGGGGAAAAAGGCAAACACAAAAAATACATAGTTCTCAGGAAGAACGAGGGAAAAGAAGAAGTCACAGGCTGCCCTCACGACCATGGGGAGTAACCGCTGCTAGGGGGCGAGTCGGATCGCCCAGGTGAAGGAAAGAGCTCGGGTAGGATGTCGCTGGCAGAGACCCCCCTCCAGCTGTCTCGAATAGCGTCCACGTCATGGAGGCGACTCACCAGGGCTCGGGCCGTTGACGCCATGATTTTCCCCCGAGCGCGCTCGACTTCAGCGGGTCGAGATGGGGATGGCCTCGCCGCTCTCGAAGGTGCACCTCCTTCTCCTCCCCCTTCTCTTAACTGCCTATGCGCTTCGGCAAGCTGAGCCCTCAGGTCCTGCACTTCCTGGTCCGACTCCTCACATCGTCTCCTGAGCGAGTCGGCGGCACCGGGTCCCTGCAGACCGGCAACGCAAATAAGTTAGAACCTACGAATAATAAGGAATTAAAAGGAGAAAAGGAAAATTCATTGAGGTGGGCGCGAACCAAGCCCCCGGATGACTCCTCCAGGAGTTTCTCAGCAGTGGCCAAGCGAGCCGCAAGGTCGGTAGCTTTCTCTTCTGCATCCAGCTTCGACGCGTCCGCCCGCACCGACCGCTGCGAGAGACTAAGACCTCGGCGGGCGGCCATGTTGGAGAGTTCGGTTGCGCGGAGCTGAGCCTGGGAGCTCGCATACGCGAGGTCACGCATGGACATCTCCCGGTAAGATGCAGCGTCCTGCCGACCGTAGATGCCATAAGTAAAGCTATACGCCGCGCCATCCGTGATATCTCCCTCAATCCACGAAGGCCGCTGGGAGGTGAGGGAGACCCGGTTCATCGTCTCATCCCAGTAGACGATAGGTGCACCTAGAGGGTCCGTGGCCTTTCCCCCCATCTCAAAGTTGGGATGATTGGCTAATGCGTTGGGGTCACTCGGTTGCCCCCTCTCCCTAGGCAGTGCCCTGGAATCCCTTCGGCAAACTGCCTTCCCCCGCCGCATCCTCGGCTCCTTCGGTGGGGAGGAGGGCGCTCCCTCCTCAACCACCCGCTCCTTATCCCTCCTCTGACCCGACCCAAGTATCTTCGGAGCCGAAGCCGAATCAGCCGCAACCTCCTCGTTGAGCCCCTGGGCGGAGGAGTAACTTCCTCCTGCGGAGGGAAGGCGTCGAGGAAGGGACCGAACACCTGCACAAGTTGGGACGAGTTGAGCGGCAATGAGAGGAAATGAGCCATAAGAAAGACAAGTTGTCGAGGTCCAAGTACCTGCCCCCGGTTCCACGTAGGTGAGTTGATTGATGTTATTCCGGAGGTGATCAACCTCAAAGCTCGCGCCCTTGAGGAAGCGGTGCAGCTCAGCAGCCTCCCCACGTAGTGAGGGGGGTTTACAAACCTTCTCGGGCCTCTGTATGGGGGAGAAGGGGATGCCGCCCAGGTCACCCCGAACGAACACAAATGACTCGTTCCAGTGGTGGACCTTGTTGGAGGTCTCGTGCACCTCCATGTGTGTGCCGGTCAGAAAGCACACCCCGTCAGCGGTCGCTCGGAAGGTGAAGATCTTGCGGAACACGTTCAGGTCAAACATCACCTTCTCCTCCCGCAAATAGCATGCGTAAGCTGTTAACATCGAGATCGCATTTGTGTTAACCTGAGCCGGGACTACGCCAAAGTAGTCCAGGAACTCCTTCACCTCAGGCCACAAGGGCAACCGTAGCCCAGCCTCGAAGTGAAGGAGAGGGAATGCAAGCCAGTTGTCGTAAAAGGAGTTGACGGTCTCACCCCCTGATGGGCATCTGCATTTCCACCCTTCGGGAAGGTAGGAAGTCCTAAAGGCGGAGAGCTCCTCCTTGGATACTCTCCCTACGGGGAAAGAACTCTCCGAGAAGTTGGCCGCATTTTGTTCCCGACCATTCCTCTTGACAGCTGAACGGTTGGATGCCATCGTGTAGGAGTGGAAGGAAAGAGTAGAGCCGGATCTGGGAGAAAGGCAAGGGAGGAAATGAAGGTGAAGGTCCAAAGGGGGAAGGAGGGCGTATTTATAAGGGAGGGGTAAAAGGGGAGGCGAGTGGATCATGGGATCCACTCGCCTAAGGGCATGAAGGGGGGATGGACCAGGTGGTCCACTCGCCCCGGGCGAGCGGACCGCAAGGCCCGCTCGCCCCGAGCATAGGTGAGTGGACCTTGAGGTCCACTCGCCCGGTGCGCGGGAGTAGACCTCATGGTCCACTCGCCCGGCAGAGGAGGGAGGGCCTCGCAGCCCTCTCCCCTGAGGTAGCGATGCGGGCCGAAGGGTCTCTTCGCCTACGTCTCCCCCCTGACACACCACCCAACTGCTTCGCCCTCGGACCGTCCACCCGAGGTCCCTATCCCCCGCCTGTTACTCCACTGTCTCAGTGTTGCTGCGCTCACCCTGCATGAAAGTTAGCCAAATAATGACAGCTCAACTGAGATATAACTCGGCAGAGTTATTAAAACAAACATGACATAAACATGACAAAACAAATAGTCCGGCCGCGGAACAGACGAGCTGCTGCGACGTGTCGATCCTCATTATTACATAACAAATAGTACATCCCCGAAGGGGAGGGGGGGCTAACGCGCCGTCCACTTCCAGAAGCCCTGGTCCAGGGTGAAGGGGACCCCCCCACGCGTGGATTCAAAGCATGCCTTGGCAGAGGAGAGCTCTTCGGTCACGGTACGCACGGAGGCCTCCACCCGGCGAAAATGATCCTCGAACGGTGTCGTCATGCCGCCAAATGCGAGCCGGACCTCCCCTCGTAGGAGATTGAGTTCAGCCTCCAGCCTCTCCACCCGACGCTCCAGCACGCCAACACGGGCGAGGGGGTCGGGTCCGGAAGATAGCCTCCCCTCCCGCAGCTCCTGGGTAAGAGTCTCCAAGCGGCTCAGACGGATGAAGACGTCGGGACGGTCCCCGACGGGCTCCGAGATTGCAGTAGGAGAGTGGGGTGGCGGCGAGACTTCCTTTCGGCTCGACTGACCCGTCGAAGTCTTGCCCCCTCCAGCAGATGAGTCATCGTGAGCAGTCGAGAGGGCGGCAGGTTCCCGGACGAGAGAGATAGGACTCACCCGAGCGTCTGCACCCGTTCCCTCTACCACTCTTCGGATCCCTTCGAGATCATCCGCGAGAAGCTATGAACAATGAAAAAGCGCGTTGTCATGGACAGATATAACCACAAGTGTGAAGCAGGAAGGAGGAGAGAACCGATACCATATCCATATCCAGTCCGCGGGCAAACTCGGTCACCCCATGAGAGGATGATGACGCAGCCTCCTTCACCGACTCGGGGCGGGGCTTCTTCCGAGGCGATCGCACCGCATGGCGGGTGGGAGAAGGCGGAGGGCCATGGACCAGAGCTTTAAGCTCCGTCACGTCAGATGAACCCTTCCCAGCAAAGTCTTTGAAGCGAGCCCTGAAGTCTCGAGGTGGATCCATCTCGTTCGAAGAGGGAGGGGGGGAAGCACTCAGGAAGGGTGCTCTTCTCACCCTTCTCTTCGAGGGGTCTTATATAGCCCTCAGGTGGAACCCTCCAAAGATTCCCTCCGGGTCCCACCAACTCGTTCAATAGGTGGGTTGGACTTTCTTTCCGAGCTTGAGTCAAGCTCGCAAAGAGCGGGGATTGTGTACAACCCTCATATTTCTCGAATCGGTGTGACCCGACCCGGACGAAGCTTGGGTAGCGAGCGAGCAAAATCCTAAACCGCGAAAGAGGCCACGGAAGGAGTGGGAGAAATTCTCCCACTCATCCGGGCGAGTGGGAGGGGCCCTCCCACTCGCCGGGCGAGTGGGAGCAGCCCTCCCACTCGCCGAGCGAGTGGGAGGGGCCTCCCACTCGCCGGGCGAGTGGGAGCAGCCCTCCCACTCGCCGAGCGAGTGGGAGGGGCCTCCCACTCGCCGAGCGAGTGGGAGAGGCCTCCCACTCGCCGCCTCCTTTGGGCGAGTGGGAGGGATCCCCCCACTCGCCCGGTGTAGGTAGGGAGGTCAGTATGACCTCCCGCGAGGGGGGGGGGGGATGGACACCTCGAGTCCCACTCGCCCCCCCTCACGCGTGATCGATGGCAGTCGTGGTTGGACCGCGGATAGCAGGATTTTTGCTATTCGCAGTCCATTTTTGGGAAAGTCTATAAATAGACCCCCATGGGCACCTTGGGAAGGGTTGGTTCCTACCCCCTCTCTCGCGTGTGAGCAAGCACTACCCCTCCCCTCCCCTTAACGTTGAAGGTGGTCGGTGAGGTGTTCCTTAGTGCCCTCCAAGGTGCCCAGGCTCAGCATTGGCTTGGGAGGGGAAGCGCTCTAAGATCTTCCGGGTATGTGGTGGGACCTCCGCGCTGCAGCTTAAGGGGTCCATTTGTGGATTCAAGTGTTCAATAAGTCCAAGTCTTTCAGTTCTTAGTGACCGGTCAAGGGTCTAGGCTTAGAACAAGTAAGGGTTAGTCGCAACCCCCTTTCGAACGCTGAAGCCGGGAAACTGGTTTCAACAAACACGACTGTCATGCCTAGGATAAGTGCACTCATCATACTGGGGTGGGTACTAATGAGAGAAAGAGACGAGGAAACAATTTTCCTAGAGTTGCTATCGGCTACTCCGCAAAAATGTCAGTCTTTGGAACTCATTACCTCACCTATATTATGTCTCAGCGGATCTTTACCATTTCTCCTGCCACATTCTTCTCATATTTCACTACCCTAGCCTTTTACACAGCCACCTGTCCCGCAGTCCGCCCATACATTCATTGTCGTTCAACTTCTGGCTTGCGTCCACTTGTATGATGATGCTCTCCTTGACGCCGCTGTCATAGGATTCGTCCAACGGGGTAACGAAGTGAAGGATCAAGAGGCCGACCCCGGGCACTCGGTTGACAAGCGGCCAAGGAGATCTAGGCGACACCGTCGTCCGTCGCTGATGGTGGCAATTCATATACCCATGCAACTATGTTCAGTAGTGGGCATCTTGAGCTCCGCGAGAATACGAGGGGGATTGAGAATGCGGTTGAACTCTGAAAACGTGTCCAACACCATTATGCTCTCCAACACCAAAAAGAGGAAAAAGAGGTGGCCGAACTCTGAAAACGTCTCCAGCACCATTATGCTCTCTTTCGGGACAGTGTGTCACGAAAGGCCCTGCTACGCCCCAAGATTGCAAAATAATTCGTCGGTCAACATTTTCGGCATAAGAAAGTGAAGTTAGAAGTCATTAAAATATTATGTATGAATTGGAAAAAGTAACTGTATGACTTACGGCTTTGGTTCCTCTCTTAGCATCTGGAATACGATTGGACATGATATTCGTAAGTTATTTTTATGATCTTCATGGCAGTAAACCTCTAAATCACAATCTTGATTCTCACTTGTATTCTCGCAAACTCTCGCTACTGACATTGGCTGCATGGCTTTGTGTTTGCCCCACCAGTGGCTATGTGTTTCCCCCACCAGTGGCTATGTGTTTCCCCCACCAGTCACAGTGTCTCCTGGATCTCCCTTGCTCTCGTCCCACTGTTTTCTGGCTCGGGCACCATGTCCATATGTGTCTTCGTTATCAATTATCATTGTTGTTTTCATCACTACGACAATAATCATACTCCACTCCTTGTCCGACATGATGACTCGTTGTTCCCAAGATGGTGGGCCAGTTTGAGAAGGCTGCATATGCGCCACGCTTGTTGTCGTCCTAGTCGCAGACATTATCAACAGCACAATCGGCATCCAGACAGTTTTCAGGGCTTTTTTGGTTGTACTCTTGGTGCTTAGGGATGGTCCCTTTGCCGAAGACCTTACCAATATGGTGGTCGATCTCATCTCTAACATTCTCCTCCAGTTAGTTGATTGAAAACAAATGTCAGCACCATTGGCGGTGAAACCTCATTTGCTTGGTTGCCCTTGTGATCTTCTGCGCTTGTGTAGGAAATTTGGCGGCACCATCTTGGCGTCTCTCATTGTAAAGGCCCCCCTTCGTGAAGCGATCATCCTGGATTTCCTCACGAACGCCAAAGGACTGGTGGAGCTCATAGTGCTCAACATTAAAAAAGAACGTGAGGTAAATGAACTACTTACCGCTTATCACTTAATGACTAGATTATTCTTTCTTAGATCGATGCACTTAATATTTTTATGTAGGTGCTGAATGATGGGAGGTTTGTCATCATGATGCTGACAACGCTCTTTTTGGCTGTCATAATATTGCATATTATTATCGCTATATACAAACCAATGAAATGGAGGTGTCATGCACATTCCGGAGGATCGAGCACACAAATATGGATGTTGATTTGCTGGTCCTCAATTGCTTCATTGCTAGCTTGTTCCATCTCTTATCACGATCTTAAAATTATCACGGGGCAATCTCTGGCGTCGACTCAAGATCTATGTCATGCATCTCATGGTGCTCTCCGACCACTCTTTGGCCATTATTTTGGTACATAAGAAGCATCAGGGGGCATCCCATTCTGGAGAATGAAAACCGATAAAGACGGTTGCTATGACCTCAAAGCAATGACTATCATGTTTAATGCCTACAATCTGCTCAATCGAGTCAACCTCCGGCACGTGACAACCATCTCTAAAATGGACACAATCTATAAGTATATAGTTAGCGGTGCCCAACAAAAACGTGCTACGATGATCATTCTTTCTTTCCAAAAGACCTTTTATGTGTATCATTTAATGGAGCCCACATGCGACAAATAACAAGTGAACTAGAAGTCATTCTTTACGCCCCCTGCTCAGTGGGCACCCTAGTCGACCATTCCCTCCACAACACATGATGCATGTTGATACGATCCCGGAGAGGAATCTGGCAAGGGGAAGGGCCGACGGAGGTGAGGAAGAGGAAGGAGGAGGGAAAGAGAAGAAAAGCTATGGAGAAACCATAATTTCCATACGTCCAAGCATAATGAAAAAGAGTACAGCGCAACCCCTTATAGGTGCTGAGTGCGGATAACGAAAAGCAGTACGGATAATAATAAAGCGTACACATAATGAAAATAACATAACAAATGCAAATAAAATGATCACGTCGGCGGCGCGTCTTCGGTCTCTCCTCCTCCAGACGGACCCGTCATCGTCTCCCCCCGCGTGCGGACTCGCCACGACGTCTCGTCGGCGTGTGCGTGTCCCGTCGGCATGCGCAACCGTAACAATGCCGCAGTCTGGAAAATATGCCTTGTCCCCAATGCAGTAGTTGGAGGGGTGGTGACAGAAGTGATCCTGGGGTAGCCACGTAGCTTCGGACTCCAGATGGTAAGACCCCGCAATAGGGACCTCCTGCGGGCCAGAGTACCCCTGAAGGTGGTAGCAACGATCAAGTAGCTTGGTTGGGTAGTAAGGCGCCAACTGCCGTCTTTCTTCCGGACCAGAGAAAGCTGGGCTGGTGGCAATCCTGCTGGAGGCTGGATGACGTCGGCGAGCGTAGTAGAAAGCTCCTGGTGGTCCGTCGGTGAAGGGAAAGACACGTCGTCCGGGCCCGAGAGGGCCTACAGCCCGCGGAGAGGCCGACGTCCGTGGACCGCTGGATCGTGCATAGGGAGACCGGAGAGCGGAGGAGAGGAAAATCACCGTCGAGGGGACATGGCTGGCCCCCATGGAGGAACTGCATGGGCATAGTCGCCCAATGGATGCATACATCGCCGAGCGCGTGGAGCCAAGCCACCCATAAAATGGCATCGATACCGCCTAAGGTGAATGCGTTGAAGTCCGCGGTCACGAAACAGGACCCCACGAAAATAGGCATGGCAGTGTAATGGCCCTGAGTCGGTCGGCGACGTTCATCACCCAGGCGGACCGCTACATCCGGAGAGGGAACTGAGGGGAAATGGAGCTGCTGCACCAGACGCTCAGAGATGAGGTTGTGGCTTGCGCCGCTGTCCACCATGATGATGATCGGACGATCCCGCAGCGTGCCCGAGAGATGCACGACCTGCTGGCCGAAGATCCCACCCGTAGAGGCGCAAGATAACTCCAATCGGTGGAACGTAGCTACGGTGGAGTCGAGAGGTGTATCCCCCGCTGAGAGCTCCAGGGCCTCAAAGTCGGCCAGGGTAACCTCAGGGTCGACGTCTCCGAAGATGGCGTTGAACTGCTTCACGGAGCACTCATGGTTGGGGGAGTACGGTTGGCGGCACCTAAACAGAGACCCTTGTTGCGAAGCTCATTGTAATCACTGCTCGAGAGGCGATGAGGGGTCGGTGGGCGGCCCAGCCGGTTAACCCCAAGGCGGCGGCCGCGGTGGAGGAGTCGTTGCTGGCGGTCGCCAAGGAGGCCGAGTCTGATGGTGGTCAGCCGTAGGGGCAGGTGGACGGGGGGGGGGGGGGGGGGGGAGAGTCCGACTTCCACCATATGTGCCAAGTCCATGGTGTCAGAGACTGTATGAGGGTGGTGCGTGCGGAGACGAGAGCGGATATGTGGCAGTAGACCCTGCATGAAGAAGCTCAGGTAATGATCGGGCGGTAGGTCGGGGACGTGGGAGACCATGGCGACGAACTCATCAACACAGTCGTCCAGGCTGACTGTCCGGCGGACGCCGCAAAGACGCTCGATAGCGGAGGAGCCGGAGTAGCGGGTGTCATACCGCCGGATCATCTCCTGCTTGAGCTCGGGCCAGGAGAGGCACAGGTTGGATTGGCGGAGCCACCACGCCCAGTGGAGGGCCGAACCGTCCAGGCCAACCATAGCCGTAGACACCTTGTCGTGCTCCGTTGTGTAGTTGAGGTCGAAATATTGCTCCGCTTTGGCGATCCAACCCATTGGGTCAACACCGACAAAGGAGGGAATGTCGATGGAGAGGGCGGCCCGGCCCGGAATGGGCGGCAACAGAGACGGTGGGCCGGAGCCGGATGCGGCAGAGACGGTGGCAGTGGACGCCTGGAGGGAGTCAATCTTGGAGTGGAGGGCGAGGAACGAGGCGTGCATGAAGGCCACAAGTTGTTCCTTACCTCCACGCGTCGGTTCAAGGCGTCGGCGGAGGTATCCGGCGCGGGGTCACCGGAGGAGCGCAAGTTTGGAGCCATGGCAGTGGCTGTTTAGGGCACAGTAGCCGGCGGTGCTGGACGGAAGGCTGGGACATCAGCGAAGGAGGAGTTGTGGCGGCTGACGCGCAGAAGGCTGGGACGCGTGCGGGTGAGGAGCGAACCGCGGGAGACGCACGCTGCGGAAGATCTAGTCTGGAAGCCGCACAGGCGGGAGGGAGACGCACGCTACGGAGAGTCGGATCGGCGCGGAAGCTGGAGATCTGGGAGAAACGCACGGAAGGGAGAGGAATCTTGAGATCGGGGAGAGACGCACACGACAGAGCGGAATCTGGAGATCTGGTACTGACGGCAGTCGCGGATCGAGGCGAAGTCAGACGACACAGGAGGGTGAAGACGATTGGCAAGCGAGACTGTGCAGTCGGGAATCGGGACAGCGATCGGCGGCGATGTGCCGGCGGTGAGGCAGGTCGGACCAAATTTATACGATCCCGGAGAGGAATCGGCAAGGGGAAGGGCCGGCGGAGGTGAGGAAGAGGAAGGAGGAGAGAAAGAGAAGAAAAGTTAGGGAGCAACCCTAATTTGCATACATCCAAGCATATTGAAAAAGAGTACAATGCAACTGCTTATAGGTGCGGAGTGCGGATAACGAAAAGCAATACGGATAATAATAAAGCGTACACATAATGAAAATAACATAACAAATGCAAATAAAATGATCACGTCGGCGGCGCGTCTTCGGTCTCTCCTCCTCCAGACGGACCCGTCATCGTCTCCCCCCGCGTGCGGACTCGCCACGACATCTCGTCGGCATGTGCGTGTCCCGTCGGCATGTGCGTGTCCCGTCGGCATGCACAACCGTAACACATGTCCACCCACGATGTCATCCAACACGTCGTGGTATTGTTCTTCGGAGGATGCCACAAACAGGAAGCCTTGACTACGACCTGCTCATGGTCAGGTGCCCGGGGGTCGACTTCTTGGTCCTCCGCTTCGTTGCCCCGCCAGACGAATCCTCCCACAACGACAACGGGGTTGAAGGACAGAAAATATATCACACTAAAGATAATCTAAACAACACATGATCCCCCATGAAACATGATTCCGCCATGAAACACTCAAACAAAAAATTATACGAGTTTAAGTAGTTTCAGTTGTATGTCGTCAACATCTGAGATTATTTATACAACATTTAGGGTCTTGAAAGTTGAAATCTTTGATTTTCATTAGATAGAACCATGGAATGGAAGATGAATTATAGATGTACCTCACATCAACATCTGAGATTATTTATACTTACATTTAGTGTCTTGAAAGTTGAAATATTTGATTTTCATTAGATAGAACCATGGAATGGAAGATGAATTATAGATATAACTCACTTAGAAATATCTGCAGTAGTTGCATCTAAACTGTGATGATTAACGATTATTGAGATATGTTCCACAAAGACGTGAGGTGGATTAAATTTGAGCCTGTTGGTCAAATATCAATTTAGTTTAATGTTATACATTTCCAAAAGATTCTTCTGCATTCCTTCCACTTGGTTATGCCTTGTGATAACTCTTAGCAGCATTGCTCTAATATTTATGCTTTTGTATCTAATTTTTCTAGAAATTGATGTTGGAAGTATTAATATTTAGGTATTTATATATGTGTGTGTTTAGTCCCACATCATGAGTTTAGTTTGTGAGTCCTCTTGTAGTCCTATAAATTAGCCCCATTGTGGAAGAATAAATGACACCAGTTATTATCATTTCTACTTTCCAACATGGTATCAGAGTGGAAGTCGACTCTGGGAAATTTTTCGTCGCCCTAATTTGTTGGCGACGTAAAGTTCTCAGCCTTCCTCTCGATTTCGTAAATTTTCCGCATCTCGTTTCGATCCCGACCGACTGTGCTGCTAGGGAATTCGCTAGGTAGCCTCGCACCAGCTCCCGTCGACGGAATCGATCTTGATTCCAACGACGGGGGTGGAGACTGTTTTTGTTCTCGAGCGCGTCTGCCTCTCATCTCGTCGATCCCGTCTACGTCCAGATTTCGTCGATGCCGTCTGATCCTCTCCTTCGATCCCGTCGTCGCCTGGGTCGCTGGAAGCTTCTCCCGTCAAGCCTGCGCCTGTTTCCGTCAGCATCATCGATGCAGATTCCCGTCGACGATTCCAATGGAGCTTCTTCTCCTCGATTTCGATCTCGACGACGCTGAGGGAGCGGTTGTTGCGCCTGTTCCTCTCCTCCGATTTCGACGATGCTTCCGTTTTCTCTTCCGGTCGAGCTTCCTGCCCCTGCTCCCGTCGATGCTGGATGCTCCTTCTGCCTCCGATCTCAATGATGCCACCTTCATCGCCGCTGCCTCCATTGATCTCGTCCGGGTGTCCCATCACTGTCGGTTGCTTCTGGCGTGCGACCGTTCTTGCTTGTGCCTGCTACCACCTCTGCCCGAGCTTGTTCTTACAGTTGTCGGTGATCTCTGCTGCTATTCCTGCCCCGACTATGGATCCGCTGCTCGCTTCTCTTGGTGCTAATGTCGTATTTAGTTGTTTTCTTTACTTTTTGCATTGTGTTGTCTTAGTTATTGTGTCGTTAGTGTTACCAAGCGTTCTATACCTTTATGCACGTGTGTCCCACGTGAGGGGGAGTGTTTGGGACGAAGGCGACTCAGATGATCTTTCCAGACCTTTCGCCTTCGTTTCACACGGCCTCTAGGCGTATGTCATATGTGTTTCCCCATGTTTTCTTTCGATTGGTCGTGTGTTGAGGAATCGATTGATGTTGGTGCTTTAAATCTCACCGGGTTGTGTCGTGTGGGACCGTGTCGTGTGGGACTGTGACGTGTGGGACCGCTCTTGTGCGGATGTATCCCCGACAGATCATCCCCGACGGATTATCCCCGGTTGCTCGGTTGATGAGTTACTCCTCATTTTTTGTTCCTCTGCATGTTGTGTGTGTAGGTGATGTTGGTTGACCGGTTTTCAGCGAGTCCACGTCGTTGTGTGGATCATGCGTCGTGTGTGGATCATCATCGTGTGTGGCTATGTCCCCGGCTTGATTCCCCGGTTTGGAATTTTCCCCGGTGTCTCGTCTGATGTTTTGTCCCGCATCGCCTACCTCCATTGTCGTTATTATGATGTCCAAGCTGAAGGGTCCCCCTTCAGCTTAAGGGGAAGTGTTGGAAGTATTAATATTTAGGTATTTATATATGTGTGGGTTTAGTCCCACATCATGAATTTAGTTTGTGAGTTCTCTTGTAGTCCTATAAATTAGCCCCATTGTGAAAGAATAAATGACACCAGTTATTATCATTTCTACTTTCCAACAATTGATGCTTCTATCAATGTCAACCTCTGGATCAGTTTAATGCTATTTTAGCTGTCCTTCTTTTATGGATTATTCCTTCTGTCTCTTTGCTATAATTTTTACCATGACACTTTCCATTTTTTTGTTCCCTTCTATAGCCTCTATATGAGTATGTGTATTACTTGTTCCTCATTCTTGTATTGTTTTGCATCCAATTCTCTACAGGATTAAATGTTATCGTCAATGTCAACCTCTGGTTAATTTCAATGCAATTTGTGCTGTCCCTTTACCTTTGGATCTTAGTCTTCCGTCTCTTGGTTTTTTTATACCTTGGTTCTTTCTACTGCTTTCTATTATATTTATATTAGCATTCTTAAGATTCTATGAAATGCTTGCTTTTGATCTTCTACGTTTTATGATTTTTTTCATCACGTATAAACTTACTGATTCCTCCTTTCTGCTGTTTACTTGTAGTGTGATTTATTACATGAGATAAGTTCTTCCTCTCACTTTTCTCTAACATCTTTACTTGGTCTTTACAACAAGTCATGGTCTTTATGGATATGTTACTATAACAAACCACTGGCTCAAACTAAGAAAAAGTACTGAAATGTAGGATTATAGAAAAACTACTTAGTTTCATGTTGTATAGCATCCAAATTAAATAGAAGATGTCTCATATTTAGGGCTAATAGCTGCAAAAATCTTATTAAGAAATCTCTATATTCTTGATAGGATCAATATAGGTGTACATCATGAATCCTGAGTTGGTCAATACGGCGGGATTTGACATATAATACATTCATGTTTTAGCATATTGCGTAGTGAAGGCAACACCTTATTTTGAGCCTGCTCAAGCAAACATAGTTTACTATTTCTTAACATTAAACCGGTGAATTTCTTTTGTTATCTTACGTTTGGAATTATCATACATTAGTATATACTACACATTATGATATCATGATTGCAACAAGCTATTTATTTTTCTCTGGAAGTTTAAACCCAGGAACATTTGATAGATATAGGAATCTGCTGACACAACTAAAATGTTTTAAATAGAAAAAGAAAAAGAAATATATCTCTCAATAAAAGAAATATAAAACAAGAAAATCAATTCATAATGCGACACATTTATTTTGCATTTTTCACTAAGTTGGCTACTTGATACACAATTTCAACCCTCGGCTTCAAAAGATTCAAGGACTTAAGAGAGCTCTTTCAGTAAAAGGAGAGCTCTTGGTTGCAATAAGAACGACAGACAAAGGTCTACCACGAAAGGTAGCGGAATATAGCGGCTTGTTGATTTCGGTTACCTTGGGCTTGGACCCGAGTAGCTGTCGGCTGAATTGGAGGAGCTACTACAGAAGGCATACTGGTTGCATGTGGATTGGATTAAATCACAAACAACAAATGGAATGGAGTAGAGAAGACGAGGATTTATGGCTTACGTTGAAATATTTGTGAAATGGACCGATCAATTAGAACATTGCCGTCTTGAATGTAGCAGAGAAGATGAGCCTGAACTTCTTGACACAGAAGATGGATGCATTGGAGATGATGGGGATTGAAATCGGGCCATCGGCTGTGGAGTTTGAGTCTCTCAACACATGAGGAAGAAGATGAAGACCCGTCGGGCACTCTGCTACCAACTTAAAGTAAGCGTACCTAAAGTGCTTCCCTGTTTCATCGTAACCATTGAAGGTAGCTAGAGATTGTTGTGTGGCGTTGTTCGTCTCATGGAGCAATAGGGCTTCTTCTGGAATTTATATTACATCCAATTTGAAAAGCATATACAAAATTCATTGAGTATGTTAAAAAACTTCGGATACAAGTTCCTATGACTTATTGCATTTGTGATGTAACCCATAATTACTACTTCAACTGTACAACCCTCATTCTCCGAGGGTGGGCTCATTCAAAGTCACGTAGGCAGAAGTCAAGATCACAAGGTCAGCACAGAGGCTAGCAGTCCAAGACACAAAACAGCTCAGCCCGCAGGAGCAGAAGAAGGTCTGGGCGAGTATGGGTGGACTCACGCGAGTAGCCCTGATACTCTCCAAAAGGTGGGCGACCATAGGTGATACTCGCCCCTTTCCTAGCGAGGTCGCCTCAATGTCGCCTAGTTGCCGAGCTGGGTGGGGTATAAATAAGACCCCCCTCCCTTTGGTTTGCCTATAAATAGGACCTCAGTGGTACTTGGATTGGCACCTGAACTTGAGCTTTTGGAACTCCCACTCTCAAACTCTCGGACCCGTCATCTTTGGTCGTTACTCCCGGTACTAGCCAAGTCGGTGCCTTCCTCGTACCCTGCTCGACCATTTTTGGTTGTGGAGGGGAAGTCTCTTCTGAGCTTCTGGGTACGTGGTGGGACCTCCCTGCCGTAGCGCCTGGGGTCCTGTTGTTATCTTCCTAGTCTTTTTTCGTCGTTGCCAGTCAAGCCATCTAGTCGGACTGCTGGGCGAGTAGCCTCCGACTGCATTGATCCGAATTTTGGAGTCGGGATTTTCCGGCTTCAACATCAACATCAAGTATTCTTGCGATCAAAATTAAAATTAAGTGACATAAATCATCTCACCGAGATGGATAAATTGAAACAATTAATTTAGGGTTCAGTAATACTATGGTCTGTAGCAACCAGATGAGGACAACCCGACAAATTCTTCCGCAATTAAAGAAAAACAAATAGTGGTTCAACAAATTATGGAAAACATGAATAATGACAATTAGGCAAGCTTTGAATTTCAAGAACGGATAAATTTGCATAATTTAAGTAACAATAAATGAGCAAAGAGGGATAGAAAAATAACCCAGGGTTATGAATGCTGCAACATATCCAAATTCTTGTCAAGTCGGTTGTGGATGAAGTGGAGTGTGGGTGGCTATCAAAGGCTTGGAAGTGGTTGGTTAGGGTTGTGGAAGGCTTGGAAGTGGTCGGTTAGGTTTGTGGAAGGCTTGGAAGTGGTCGGTTAGGGTTGTGGAAGGCTTGGAAGTGGATAGTTAGGGTTGTAGAAGGCTTGGAAGTGGCTAGTTAGGGTTGTGGAAGGCTTGGAAGTGGCTGGTTAGGGTTGTGGCAATGGCGGATGCAGGAATTTTTTCCTGTGTGGGCGGACCTAAAAGCTTAAAAAAAATTTTGCACGAAAAATATGACAATAATATATTAATATCACAAAGTTTATACAAAAATTGCGATTAGAAAGAAGTAAATAACCTTACAAAACTCCTCTTCGAGCTTTCATGTTTTGAAAGCATTTCATTATCACCTCATTGTTGATGATAGAAAATATATCTTTTTCAATATATGTCACTAAACATGCATTCATTCATTCATCTCCCATTCGATTACGTAGTGATGACTTGATAATCTTCATTGCCGAAAAAGCTCTTTCTATAGTTGCAGTTGCAACATGTAATACTAGTGCGAGCTTTACAAGTAAATACATTAATGGATAAAGAACATCCTTCTTCAATTCAACTAGTCGCATAACTAATCCACCAAGCCCAATCACCTATGCGAAATCATCATTTGAGCGAATGTCTAAAATATAACATTCAAGTTGATTATCGAGCTCCATTAATTCAACTGGAGAAAAGTTCATGGGATAATTGACGTAGGGTAAGGCGCTAATGAACACCTAAGGCTAGATGCAAGTGCAAATGCAACAGTTCGGCGAATTCAAACTGGCAAAACAATATTTATAAACCATATAACTAGATTTTTCCACAATTGAATTAAAGCAATTTAAAACCAAGGTAACAAAGATAAGCGTATGAGCGCGAGAGTGCGCGAAATCAAATATCTAATTGAACAAGCAAATACAAAGACCAAAACAATCGAAAACAAAGTCCATAAACCACTATCTCTTAAGTAGAGAACAAACACATGATCCAACAGTAAAGAAATTGACAAACAAACCTTGAACTTTGCAAACTATGTAGAGGGGAGGGTTGTCGGGGTGGTAAGAGCACAATCCGAGGCTGATTTCAGATTTTAAAATGTAGCCCCAACTGCTGGACAACGAAGGTGAATGCTGGTACGAAGTTGTAATACCGGGAACAAAACCCAAAGTGGCAGCAATCAGCAACATCAACAGTTTTTTGACTGTCCAGGGACCTGGACAGCAAATCTGACTATGCATGGGTGTTTTGGGTGACTGGCAGCAGGCGGTTGGTGGTTGAGGGAGAGGCGAGGCATGCTTGGGCAAGATTGCTGGGCTGTTTGGGATGTCTAGACAGCAGCAGTTGATTAGGAGAGGTGGGAAATGAGTGGAGAAGTGACTGGTTGGGGATTTCTGGATGTGGTAGGGGACGGGTATGAAGGGGAGGTCGGGTTAGTGGGTGTTGGAAAAGAGTGGGATGTGGTTCAACGTGTGGTTAGGAGGTGGGGAAAGAAGGGGCCAGTTGAGGTTAATAATCTGGCTGGATTTTAGGAGGGAGAAAGTGGGGGAGAGGTGGTTATCCTTAACTTTAGGAATTAATTCCTAAAGTTTAGGAAAGTGGAAATGGAGAGGTAGTGGGTAGTTATGGTGGTTATGAGTGGTGGTGGAGGTGGCTAATGGCTGGAGGTGGCCGGAGGTGGTTGTCGGTGGTGGTGGTGGTCGTCGGAGACGTTTTCCGGTGATCGCCGGAAAACCCCAAATGATGGAAATAAGTGTGGGAGGTATAGCTGGTTGGCTGTCGTAGATGGGGGGGGGGGCTGGTTGGCCGGCCAGGAGGGGGCTGCTGTACAGGAGGAGGGAGGTGCTGGTTGGCTGCTATAGATGGAGGGGGCTGGTTGGCCGGCCAGGAGGGGGCTGCTGTACATGAGGAAGGAGAGGCTGGTTGGCTGCTGTAGATGGAGGGGGCTGGTTGGCCGGCCAGGAGGGGGCTGCTGTACAGGAGGAAGGAGGGGCTGGTTGGCTGCTGTGGATGGAGGGGGCTGGTTGGCCGGCCACTAGAAGGGGGAGTAATGGCTTAGCCGGCCAAGGAGTGGGGGGGGGGGGGGAGAGCAAGCCCGGGCTCGCACCCGGAATCGGTTTCGGCACCGAAATGATCAAGGATTGTCTTCTAAACTCCAATCTTCAATGCCTAGAATGAGAGCCCTCACCCTCTATTTATAGTTTTCGAAGGACCAATGAACGGCTATGATTGACCGAACACTATGACTCAAATAAAACATAAAATTACAACTCAAAATAAAAAATTACAAGAGACAAAAATACAAAGTTCGTCGAGCCGCTCAAAATGAGCGGTCCCGATCATCACTGCGCCCGTGGTCGTCGCGAGTAGACCCGAACTGGTCGGGCGGGCTGCTCCCCATCAACTCCCCCCATCTCAGAATCATTCATCTCCGTAGAATGAAGATGATCATAATGTCGTCGTAGGGCGGGGGCGAGTCTCTCGAGCTCTGCTGCAGAAATCCAGGTATCATCGGTGAAGTGGAGGCCCTACCAATGGACCAAGTAGCGAACTCTGTCTGGTGCGGGTACAAGCTCATGTCCCACGATCTCCGTAATGATGTCAAACGGGCTGGTAGTCGAAGAAGAAGGAATTGCTGAAGGCGATGGAACTGCTGATGATGACGAGGCTGCTGCGGTCAATGGAACTGCTGATGACGGCGGGACTGCTGATGACGACGGGGCTGCTGCGGACAATGGAACTGCTGACGGTGGTGGAGCTGCTGTCAATGAACGAGGTGCGGGAACTGGAGAAGCTGAATGATCTGTCGGTGTCGAGGACTTGGGTGGGAATGGAAGCTGGGTGGTAGGCGAAGACTACTGCTGAAGCGGTGAGGTGGAAGGAGATAGTGGTGGTGACTGGGGCTGTAGTGGAGCGGTGGATGTAGACGGAAGCTGAGAGGATATGGTGGTAGAGGGCGAAGGGTGCATATAGTCATGCGGCTCAAAGTATGAAGTCAAATCTTCAACATTGAATACAAGTGAAATCCCCATACTTGGCGGGATATCCAGTTCATAAGCATTTGTTCCAATTCGTTTCAACACTGTGTAAGGACCCATTCACTTAGCATTCAATTTTCGAGCAGTTCCTTTCGGGAACCTCTCAGCGCGTATACGAACCATCACTTGTTCTCCTTCTTTAAAGCTTTTCATTCTTCTGTGACTATCAGCATACGATTTATAAATATTATTATTGCAAGAAATCTTTCACCGGACCGACTCATGCATGCTATGTATATGCCTAATGAAGGACTCAGCCGACTCACTGGGACGAGACTCTATAGGTAGGGGAATAAGATCTATCGGCTTCCTAGGCTCATAACCTAAGACTACCTGAAATGGAGTCAATCCTGTGGTCCTATTTACCGAACTATTAAATGCAAACTCCGCCATGGGTAACACCGAGTCCCAAAAGGTGGTGTGGTCACCAACGAGGCATCGCAAAAGATTTCCTAGACTCCTGTTTACGACTTCCGTCTGGCCGTCTGTCTGCGGGTGGTAGGCAGATGAAAATAACAATGTCGTGCCAGTCTTTTTCCAGAGGGTCTTCCAAAAATAGCTCATGAATCGGACATCTCGATCGGAGACGATGGTCTTGGGGAGACCGTGAAGTCGAAAGATGTCCCAAATGAATAGTGAAGCAACGTGAGACGCGTCGGCCGTCTTGCTGCATGCAATAAAGTGAGCCATTTTGGAGAACCGGTCAACTATAACGAGTATGGAATCGTGCTTGCGTAGGGTGCGTGGTAATCCTAGCACAAAGTCCATACTAATATCCACCCAAGGCTGGTGTGGTACTGGCAGTGGTGTATACAGTCCTGTATTTTGACGTGATCCCTTAGCCGTCTGGCAGATGTAGCAATGCCTGACAACTCGCGCAACGTCCCTCTTTAGGGAGGGCCAATAAAAACGATCTTCCACCAATGCGATGGTCTTATCCCTACCAAAGTGGCCTGTCGGTGCCACCGGCATGCATTTCCCAAACTAGATGATCTCGGAGGGATGTCCGGGGAATGCATAAGAGTGTGCCGCGAAATAAATACCGGTCGGTAATCGAATAATCAAGAATGGTCTCAGGTGGGTCCTGGGGTAGAGCAGAGTATATCTCTGCAAAGTCTGGGCATGATGCATACTCAGTGATCAGATGCTCAAATCCCGTGACCTCAGTGGTAAGGGTGTGAAGTAGGCCCACCCGGCGGCTAAGTGCGTCCGCGGGTTTGTTCTCAACACCCGCTCGGTGTTTGAGAACATAGTGAAAGTCCTGCATGTACTCTATCCACTTGGCGTGTCGATGACTTAATTTTTTCTGGGAGTTCAAATAACGTAAGGCCTGGTGGTCTGAATATAACACGAACTCTCGTGGGAGGAGATAGTGTCTCCAGTGCCTCAATGACTGCACTATCGCATAGAACTCCCGGTCGTAGTTGGAGTACCTCTGTCGGGCATCATTCAGCTTCTCACTGAAGTAAGAAACTGGATGACCCTCCTGACTGGAGTACTCCTCCTATGCCTACGGCAGAGGCGTCGTAAGCAACCTTGAAGGCTCGACCAAAATCAGGTAATCGAAGTACCGGAGCCGTGGTCAACTTCTCCTTGATGTCCTCAAATGCCCGAGTGGCGACAGGTTTCCACAGAAAATCTCCCTTACGAAGGCAACTCGTATAGGGGGCCATGATGGTGCTGAATCCTCTGACAAAGCGTCTATAAAATGTGGCCAACCCGTGGAAGCTTCGAGCCTCGTGGATATTCGTGGGGATCGGCCAATCTCTGATGGTCCTAACTTTGTCAGGATCTACGGACACGCCTGAGGCAGAAATGATAAACCCTAGAAAGTGTACATATTCAGATAAGAAGGTGCACTTCTTCAGATGGATATAGAAGTTAATGGGGATGACGACCCACAACATGATGAAGATGCAGTTGATGATGATCATCCACCACCATCCAAGGATTTGCGACGCCACGACGATCTTGACGGGCAACGTTACAACCTTCGCCCTCGGCACATGAAGAACCTTATTTAAATTACTATTTCATTTCATTATGTTATTTTAGACATTTAATCTGGCCTGCGTTTAGCCAACCGTTGCTGCATTTACTTATGTTGGTCTGCGTTTAGCCGGCCATTGCTGCTTTTAATTTATTTGGGCTGCATATAGCCATTGGTGTGTGTAAGGCTATATAAGGCCATGACTTTGAGATTAATAGGCAGATTATGATAGATTTTGAAATTTGAAAACAGAAATCCAAACTTGGAATTCTCCCCCTCTTCCTCTCTTGGAATTTCCGCCCCCCCCTCTTTCTTCCCTCTCCTTGGCCGCCCCTCTCTCTCCTTTCCCTCTTGAAGGTTCGGCCTCCACCTCTCCCCTCTCTTCCTCTTTCTCTCTAGATTCGGCCACCACGATAGAGGAAGATCCAAGGTGCAACATAGGATTGGGGAAAACTCACTCGGGCGCGGCTCGACGAAGACGAACGTGTACATCTTCTTCGGCTCATCTCCGGTGGGTCTGTGGAGGGAACGATCGATTGTTGTGGATCCAATATCTCGGATCTACAAACTCCGAGTGGGTAACGAAACTTCCTACCAAAGAGCTTTCCTTAGATTTTTCTTGTGGTGGTAGAGTTTTGGCGTGATTTTGGAAGCAACGGATTTTCGTGGTTATTTTCTTGTAGATCCGCGTTATCTTTGATATTTCTGAAACGTACGAAAAAGGATTGGCGATCCTTGCTTTGTTCTTGTTGGGGAAACATCCACCCTTTTCGAATCGATTTATTTTGGTGGATTTTTCTTTGGTACAACACCACGCTCGTCCGGAATCAATATTATTCCTTTTAGCTTATGTGGATATAGGTCTATAGCCTATATTCATACTCCAACGGTTGCTACCCGTACGCTGCGTTAAATTAATAAAAAGCATATTCGAGGGTTGCGTTTAATTTGTGCTTGGGTAGCGCGGAGCGGCGAGAGTCCTTTGTTCGTAATCGCGTGCGACCACCTCAATCTGGTGGCCTACATCAAATTTAGTATCAGAGCTAGGTTCGTGTCAATTTCTAAATTGATACATTCCTTGGATTTTCGTAGAACGACGGCTCTCACAATTTTCACACGATTTGGCACTCAAAATTTAAAAATAAAATTTCGCCGGTCTGCGAATAGCGGTCCTAAATTCTCATTTTTCAGCGAAATTCAAAAAAAAAATTTCTAGAATTTCTACTTTTTATTTTCTGTGAGAATATCAAAAAGATTTTTACTTACCTTAGTTATTAGGCGGAAAAAAAAATATCTCTCGTAAAATTTTTATCTTGATCTAAAATCTGGTCTGCATTCAGTAAAAAAACAAAAAAAAAAATTCCGCAGAAAATTATACAACAACACTCAAGCCTTTATCCCACCATAGTGGGGTCGGCTATATGGATCCTCTGTCGCCATTGCGCCCTATCTTTAAGCATAGTCTCATTAATGCCTAAGTACATCATGTCTTTCTTTATAGTTTCATTCCAAGTCTTTTTTGGTCTACCCCTCCCCCGTTTAACATGTCTAGTGACTAAACTCTCACAACGCCTAACAGGTGCCTCTAATGGTCTCCTATGTACATGTCCAAACCCTAAACCCGCAGAAAATTATAAAAAAAAATAATCACTTGTCCGGTAGTTCGTGCGCACTAGGCTTGGCACGGAGTACCTTCCAACCACTTCCACCATGGCAGACGACCATGATGACGAGCACGCTCCGGCTACGATTGCGGAGCTTCGGGACGAGTTTAACGCTAAGTTCGATGCACTCACACAGCTAATACAAGGGTTAGCATTAAATCAAGCGACGCCTCGAAATCCCGCTGCCAACAAACGAGATGAGAGACCATATCATCCCCGTAATCGGGACGATGAGCAAGCGCCTCGTCATGAGTTCGACGTAACTAGGGCCGTAAAAAATAGATCCACCGTCATATGATGGTATGGGTGAACCCCAAGTATTTTTAGACTGGATCATGGAGATCGAGTGTTATTTTGAGTGGAAAAATCTGACGGACGGTGAGAAGGTGCGGGTTGCACGGATGAAGCTTCTGGGTAGGGCCAAAACGTTCTGGTTGAACGAAGAGAGGCGATTAGGTACCGTGAATGGAGCACCCCCAATTGGGTGGGCTGCCATGAAAGCACTCCTGTCGGACCAATATGTCCCTGCGTATCACCGAACCCAAATGTTCGACGAGTTAGCCACCCATCGGCAAGGGGGCAAATCGGTAGCGGAGTACATGAGACTCCTTAAAGATATGATGGTACGGTGTGACGTGCGGGAAATGCCTGAAGTTACACTATCTCGTTTTCGTAAGGGACTCAACCCAGATATCCAAGGCAAGCTCTTGCGTTATGGTCATACGGATCTTAACACGACTTTCAATGCTGCCTTAGACATAGAAAAGCACAACGCCTACAAGTCCAAGGGACGAGCATTCCAGAAGGGAAAGTCCCTTTTAGGAGCCCCACCTCCGTCCTCCTCGAGGGACAAAGGAAGGTTTCGATCGACTGATTCGAATTCTGTAGTCATTACCGCTAGGAATGTCAAGAATCCCACGGGTGAGAGAGTCCCGATAGGGCGGATTAGTAAGACTAACGCCACTTGTTTCACTTGCGGGATCCAAGGGCACTACGCTAGTGAGTGTCCCACTAAAACGAAGCCCCTCGCACTAATGGGCTCTCCCTCCGAACCCGCCGAAATTGTTTACGAGGCCGCGGATGAATCTGAAGGCGAGCCTAGTGATATGGATGACGATTCTTACATGATGGTGATGCGTTGTATCTTAGCTACCCCGTTAGTATTGGACGAGTATAATAGGACGAGCATATTTTCTCTGCACTTTAAAAGCGGTGATAAATGGTGTAAGCTGATTATTGATAGCGGGAGTTGCATGAATGTAATCTCTGAAAATGCGGTCATTCGGATGAAATTAAGCACGGAACCACACCCCCAACCATATAAAATTGCTTGGGTCAACAAAACTTCAATCGGGGTGTCTAAGCGATGTCTAGTGCCATTGACTATTAAGGGATACGTGGATAAGGTTTGGTGCGACGTTATCCCTATGGACGTTTGCCACGTGTTATTAGGACGTCCGTGTCTCTTTGATTATGACGTGACTCACTTTGGCCGTGCAAATACCTATGAGTTCAAGTTTAACGGCAAGACCGTTACCTTGAAGCTCACTCCCCCTAAGGACCCCTCGATCGCCTCTTCGGACACAATTGTGCCCGCGGAGAAGAAGACATTAACGTTAATAGGTAGGAAATAGCTCGAGCGTCACTCCTTCGTTGAGGGTATCCTTTATGCGCTAGTTTGTCTACAAGTCAAGAGCGACGAGTCCTCGTTCGAGAGCCTACCGCCGGCGTTGCGGGATCTTTTAGAAGAGTATAAGGATGTGTATCCGGAGGAGTTGCCCGCAACAATACCCCCATTGCGGGATATCCAACATGCCATAGATCTCATTTCGGGTTCCTCCCTACCCAACCTACCACACTATCGTTTGAATCCGTCCGCCCACGCGGAGTTGCAAACCCACATTGCTGAATTATTGCAAAAAAGGTTTATTCGGCATAGTAAAAGCCCATGCGCCGATCCCGCCTTGCTAGCACCCAAGAAAGACGGTTCATGGAGAATGTGTGTGGATAGTAGGGTCATTAATAAGATCACTATTAAATACCGTTTTCCCATCCCGCGTTTGGACGACCTATTGGACATGTTAGCCGGGGCCACAATCTTTTCGAAATTGGATCTTAGGAGTGACTACCACCAGATACGAATTAGAGAAGGGGATGAGTGGAAAACAACGTTTAAGTCAAAGGAAGGACTTTATGAGTGGCTAGTAATGCCGTTCGGGCTCTCCAATGCCCCAAGTACGTTCTCTCGGATGATGACCCACGTCGTTCAACCGTATATGGGGAAGTTTATCGTGGTGTATTTTGATGACATACTCGTTTTTAGCACTTCTACTTCCGATCATGAGGGGCATTTGAAGATTATTTTGGAGACACTCCGAATGGAGAAATTATTTGTCAATATTAAGAAGTGCACGTTCTATGTATTGTCGGTGGAGTTCCTAGGTTACATTGTTAGTTCGGAGGGCATACACGTTGATCCTAAGAAGGTCCAAGCCATAGTGGATTGGCCGGAACCCACCAATATTAGGGAAGTTAGAAGTTTCCACGGTTTAGCCACCTTCTACCGCCGGTTCATACGCGATTTTAGTAGCATCATGGCTCCCATCACGGAGTGCATGAAGAAAGGCGATTTTGTGTGGTCCAAGTCTGCCACCAAAGCGTTCCACACGATTAAGGCCCGGATGTCGGAAGCACCCCTCTTGCGGTTACCGGATTTTAATAAGGTCTTTGAGTTGTCTTGTGACGCATCCGGGGTTGGTATTGGAGGCGTTTTAAGTCAAGAGGGGCATCCGGTAGGTTATTTTAGTGAGAAGCTTGCGGGGCCTAAGCTCAACTACTCCAATTACGATCGTGAATTTTATGCCATTATTCGGTGCCTCCAACATTGGCGGCACTACCTCCTTCCTAAGGAGTTTGTTATCCTTTCCGATCACGAGGCGTTACGGTTCGTCAACTCATAAGGTAAAATCAGCCCCCGCCACGCAAAATGGGTCTCATACCTGCAGGAGTACTCCTTTAACATTAAACATCTGAAGGGCAATCTTAATCGGGTAGCGGATGCTCTTAGCCGCGTCTCTCTGTTATTGACCACACTAGAGGTTAAGGTCGTAGGTTTTGAGCGTATTAAGGACGAGTATGTTCATTGTCCGGATTTTAAGGAAATCTATTTGTCCACCCAAGCCGAGTCACCCACGACCATTTCTGCGTATTATCTCCGTGATGGATATTTATTTAAGCACGCTAAGCTATGCATCCCTCGTTCTTCCCTTCGCCACTTCATAGTGTGGGAATTACATAGTGGCGGTCTCGGCGGCCACTTCGGGTGTGATAAAACCATTACCTTAGTGGAGTAAAAATTTTATTGGCCGGGTCTCAAGTCTACGGTACACAAAGTGGTTGGAAGTTGTAGAGCGTGTCAGTTAGGAAAAGAGAATAAGACGAATGCGGGTCTATATACCCCCTCCCGATTCCTTCCGTTCCTTGGGAAGATGTTAGCATGGACTTTGTCCTGGGCCTTCCCGTCACGTTTAGACGTCACGACTCCGTTATGGTGGTCGTTGACCGGTTCTCGAAGATGGCTTATTTCATTGCATGTCACAAAACCGAAGATGCGTCTCACGTCGCTAAGTTATTCTTTAAAGATGTCGTTGGGCATAGGGGCATCCCTAAAACTATTGTCACTGATAGGGACGTGAAATTCACGAGCTATTTTTGGAAAACTTTATGGAAGATCATGGGCACAAAGCTCTTATTTTCCTCGGCTTTCCACCCGCAGACGGATGGCCAAACGGAGGTAGTTAATAGGAGTTTGGGTAGCTTACTTCGTTGTATTGTGGGGGATCACAAGGGCACTTGGGATCTCATCCTCCCACATGCACAATTGGCCTACAATAATTCCAAAAATCGGTCCACCGGACTCTCACCCAATGAAATCGTACACGGCTACAAGGCACCCGTGCCACTTGACTTAGTCCTGTTACCGCCATTCTATAAATCTAGTCAATTTGCACAGGATTTTGCCTCGCATGTTCACGCCCTACATAAACACATAAATCAAACGTTAGCAAAACAATATGCCTCTTATCAAGCTAACGCAAATGTACATAGAAGGGAAATCCATTTTAATATTGGAGATTTTGTTATGGTGCGTCTCTCCCCTGAACGGTTTCCAACGGGAACCATAAAGAAACTGGCAAATAGGAGAGCCGGTCCTTTTCGTATTTTAAAGAAATTAGGAGAGAATGCTTCTCTTGGAATTACCCACTGATTGGGGTATATCCCCTATTTTCAATGTTTCTGATTTAACACCTTATATCTCACCACCACCTGAATTATCTGTCTCCCCATTTCTGTCCACTACCAATTCTAATGGATTTGGGGGTGAGGTTTTATCTGGATCGTTCTCTCCAACGACTGCTACTGGGGGTATGTTGCCTAATGAATTTGCTACATTTTCTTCTTCTTCGACTAACGCATTTCCAAGTTTCCCCAAGACTGTTTTTGTGCCTGACAGGATTATACAGGATGAAATGCTTCCCTCTCAGCATGGTGACACGCGACGGTTCTTGATCCGATGGCGTGACCGCCCCGCCTCTGATGATTCTTGGCTCTCTGCCTCGGAGGTGGCCCTTCTGGACAAAGCTCTCCTACATCGGTACCTGCACGCTCCCTCATCGGTGATGAGTACTTTCGAGCGGGGGAGGGTTGATGGGGACGACGACCCACAACATGATGAAGATGCAGTTGATGATGATCATCCACCACCATCCAAGGATTTGCGACGCCACGACGATCTTGACGGGCAACGTTACAACCTTCGCCCTTGGCACATGAAGAACCTTATTTAAATTACTATTTCATTTCATTATGTTATTTTAGACATTTAATCTGGGCCGCGTTTAGCCAACCGTTGCTGCATTTACTTATGTTGGTCTGCATTTAGCCGGCCATTGCTGCTTTTAATTTATTTGGGCTGCATATAGCCATTGGTGTGTGTAAGACTGTAAGGCTATATAAGGCCATGACTTTGAGATTAATAGGAAGATTATGATAGATTTTGAAATTTGAAAACAGAAATCCAAACTTGGAATTCTCCCCCTCTTCCTCTCTTCCTCTCTTGGAATTTCCGCCCCCCCCCCCCCCCCCCCCCCCCCCCCCCCCCCCCCTCTTTCTTCCCTCTCCTTGGCCGCCCCTCTCTCCTTTCCCTCTTGAAGGTTCGGCCTCCACCTCTCCCCTCTCTTCCTCTTTCTCTCTAGATTCGGCCAACACGATAGAGGAAGATCCAAGGTGCAACATAGGATTGGGGAAAACTCACTCGGGCGCGGCTCGACGAAGACGGACGTGTACATCTTCTTCGGCTCATCTCTGGTGGGTCTGTGGAGGGAACGATCGATTGTTGTGGATCCAATATCTCGGATCTACAAACTCCGAGTGGGTAACGAAACTTCCTACCAAAGAGCTTTCCTTTCTTAGATTTTTCTTGTGGTGGTAGACTTTTGACGTGATTTTGGAAGCAACGGATTTTCGTGGTTATTTTCTTGTAGATCCGCGTTATCTTTGATATTTCTGAAACGTACGAAAAAGGATTGGCGATCCTTGCTTTGTTCTTGTTGGGGAAACATCCACCCTTTCCGAATCGATTTATTTTGGTGGATTTTTCTTTGGTACAACACCGGGCTCGTCCGGAATCAATATTATTCCTTTTAGCTTGTGTGGATATAGGCCTATAGCCTATATTCATACTCCAACGGTTGCTACCCGTACGTTGCGTTAAATTAATAAAAAGCATATTCGAGGGCTGCGTTTAATCTGTGCTTGGGTAGCGCGGAGCGGCGAGAGTCCTTTGTTCGTTAATCGCGTGCGACCACCTCAATCCGGTGGCCTACATCAGAAGTGCTCCTTTCGGAGGATGTCGAAGAGTAATCGAAGGTGCGTGAGGTGCTCTCCCTGAGTCTGACTGTAAACTAGGATATCATCAAAATAAACTACGAGGAACTTGCCCATGTATGGGCGCAGGATCTGAGTCATCACGCGCATGAAAGTGCTAGGGGCATTGGATAGCCCAAAAGGCATAACCAACCACTCGTACAACCCATCCTTCGTCTTAAATGCAATCTTCCATTCATCACCCTCTATGACTCTGATCTGGTGATACCCACTCCGAAGATCAAGCTTTGAAAAGATCTGGGCACCTGACATGGTGTCAAGGAGGTCATCGAGTCGAGGAATGGGGAATCGATACTTAATTGTGATCTTATTGATAGCTCGACTATCTACGCACATACGCCAGGTACCATCCTTCTTAGGGGTAAGAAGGGCAGGTACGACACATGGACTCAAGCATTCTCTAATAAACTGCTTTCGCAGTAGGTCAGCGATCTGAGTCGGAGCTCTTCGTGCTCATCGGGGTTCATACGATAATGAGGAAGATTCGGTAGAGATGAACCCGAAACAAGATCGATCGCGTGCTGTATATCTTGCTGTGGGGGTAGCTCATCAGGGAGCTCCTCAGGAATAATGTCACTGTACTCATCTAGGAGGCGTCGAACATCAGGATGGACGGACTCTAAGTCCACAATGCCTTCCATAGTCTGAGAAGCAGCAACGACGTAAATGAGGCCGGTGTCTAGACTCTCCCTGGTGAACGATCGTTGGCTTCCCCTGGGGCCTCCTGGGCGGGCTGGGGAGCCCGTGCAATTGGGTTGTGGAATATTCGATCTGGGGCGTATGCAGGAGTAGGAGTTCTTTCTCTTTCACGACGACCCTCTCGTTGGAAAACTTGTGGCCTAGTGGACCTTAATGGACTGGGAGACCTACTGGACTCTAGATCCTCTACTCTAGTGGTGAGGTTTTGAAACTGCTCCCTAATCTCGTGCAATTGTGTGCCCACTTGATCGAATCGATCCTCCAAAAATTTTTGGAGATTGGACATAATCATATCAGTGTTAGAACTGGTAGTAGCCTGACTGTGTTGAGGCGTGGACTTTGACATCGCTCGTCTATATGCCTTACCGTTACGTAACATGCAATGCAGCCCAACCTGGGCTCTGATACCAATCTGACGTAGGGTAAGGCGCTAATAAACACCTAAGGCTAGATGCACGTGCAAATGCAAATGTCCGGCGAATTCAAACTGGCAAAACAATATTTATAAACCATATAACTAGATTTTTCCACAATTGAATTAAAACAATTTAAAACCAAGGTAACAAAGAGAAGCGTATGAGCGCGAGAGTGCGCGAAATCAAATATCTAATTGAACAAGCAAATACAAAGACCAAAACAATTGAAAACAAAGTCTATAAACCACTATCTCTCAAGTAGAGAACAAACACATGATCCAACAGTAAAGAAATTGACAAACAAACCTTGAACTTTGCAAACTATGTAGAGGGGAGGGCTGTCGGGGTGGTAAGAGCACAATCCGAGGCTGATTTTAGACTTTAAAATGTAGCCCCAACTGCTGGACAGCAAAGGTGAATGCTGGTACGAAGTTGTAATACCGGGAACAGAACCCAAAGTGGCAGCAATCAGCAACATCAGTTTTTTGACTGTCCAGGGACCTGGACAACAAATCTGACTATGCAGGGGTGTTTTGGGTGACTGGCAGCAGGTGTTTGGTGGTTGAGGGAGAGGCGAGGGATGCTTGGGCAAGATTGCTGGGCTGTTTGGGATGTCTAGACAGCAGCAGTTGATTAGGAGAGGTGGGAAATGAGTGGAGAAGTGACTGGTTGGGGATTTCTGGATGTGGTAGGGGACGGGTATGAAGGGGAGGTGGGGTTATTGGGTGCTGGAAAAGAGTGGGATGTGGTTCAACATGTGGTTAGGAGGTGGGGAAAGAAGGGGCCGGTTGAGGTTAATAATCTGGCTGGAATTTAGGAGGGAGAAGTGGGGGAGAGGTGGTTATCCTTAACTTTAGGAATTAATTCCTAAAGTTTAGGAAAATGGAAATGGAGAGGTAGTGGGTAGTTATGGTGGTTATGAGTGGTGGTGGAGGTGGCTAATGGCTCGAGGTGGCCGGAGGTGGTTGTCGGTGGTGGTGGTGGTGGTCGCCGGAGACGTTTTCCGGTGATCGCCGGAAAACCCCAAATGATGGAAATAAGTGTGGGAGGTATAGGAGAGCCACCGTAGGTGGTCGATGACGGACTCCGGTGATCGCCAGAGATGTGTTTGTGGGGTATTGGGACTGTTTTTGTGGGGGAAAATGAAGGCGGTGGAGGGGGGCTGGTTGGCTGCCGTACAGGGGGGGGGGCTGGTTGGCCGGCCAGGAGGGGGCTGCTGTACAGGAGTTGGGAGGTGCTGGTTGGCTGTTGTAGATGGAGGGGGCTGGTTGGCTGCTGTAGATGGAGGGGGCTGGTTGGCCGGCCAGGAGGGGGCTGCTGTACAGGAGGAAGGAGGGGCTGGTTGGCTGCTGTAGATGGAGGGGGCTGGTTGGCCGGCCAGGAGGGGGCTGCTGTATAGGCGGAAGGAGGGGCTGGTTGGCTGCTGTGGATGGAGGGGGCTGGTTGGCCGGCCAATAGAAGGGGGAGTAATGGCTTGGTCGGCCAAGGAGTGGGGGGGTGGGGGGAGCAAGCCCGGGCTCGCACCCGGAATCGTCTTCGGCACCGAAATGATCAAGGACTGGCTTCTAAACTCCAATCTTCAATGCCTAGAATGAGAGCCCTCACCCTCTATTTATAGTTTTCTAAGGACCAATGAACGGCTATGATTGACCGAACACTATGACTCAAATAAAACATAAAATTACAACTCAAAATAAAACAATGACAAGAGACAAAAATACAAAGTTCGTCGAGCCGCTCGAAATGAGCGGTCCCGATCATCACTGCACCCGTGGTCGTCGCGAGTAGACCCGAACGGGTCGGGCGGGCTGCTCCCCATCAATAATGCTCAGTAAATCGAATCAATTTGTGTTTATCAAATGCAGAAAATCCATTGCTTGGATCCAAACTTGTCATACATAAAAGCAATTCAGTGTTCACTTCATCAAATCGATTATTTAGCTCGACAAGTTGTAGATCTATTACCGCATAAAATAATTCCACACGATAAAGATGAATGTTTGTAGTATCTTCAGATTTACGTATTGATCTCCCGCAAGCAACAAATTTATCTTCCATATTTGGAACAACAATTTCATGTTTGTTACAGAAGAGAGTTACCTCATAAAATAAAGAATCTCATCCATTGTCCCTCAAAGTTTGTAACCGTAGCTTGGAAATTTTGACAAGAGTCATGACATTTACAAGATCTTGATCGTTCCTTTGTAATGCTTGTGACAACTCATTGGTGATCCCTAAAATAGTTTTCATTAAGTGGATCATGAATACAAATTCAAAACACTGCACAACATTCAATAATTCACTCGCTTTAGCTTTTTGCTCTGAAAGTTCTCTTCAATGACCTCAAACACATCAATAACTGAGGAGAACAAGCAAATTAAACTCAGAAGAGTCTATAATGAGAGTTCCATCTTGTGTCTCCTGCTTTTTTAAAGTTCTTTCTTGATTCAAACCTCTCCTTGTTACAACTTCACCACCTGAGATTTCTTCAATAACTTTTATATATTGCTTCTCCCGCAGAATGTCTCTACGTTTGCACGATGCCCCAATAATGTTTGTGATAATTGTTACCATGCTAAAAAAAGAACAAATCTTTGTGTTTCTTTGCGACTGCAACAAGTGTCAACTGAAGTTGATGAGCAAAGCAATGAACATAATAGGCGGAATGATTTTCTGTCATAATCAATGTTTTTAGACCATTGAATTCACCTCACATATTACTAGCTCCATCGTATCCTTGTCCCTGTAAGCTTGATATACTCAACCCATTTTTAGAAGAAAAAAATGCTCAATCGCAAGCTTAAGTGATGAAGCGCAAGTATTTTCAACATGGACAATGCCCAAAAAGCACTCAATTATCCTTCCTTTCTTATCAACATAGTGTAGAGCAATTATCATTTGTTCTTTAACAGATAAATCACGAGCTTCGTCAACTAAAACAGAGAACAACTTAGCTTGTACAATATCTTTAATGATGATATTTGTAGTCTCTGTTGCTACAACTTGGACAATATCTCTTTGGATACTTGGTGCTACTAATTTAAGATTTTCAGGTGCATTCTTTAATACAACTTTATTGATGTTTTCATTATGATCTGCAAGAAATTGAAGGAGTTCTAGAAAATTTCCTCGATTACCTGATTCTTCAGATTCATCGTAACCACGAAACGCTAATCCTTTCTTTAAAAAAAAATCTAATACTCCAATAAAGCTTCCAGGCGGGTGCGATAATCATTTTGAGCTTGGTCAGATTTAGTGCACAAAGCAACTTCAATGTGTTGTTTTTGGTTCATCAAGTCAAGACAAGTCTTCAAGCATTTGTTATGGATGCTACTATATTTTCCAACATGAACATCCAATTTGTCTTTATGCTTTCAATTTGTGAACCCCCAATAACAAAAGCATCTCCTCCGCCTTGGTCACCATGCTCGGGCTTGAGTAGATAACAACATAAGCAAAATGCAACATCTTTTACTATGCTATACTCCAACAATACTGTATTCTTCAAACCAAGAACGAATAAATCTGTGCGGATCGTTTCCAATAAGTCTAATTGGGAAATTATGATTTTTTGGTTGGAAAGCTTTTTTCTGTAGATACCATCTTCGAATTTTCTCCCTATCATTAGGAACAATCATAAATACTCTTTCGTAATCCCGGGTCCGCAGGAAGATTGTTTATATTGAGTTCTAATCGTGGATATACAACTCTACTGGAAGAACCAGCTGATTCTTCGCTTGTTTTTCTTTTAAATATTTTTCCATGATGACCTAAAATAAAGTTTATCTCAACTACTCGAACAAATTTCTAACAAACAATTATCACATATAAACAATCTAAATGATTGAAGTATTTACCTGAATGAAGTAACACTCAAGAAGTAAAATATCCTAAATTGCAAAATATTCCTCGAATCTAAGTTGTTAACCTGTGCGTAAAAAAAATTATAATGTCAGACAACTTACAAATGTGATAAATGTACAAATCTAAAGAAATGAAAAGGGCAAATTCAAATGTTTGTATTAGATCGTGCCCAAACTTAAATGACAACATTTGTAACCATTACAAATGACAACATTTTTAAGTAAGAAATGACAACATTTTTAAGTAAGAAATGATAACATTTGTAAGTTTCCAAAACCAAATGACAACATTTGTAAGTAAGAAATGACAACATTTGTAAGCAAGATTGTATTAGATCGTGCCAAAACTCCAATGATTGTATATTTGTATTAGTCCTTATTTACAAATGTTGTCATAATGTCATTATGACCGTGCCCAAACTTATAAGATTAACTAATGAAAAGGCAAGTTCAAATGTGAGAAGCCATTATTAAGCCCAAACTTAAAAACTTTCCCAGCAAATGTCATTTCACATTTCCACCGCAATGTGTATAACCATTACAAATTTACAAGTTACAAGTTACAACTAACAAAAAGAAAGAGGCAATGACAGGGACAGCTTTGCAGATGATCTGGAGTTCTGGATGATCTGGTCAAGCAATTTGACTGCAATTGGATTGCACTTTGACAGCAATGGCACAAACTAGAGGCTGTTGTAGGTACTACAGCAAAAAAGAAAGAATTAGATTTACATCACCGCGAGTTGGAGGCTGGAGGTCTACTGTCTACAGTCTACTGGATCATGTGGTATGTGGAATTGTGGAAGACATGGGGAGTAGATCACCTTAGAGAGCAACCGAGCAGCGGTGTGTAGAAGATCCCTGGAAAGCTAAAGCTCTAGCGACGGCGTGGCGATGATCGGGTGAGAAAGCCAGGTCGTGTCCTTCTCTAGTGAGGAAATTAGAGATCCGATGACGAGAAGGCCTCCTCCTCCAGCGATGGCATGGCGAAGGCAATCGGGCGAGGAAGCTAGGGAACTGGAGCTTCGATTTCGTCAGGATGTTCCCGCTTGCTCCCACTAGGGCAGACGAGTATCTTGAGAGGAAGGAAACTAGGGCGAGGAGGCTAGGGCAGACGAGTATCTTGGGAGGATGGAAACTTGCGTCTGATCATGAGAGGAAGGAAACCCCAGCGAGGAGAGGAAGGAAATTCCGGCGAGGAGAGGAAGGAAACTTGGCTCCCACTCGCCAAACCCTACTTTCGCAATTTTCTTTTTTTCAGTGTGGGTGGCCGCCCACTCTCGCCCAATATTAGGTCCACCGCTGGTTGTGGAAGTATTCGAAGTGGTCGGTTTGGGTTGTGAAAGGCTTGGAGTGGTTGGGTAGGACTATGGAAGGTTTGGAGTAGCCGGTAGAGCTGTGGAGGGCTTGGAGTGGTTGGAGAGGTGACTGGCAGTGGTTTCATCATTGTTGAGAAGGAAACTCACAACCTTCATGAAGGGTGCAGTAACAAGGGAGGTGGATGCTAGGTTTGATGGCAGCTGCGAAGGGGATCATTATTATCGTCAAGGGAAGGTGGAGGAGGGGTCATCAACCTCTATGATGTGCGGCGGCCCTTGAGAAGGCTTCGAAAGGCGTTGGTAGGGGCGATCAAGGTTGACGCTTCGGCTGGGAGACAAATAGATTGGAATCGTGGAAAACAGTGGAGGTGAGGTTGTCTTTTGAAGGGAAGACCTTAGGAGGCGCGATGGTTATCCCTCAAGGGCGTTGATAGTTATCCGTGGACGGAGGTGAAAGCAAATGATTCAGTTCAAGTTTTCAAAAGGGCTGACGAACAGAGAATCATAATTTCTCTGTTCATTCTTTCTCTACCTGTGAATGAAAAAGGATGGGTTAGAAAAACAATGCAAGGTTTAATGAAATTTGATTAAAGATTAAATAAAGGGTCGACGAAGATGTTCTAGGGGTTGGTTCAACTCTTTGCATTCTCCTCGTAATTGGATAGTTTTGAAATTATTAAATATTTAAGTACCTAATTTAATTTTTAATTTTGATATTATTTATTATTAAAATATTTAATTTATTTTTTAATTATTAAGTATTAAAATACCAAATTTAATTTTTATTTTGAAATTATTAAGTATTAAACTACTTAATTTAATTTATAATTTTGAAATTATTAATATGATAATAATTTTTTAAAAATATTTATAATTTGATTGTTGTGCTTCACCAATGCTCTGGATGCTGAATGAAGGAAGCATGGTTATGTGCACATAAATCAAAATGGATTCTTGGGTCTGCCCTCTCTGATGTCTTTGGCTTTGATTTGAGGGCATGATTCCGCAGCAAACGCGACGGTATAGGGGGCCACTATTTCAGTGGTACTCTATGAGCAGCCACTTTGTGCATTTATTGTCAAAGGTTAGGTCCTTCTCCTCTGAGAGAAGCCACTTTGTGCATAGTGCCAAAGGTTAGGTCTGTTTCCAATCTTCCCCCGCCCATACCCCCAATGATTGGGGACTATATGGGTTATGATGATGTTGTTGTTGTTGTTGTATTTATAATTTGATTGTCCTAATTGCTACGACCTAATTTTACCGATCATTTTATTCGGGGTCTTGTTGGTCACGCCAATAAGCCGAACAATGAGTGTGATCAAATAGTGTGTGAGAATATAAAATGCAAGCAAAAGTAAAATAAAGGTGCACAGAGTTAAAATGTGAACACAAATAGTAAATTCCGCAAGTAAAAAATAAACAAGCTAATTTGATTCACCGCCTGTTGCATCATTTCTCTCGGGGTTGAAATAGCTCGACCATGTCTAGAATTTGCTAAAACCTACTACTAAGTGGTCTATATGTCGGCGTTGGAGCTCTGTTGCTATGATCTAAAAGTCATCTGAAACGCTCTACCCTCGCCATGTCACTAAATAATGTTGAACAACGAACATTTGATCAATCTCCTACGGTATACGATGGCCGGTTCAGGTCATGGTGGCGGTTCAACCGTTCAGGTCATGCTTTGGAGTTTGGTGCAAGCCAATATTAGGAGCATTTGGGATTTGCTCATCGGTTTTGAGCAGTACGGGGACGGAGTTATGTTGAAATGAGCAGGGCCACAGGCACAGTGTAGTGATCTCGTGATGATTGGAGGTGAGCTCAAGGATTGTGTCATGGCGGCGCGCATAGTGGTGACGTATCGCACACGGAGCCATTGACGACGCTTGTTGCAAGTGTTCAACCGTAGCAATGTTGTCAATTGTCATGGGGTTTCAGGCGGTTGTTGTTGAAGAGGCAACAATGCTAAGGGCCGGGAAGGCCGCGATTTCGGCGGAGCCATGATGGTGGTATCAGGGTTTCCATGGTGCACAATTGAGCAGAGGTTGTCGTAGTCGTGTGTGGATGACCACATTGGTGGCAGCACAAACTGTGGTAGTGCAGTCAGAGCGATGGTTATTGCAGAGACCGCACGTGGGGATGTGGGCTTCAGTAGTAGCAAAGCTGCGAGTGGCGATGTGGGTTTTGATGGCAGGAAGGCCGCAGGAACAGAGTGCGTGATTTACATAGTGGACAACGCTTGAGAAGTCACTGGTTTGGGTTCGAGGGAGCAATGAGTTGCATTTGCGACTAAATAGTGTGGGACATCTTTGGCTCGGATGTAGACATTTTGATTGGTTGTGGACAGATCGACAAAGTTGTAAATATCGAATGTCGGCGACATGTCGTTTTGTATTTTTAAAAGTCGGATGTCAGAAGTAGGAGACATGTCGGGGATATTTTAAAATATCGAATTTCTATATCTTTCAATTTAATATTTATTTGTTTATTTTTAGTATAATTATATATTCTAAAAGTAAAAAGATTAACATAACAAAAAGATGAATAATGAGTCATGTACTTTCCAAAATAAATTCAAAGGGCATCTAAAACTAATTATTATTAATAAATATAAATAGATGCATTGTTAAATATATGTAATATTATACTATAAATTTATTTTGAAAACACTAAGTTTTATAACAAATAAAGATGATTTAAAAGCTTAATATCCTTGATTGATTATAAGTCTTTCCAAGCTTAATAAATTCATTTTAAAACATAAAAATAATCAAATATTAAATATTGAAAGTTTTAGCATATATTGTAATGTTAAATAAGAAAATTGTATATGAAATAGTTATACAAAATCGATCGCAAGGATAACATATTTTAAAAAGAATAAACATTAAGTGTAATTGATTTAAGCATATATAATATAATACATATATATAATTTAACCATATACAACTAGTCTGCTAAGTTCTCACATAATACAAAATAAAATAGCGGATAATATGTTCAAAAATCGCGTCGGTCGATATATCCAAAAAAATCGAATATGTCTGCCTATATTTTACTAAAGAACATACTCTATTTTTTGAATAAAGGTCATGTTCGACATAGCATAGAACATTTGAAATAGTATAGATTGGAGTGGGTCATACACATTGTGTGTAGATGTAAGACATTTGATGACTACATTAAAAGGATGTGAACAACTTTGGAGGACCACCTAAGTGTTCGTAGAACCGTTTGGAGTGAATTACCCTGATTTGAACTTGGTTTTCTTCATCCACAAGTCATATATTTTCTCAATTACGTGTCTTTATTTCTTAGAGTAGTCGTAGGATTCTTTTGCCGATCAATGGGGAAAGCCCAGTTGTGAGGTGTATGTCTTGCATTCTTTACCTTTAGTGGATGCTTTTCCAGTTTGTCTTTGATTGTCCCGTGGTTTTTACACTGAGAGGGGTTTCCACATAAAATGTTGTGTGTGTCTACTGTCCGATGTATGGTTTATGTTTGCATGTTGCATGTGCTCTTTTTTTATTCACATGTACTCAGTCGAGGTTGGTTAAATTCCTAACAAAAAGGGGCTCAACAATGAAGGAAATAAACAACCCGCAGAACATAGGCAATAAATTCAAGAAGATAAACAATTTTAGTAGAAGATCACAATCACAAAGCAAGACAACCAATTTGTTGATAATAGTTGAAGCGGAGCAGAAAAAAATTGGAAGGGGTGATGACGCCGTCTACTAGTAGAAGCAGAGTAGTTGCAATAGAACAGTGAAGCTGAGTCGTGTTAGTGTCAGCGGTGGATGACACAGATTGTCGACATCAGAAGAATGAGGATATGACTTTTGGGTTTGTTGTCTCTACAGTACAATGGACAAAAGGTTACTTAGTTGATGATTTTGATACCAATCCACTCTGTTATGCAATGTATATGTCGTCATCGTCGTCGACAGATCGATAAAAAAGGACACGTACGAGGCTTTTCAACGAGGACATAAGACGCTGAGGTGCAAAGTTCGTGCTATTAAGGCAGACCACAATTGATGAAGATGCAGGTCGCGATTTGCATACAGAGATCCAAGAATTTTTCATTGGATGCACTCAAGTTAGTTTTTTTTTATTAACATGCATTCTCTAAAATTAACAAACAAGTGATGTGGTATTCGTAAGAACTTAAACTTGTTTAAATGATTGATTGCATGTGTGTTCTTAAATTGTTGCAGAATATCGTGCTAAAAGTATGATGTTTGACGCAGGACAAATCTATAAGTTACGAACGCTCGATGCCCTAACCCTAGATGAATGCGAACAATCACAAACAAATGCTATGAACCTAGGCCCAACTCTAGAATGACGTGAAAGCATATACACAATCCAATGAATAAAATGTCAATTTAATGCAGGTGCAAGTGAATTAGTTCGATTGCAAATTAACAAGTAATTAATAAAGCCTAGTCAGGAGCACGCTCATGCATAAAAAATTGAACTGGAAAATCAAGTATTAATTTCACAAGCAATTGAGGCGCAAATATCTTAAGCGCGCGCCGAATAAACCTTGCAAGCTAAAAGATTTCCAGTAACACAACATATAATAATTTATCGAATTAAATATAGTCCAAGTAACAATAACAGAAAAAAACACCAAAATATGACTTACGCGTGCAGACAAGATCCGGTACTGTTGGAGGGTAGGCGAGAGGCCAAGTAGATCTTGGAGAAATTCTGGAATGGTGCAGCGATCTGAATAGGGGGTGAAGAGGCTGCTAGAATGCAATGAATGATGAAATCGGCTCTGAATGTTGTTTGGAGACACGCCTGGGAGACGGATTTTAGATGGGGATTAATGGAAGGGATATACAGGTGTAGGACAGTCGGACGGCGGGTGGGCTGGCGGTGGCTAGCAGTGGGAGAGGCTGGGGAATGGGATTCGGCAACCAGAAGGATAGTCGACGTCTGCGCAGAGGGGGATGACCGGCGTTGGGTTGGAATGGAAGAGGTCCGAATGACATCGAACTGGGATGCAGATGTGCTGATCGGTATCGGGTGGAGATGGAAGGAGGCTGAGCGGCGTTGAACTGGAGAGGGGAAGTGTTGAGCAGGGCTACTGATGGAAGACATAGCAGGTTGTGGGAGGAAGGAATGTAATCGTTTGGCTAGGTATGCGGAATTATGGTGGGGGAAGATTTGTGGAATGCGGCTGATGGAATATCGAGCAAGTAGGGAGTGTAAGGTAAACGAAAGCTCTTGGAGTCACACCAAGGGGCACCTCTCGGAGTCGCACCGGGAGGAAGAGACCGACGATTTCAGGAAGTTCCTGCATACAACTGTCGATCCCTCCACAAGGAAGCCTATACACAGATATAGGGGAAACAACTAGGGTATCCGAATCGGACGTCCGGACCGATTGGATGTGAAATACTCGGAACGATCATCCGGACGCATCCGTGGACTCGTATCGTCCGAGCGGGCAGTGGATCACTATCTCCCACGGGAATAGACATATGTGGGCCGGGAATCTCCATGTTGTTTTACTTCTTTTTTTTATATTTTCTTTTGCCTTTAATTTTTGCATTGTGCTAGACTAATATTTCTTCTGGATAGATAATCTAGTTAGCTTCTTTATAAATGGTGTGCTTGTGTATGTTGTTTGCAATTATTCAAATTTTATTGGACTATTCTTGTATCATTTGACTGGAAAGTTCATCTGAACTGCCGCAAAGGGCAAAACAAATCCTACCAGTCAGTAGTTTTATCAACACTACCAACTTATTTCTTATATGTATCTCGGTATTGCTGCATTAATTGTGCAACAATGAGGCATGTTCTAGTGTTTTTTTTCCTGTAATGTTCAGTATTGTAAGTAACAAGATTACCACTATTTTGTGTTAGGTAATAATAATATTCTCCTTTCTTTGCTTGTTATTCAGAACTAAATATATGAAAACAGATTTTTAGTCCAGAATTATGTTTAAACTTCAAGTTTATTGGGGTGATATTAAATTATCTGTTCGATGCATCTTAATTATTGTTACTTGAAAGCTGTATCTTGTCATTGGATATCAATTTTATTTTTCATGTGGTGAACAGATTCTTCTACATTATTTGCCAAATGATCGTTTATTTTGGCAACATGAGTTGGAGAGCAAGAGGTCCCAATATAGGTCTTTTAAAGAGGATCTCCTTCAAAATCCTGTACGTACTGTTCTACATTCACTTTTAGCACCTCAAATGTTGATATTGGCTACACGCATGATTGTAGAAAATTTATTGTCATTCAATAATGGTATATAGTACATGTATGTTTAATTTTTTTATGCATATGTTTGGGAGTTCTAAAAGTTTTCTTTTCTTAGTCAGTCAGAGATCACACGTAAGATGGATGAACATGCTAAACATGAAGAGTTGAATAGTGAATCCAGGGCCTTGCTACACAGATCAGAGATAAGTCGGGGCGAACATCCTCTCAGCCTTGGATCTACTAGTGTGTGGAACCAATTTTTCCAGGTATTTTTTTTTATTTTGTGCCATGTTTTGCATTTATCTTGAGAAGGCTTATGATAGGGTTCCAAGAGAGATCTAATGGAGAGTCTTAGAAAAGAAAGGTGTAAATGTATCATACGTTCACATAATCAAAGATATGTATACAAATTCAGTGATGAGGGTGAGGACATTTGGAGGATTAACACGGGAATTTCCTATCACTGTTGGCTTACATCAAGGTTCATCTTTAAGCCCTTATCTCTTTACACTTATCTTAGATGAGCTCACCGGACATATCCAACAAGCAATACCTTGGTGTTTAATGTTTGCAGATGATATCGTTTTGGTCGATGAGACGCGCGAGGGTGTAAACACGAAACTTGAATCTTGGCGAGACACTTTAGAAAAGAAGAATTTTAGGTTGAGCAGGGCAAATACGGAGTGTATGGAGCTTAAATTTAGCTGTGCAAGAAGGACGGATGACTTCGTTATTAAGTTGGGTGATCAAGATATTTCCCACAGTGAGTGCTTTAAATATCTTGTATCGATAGTTCAAAAAGATGGAGGTGTTGATAAAGATGTGATCCATAGAATCCAAGCAGGTTGGTTGAAGTGGAGAGGTGTGTCAGGGATCTTATGTGATTGTAAAGTACCATTAAAACTTAAAGGCAAGTTTTGTCGTACTGCAATTAGACCAGCGATGCTCTATGGTTCTGAGTGTTGGGCAGTGAATTGTGTACATGAGCAAAAAATGGGAGTTGTGGAGATGAGAATGGATAAAATTAGGAATGAATGTATCAAGGATAAAACAAGAGTGACACCAATTACAAAGAAGATGCGAGAAGCTCGACTAAGATGGTTTGGACACGTACAAAGGAGACCATTAGATGCACCTGTTAGGCGTTGTGAGAGTATAGTCACTAGGCATGTTAAACGGGGGAGGGGTAGACCAATAAAGATTTGGAATGGAACTATAAGGAAAAACATGATGTACTTAGGCATTAGTGAGATTATGACTAAAGATAGGGCACAATGGAGACAAAGGATCCATATAGCCGACCCCATTATAGTGGGGATAAAGACTTGAGTGTGTTGTTGCCATGTTTTACACAATAGTTTATCTTAATATTTTTGGACTTGGGGAACTATAATACGTCATTGAAGCAATGCATCAACATATTTCTTTTCCCATGCTTTGTTGTTTTCTAAGTAATGAAAACTTGCTGTATTTATTTGTTGTGAAGTTTCTACATTGTACACTTCTTCATGGAATGAGTAACTTATACCATGTTGCCTCCATTGATTGGCGAAAGCCTTGGCGTTATGCTTTGGGTGTGCTCAGGGCATCAGGCCCAAAGGAGATGATAGTTTGTATTTATTATTGATTGGATGTGGTGGTGCTTTTGGACCAGAATCTGACAGGATGCTTCATTTATATTAGCTGCACTTTATATTGGATATATGTGTTCTTAAGTTTAAATACATTAAAATTTACTTCTTTATCAATCTTAGTTCTCCGAATCATTAGATACTTTAAATATTAAATTATCATCCATTTGACTTCTGAACCTCAAGCTCTTGGACGTTAAAATATTTTAGGAGGCCGAAATTATAGAGCAAATTGATCGTGATGTAATGCGGACACATCCAGACATGCAGTTTTTCTCAGGAGATTCTTACTTTTCAAAAACTAACCAGGTATACTCTGGTTTTATTAGTGTATTAATGTTAGTTCTGTCATTATTTTACTGATTTGTGAATACCCTTTCAGGAATCTTTGAGGCGCATTCTTATCCTGTTTGCAAAATTAAATCCGGGTATTAGATACGTGCAGGGGATGAATGAAGTTTTGGCTCCATTATTCTATGTTTTCAGGAATGATTCTGAAGAGAATAATTCCGTAAGTAATTTTAAATATGTATTGATCTTTTTATAATTTCTTTGGCTTGTTCTTGTTCTTATTATGTTTTCATAAGAGACATACTTCCTTTCACTTGATCATAACTTGAAGCTATGTTGCACTGGGACCAATGTTATTTGGATCGTGATCCGTACGATTCTGATTTTAAAATTCGATCCGGATCTTACTTGGGATCGAAACGAGTGTGTGTCCATGTAGGATCGTGATCCGGATCGTATTTTCGTTAGGATCGCGATCCATATGCAATCCTAACGACCCGGGTCAGGTCTTAAAAAAATCAAGTGTCCCCCTATTTTATTTCCGCTTCGGCTTCCCGAGTCCGACCGCGCGCTAGTCTTAAGTAAGAAACCCTATTCCCATTTTATTTCGACTTCCGCTCCATCGTCTCTCACTCTCTCTGCGTGAGCATGACTGTCTTTGTCGAAGTCGACTCGGCCACTGTCGTCTTTGCCGAGCTCCAAGCCTCTAACCGCCGACATCGACGAACTCCACTCCTCTCCAGAGCTTCAGGTCGACGACCTACCAACCATCCAGCCGACATCTAGTGCTTCAGCCTTCAGGTCGACAACCTACCACCATCCATCGTTTTGCTTATCTAGCGGCTTTAGCCGTCCAGGTCGACTCCAGATTATCAATTTTTCTTCCAGGCCGACTTACATAATTAAATGTTTTGTTTCAAATTTTCTTTCATAGCTCATTTTGTTTCCAGCATTTATTTGATATTCCATTATTGTTATTGTTTCAGTTTTTCCCATCCAGAGATTGAATTCCAGCCTCCTAGGGTTTCAGATATTTGATCTTTCAGATATTAAATTCCAGTCGTCGAACAAAAATTATTATTTACTGTTTTATAATGATGTGTACTTTTTATTTACTAATGTAGAACTTATAGTTAGAACTATACTATTTTTTAGTTCAGTTTTTTTACTTTTGAATTTTGATATAAATATTCAACAATTGATTATTTTTATAGTTTTTTGTGTTGATTGTTGTGTAATTCGATGACATCAAATTCAATTTCATATTTTATGTCTTACTTTATGAATGTTGCAGGATCTTACGATCCTCTATTCGATCATACGATCCGATCCAATCCAACCCGCAAAACGATCTCACCTAGGATCTCGATCCTGATAACCTTGACTGGACATGATACGAGATATGGTATTATACAGAGATGAGATTCGCGATTCTAAAAAAGACTTGGATATTAGATACAATTTTGAATTTTATTAATGATTTAAATATAAATACAAATTAACACGAAGATATGTGTGGCATTCACGTCATCCCCATTCTACATAATCATTATGTTCTCGCATATAATATATTAAATGAAAATAATGTTTATTTGTATCACAAAATCTATCATATCATATATGCACCGTGAATTGAATTATGTAATCATTTGGCTGCGACCACTTATTATCAAAAACTCTCTTTCACATACTTTTCCCAATATCATCATCACAATATACACAGCTATTGAGCATTTTCGAGCATACTCAGTGATGGGGATCACGACTCCAAGGTTCTACAGGACGATTGGAGCCGTCCATTTTGTGCGGATCGACGATCTATGATTTTTAGTTATTTTTTGTAATTTTGTATTTTTTATTTTAATGTATTTTGAGGGTCATCATGATCGAAAAATCATGACCGTCCATGATGACATCCTAGTCTATAAATAGGGATAGAAGGCTCATTTAGAAGTATTGAAAGTGAAGTGTAAGAAGACTCCTTTTGATCACCCTGTGCCGAAGCCGGAACCCAAGTGCGAAGCTTGGAAGTTTATGTTACCCCCGCGCATTTACCGGAGGAGCCACCCCTCGCCAGGACCACTGGAGCGCGTATTTGGAAACCGCCGTGATTAATTATTGTAATTAACATGTATCAATTAATTAATATTAATTATTTAATATTAATTAATTACTTAAATATTTTATATTTTCTTGTATGGGTCCCCTCCCTCATCTATATAAGGGGAAGAGGTTTTAGGTGTTGGTTTATCTTTTGTTATTTAGGGTTTTGGGCTCTCATTCTTGAGAGAGGGATCTTTGGAGGACCCAACCTCCTTGATCTTGGCCGGAGTTCGCTCCGGATTGTATCGGTGTTCCTGATTAATGCAATCTTGTCTCGTTCTTCATTCTTAATCGCAACAATGGTCCGACCTGCCGCCCCCTCCGCTCGTTCCAAGCCGTCGGGGATCGAACCACGATGGACACTCGCCCCTCCGCCATCTCCGTCTGTGTACGCCTCGATCGACAATCTGATATGCTGGCCAACATCCTCGCCTTGGCGCAATGCATCAACGCCAAGCTCGATCAACTCGAAGCAATCGATCAAACCCCCCAACGACACTTCTCCGGCGCCATGACGACTGACTGATCCAGCCCGCGCCGATCCTAGCAACAGAAGCCCACACCTCCAGCGCCGTTTCCGCGCCGATTCCGACAGCAGCAGCAGAAAGCCACACCTCCAACCCCGCTTCCGGTTACAACAGCAAAATCCCGCACCTCCCTGCCGCCCACAACTCTACCGCTGATGGCATGGATCCCTCTTCCGCCGTCGTCTGCCAATTCCAGCCCGCACCACTTCCGGCAGCGGAAGCGCGCGAGCTCAGCGAGCCCGACGCAACCTGCTTTCCAGCGTTTCGGCCAGCGCCTTCCCCGCCACGACGGTCGCAGCCCGTGCAGCCCGTGCCCCAGCCTCCGTCGATCGCCTTCGACCCTTCGCCGCACATGCGGATGGCGTGCCCTTGTTCCCTCGATGTAGCCGGCATGGTCTCCCCCACCATCGAGCCCCGCGTCGTTTCATTTTTCCAGATCCACGCCCCACCTTTGCATTTCTTTTCCCGCGCATTTTTTATCCTTGAAACCAGCTGTCCACGCCAGCCTTCCTGTTCTCGAGCCCCCCTTAAAGCAGCCCCCTCCCACTTATTGTTTTGTCTCTTCCTCGTTTGTCTTTTTTCCCTGGCCCCATCACAGACTCTCAACTTACACCTCTCATCAACTCTCCTCTTTCTTCCTTGAAACTCACGCTAGCTGCCTACAATTTCCCATCACAAACTCTCAACTTACACCCCTCTTCACTTTCACTACTGCCAATTTCATTAGATCCTTTTCTTTTATTTTCCTCCTTGCCCAAGCAGTCACCACCCGAGCTCGACCGCTTTTTCTTCGTCGCAATCAACACTGCGCCCGACGAACTATTCAAACTCGACCTTGCGGGCAAGGTCGATTTTCAAGGGCGATGAAATGTTACCCCCGCGCATTTACCGGAGGAGCCACCCCTAGCCGGGACCACTGGAGCACGTATTTGGAAACCACCGTGATTAATTATTGTAATTAACATGTATCAATTAATTATTTAATATTAATTAATTACTTAACTATTTTATATTTTCTTGTATGGGTCCCCTCCCTCATCTATATAAGGGGGAGTGGTTTTAGGTGTTGGTTTATCTTTTGTTATTTAGGGTTTTGGGCTCTCATTCTTGAGAGAGGGATCTTTGGAGGACCCAGCCTCCTTGATCTTTGCCGGAGTTCGATCCGGATTGTATCGGTGTTCCTGATTAATGCAATCTTGTCTCGTTCTTCATTCTTAATTGTAACAGTTTACCTCTCCCCTCCTCTCTCCACTAGCCGGCCTCTTCTCCTCCCACCTCCACTAGCTGGCCACCTCCCCTCCCCCTCCACATCCATATTTCCTAGCCGGCCACCCCCCACTAACCCGCTTCCTTCTAAACAAAAATCCACCACCACCTTAATTCGCCTCATTTCAGTATTCCGGCGATCGCCGCCATCACTTCCGGCCACCACCACCACCTCCGACGATCACCTACAACCACCCTTGGCCGGCCACTACTCTCCCACCACCACCATCTCAATTTCCCTTCTTTTTAGTTTTCCCCCGATTGCAGACACCACCTCCAGCCACCACCACCACTTCCGGCTATCATCTACAGCCAACTTAGGTCGGCCACCCCTCTCCCACCGCCATCCCAACTCCAAATCCACCTCCCCCCTACCCCACTATCTCCATTTCCTAAAATCTAGGCCCACCTATCCTAAAATCTCTCAGTCTCATTCCTCACTGTCCCCTTAATTCTCTCCACTCACTCAAGACTGCTTCCCCCACATCCCAACCGAGCTCCCACTCAATCCCACCCAGCCACCTCTCCCACAACCCCCAAACGTCCAGGACTCCTCCCAGCTCCCGAAATCAGTCCCTGAAATTAATTCCAGCAATCTGTTTCCTGTTCTACAGCCCCAACCACTCAGGACACCTCGTAGTTTTCAGTTTCCAGCATCTGGAATTAATTCCAGCACTCTGTTTTCCTGTTCTTCAGCCCCAGATACCACTGGAATTAATTCCCGCAGCCCGATTTCCCTGTTCCTCGCCCTCAGCCATCCAAAATCCATCCTAGCTCTGGATTCCAGTCACTGGAGTTAAATCCAGCACTCCGCTCTCAGTTCTTAACCCCCCTAGCTCCTCAAACAGCCCCTACAACCAATCCCAGCTGCTGTTCCCAGTCTTTCAGCCATGCAGCAGCCCAGTTCAGCAAGCTGAGTTTCCCCGGTGGCCCTAATCAAGTCTAATGATTCAACCCCGGCCGCCGATAACTCCCCGGATATCCACTAAATCCTCTCTCCGTGATTATTGTGAGTTTATTACTTGGTTGTTTCTTTTCTGCTGAATTTGGCATGTATTCACTATTTTTAGAAAATATTAGTTCGTAATCTTTGTGCTAATATTATCCTCTGATTTTTCGGGTTTTTTTCGTTCAAGTAGTTGTTTTCTAGCACTCTTGCATGTGTATTACAATATTTGTTATCTTTCTGGAAGCTTTACTTAGATTGTGATTGTTGTACCGTGTTATTTATAACATTCATTGTTGCAAGCAGTCGCAGGATTCGTGTCTATTTCATTTAAGCATTGATAGAGTCGACATACTCTTTGTCTTATCTGTCCAACGTCAGTTTGGTATCAGAGCAAAGGTAATGTCAGTTAACATTCCAATCAATCTCATTTACTTATGAACATCACTCAAGGGGTCCCTCTCATCAACATTGATTGACCTATGGGGATCCATAAAAGTCTGTGCGGGTACTAACTAATATACCTGCATCAGAGAGAAGATTCAATGCATACTCAGTATTGATTCATAGAGATCCCTTTGGATGATCTAGAGAACTCTAGACTCAAAAATAATCGCAGCAACCTAATCTTTGATATCAAAGAATGTTCCTAATTATTTATTTAATTTTGAGACACAAATGATTGTCACCTGTCACAATAATATCATCCGCATTGATCGGTACCATAGTATCTCCATCTGTGCGAGTATGTGTGAAAACATTATGATTATAATGTAGTTGTGTGAATCCCATGTCACAAACAATGCCACTGAACCTTCAAAATTATGCTAACTCCTTGAGAAGGCCACATACCTTTCATTGCCTTTTAAGTAAAGGATCAGGAGGTGGAATCATATAGACCTCCTCAACAAGAAGCCCACGAGAAAGACGTTCTCCATCCAATTATTGAAGCCAGTGAAAAGCAACAAGTGTAATGACCATTTTTACCGAAATGAGCTTCGCAGTAAGAGCAAATATCTCATGATAATCCACACTATTTGATTTAGTAAACGTTATATGCAACTAGATTAGCTTTCCTTATATTTTTCAATTCTTCCCCTTTCAACCTAGCCTATTGTAAAAAAATGCAATGCTTATTCTTCGTCTTATTAGTTTGTCAAATTCTATGATCTTTCCTTTTAAACTCTCCAAATGCCAAGTGCAAATCTAGGACCTAGTAAACCTTTTTTTTTACTTTTCATCACAATCAGATTAGAATATGGGGAATGCCTGATCGATAAAAAATAAAAAATAAATTTTGGATTCATGTGATTAGTTTTGACAAGTGTTTTACAATTAGCTTCAAGCTAACATCAACCATCATCCTTTCTCTTCTATGCTGAGGACCGACAATGGAGAAATGACTTTAAAAAGGTCAGTAAATTAAACAGACCCAAATTTAATTTTAAGACTGATTAAATAAAAAGTAAGCATCCGTCCGTAAAATAATGTTCACTTGTACTCCACCTTTTTCCTTTTCCTTCCAAATAGAAGCATGTTACTACTAATCTGAAACAAACGCAATGTTAAAAATAATTGATCTATACTTTACCCTTTGGAAGAATTTGGATATGTGTGGATGTACTTCGTATGGATCAAACAGATTGTGGCCTCACTTTCCTTTACCAGTTGCTTACAGATTGTCATTTCTGATTCCCACAGGCCCATGCGGAAGCAGACACATTCTTTTGTTTTGTTGAGCTATTGAGTGGGTTTAGGGATAATTTTTGTAAGCAGCTCGATAACAGTGTTGTCGGGATTCGGTCTACGATTACAAAATTGTCGCAGCTTTTGAAGAAGCATGATGGAGAGCTTTGGCGTCATCTGGAGGTTACCACACATGTAAGATAAAAGTTTGAAACTACCAACTTATGAAAATTATGATTGTTTATGGTTCCTAATCCACCATTTATTATAATATATTATCCAAAATGTGCTTTCTTCTTCCACTTTTATATGAACATCATCCATGGAAGTCATGGAATCTAATAAATTTTCCTTTCTCATTGATATTCACTTCACCTCTCTCTCTCTCTCTCTCTCTATATATATATATATATATAGAGAGAGAGAGAGAGAGAGAGAGAGATTTAGCAAAGCTTCCCCTGGAAGTTAGCATAATTACAGGTTGCACCCATCTTACTTTTGAAATTACAAAAACCTCTCTGAAGTTTAGCTCCTTGGAATATATTTTTAGGGGTCTTTTTGTGCATGGATGTTATAAAATATACTCTTACAGGGGAGGTTTTTGTAAGTTCAAAAGGAACAGGGGTGCAACCTGTAATTTAGCAAATTTAGAGGGGGGATCCCGATAAATGGGCTTATATATATATATTATGGGCATTTACCGGGACCTCCCATCTAAGTTTGCAAAATTATAGATTGCACCCCTCTTATTATTGAAATTACAAAAACCTCTCCTGAAGTTCACATTTCATAACATTTATGCACAAAAATACCCCCTTAGGAGTACATTTTCAGGGGGGTGGGGGGTATTTTGTGCATGAATGTTATGAAATATGAACTTCAGGGGAGGTTTTTGTAATTTCAATAATAAGAGGGGTGCAATCTATAATTATGCTATCTTCCAGGGGAAAGTTTGGTAATTATTCGTCTCTCTCTCTCTCTATATATATATATTCACTTCCCAGGTGGAATTCATGAACTCTGCAACTTTGGTTTGATAGTTTAAGATTTTGGAAATTTCAGCTGCGAAAGTTCTTGAAATCTAGATCATGCTTTGCATAACCATATCATTATCCTTTTCCGTCGTGCGCTAATTTTTTGTTCGTTCTTCATCGTGACCATCATCCCGCCTAACTCTGATTCACTGCTTGTTAAATATCTTAAAATGTTGTAAATTTGTACGGTCTCAACGCAGGTTAATCCTCACTTCTACGCATTCAGATGGATAACGCTATTGCTGACTCAAGAATTCGAGTTCTCGGACTGCCTCAACATATGGGACACCATATTAAGTGATCCTGAAGGACCCCAGGTATGCAACAACTTGGAGGGATTTACTTTCTTACCCTTATATTTTTGAATGCTAGCACCCATGGTGCATCTGGTCCTCACATGCTCAAATTATGAGTAAATTTTAATGAAATTGTGATGTATTCATGGGGTCGTTTCCCGGGACCTCCCTTATAAGTTTGCAAAATTATAAGGTTGGACCGCTCTATCTTTTGAAATTACAAAAACCTCCCCAGCAAGTTAACATTCTCCTGGGGAGTATTTTTGTGCATGCATGTTATGAAATGTAAACTTGCACTGGCGTTTTTTGTAATTTCAAAAAGTAGAGGGGCGCAACTTGTAATTATGCCAACTCCTAGAGAAGGTTTGGGTATTAACAGTATATTCTTGTGTAGGAAACCCTATTGAGGATATGCTGTGCAATGTTAATACTCGTGCGAAGGCGGCTCCTTGCAGGCGATTTCACCGCCAATCTCAAGCTGCTGCAACATTACCCCCCAACCAATATCGCCCATCTTTTATACGTCGCTAACAAGCTGCGCGGCCCGGTGCCAGACTGACCGCCTTCAGTTTCTTTCAGTTTATCGAAACCGTAATCGTGTCACGTGAACCCGCATTTTGTAAATGCTCTGGTTAAAACAATTTGTAATTTGACGGAGATCCGGCTTCTAAGCAGTTGTTATTGGCCGAGGCCTAAAGCATCCCCGGTTCTCTGCTGTAAAATGTCTGATGTTTTGTTAGGATGGTGTTGCTCGATGCAGGATTCTGATGTTTTGTGATGGAGATGTTTGATGGAAAGGTATCTGTTTTTTTTTTAATTTCTTTTTCACGCTCATTTGGAGCAAATCTGTGTGTATATCATCAAATCAGTTGATTATAGGTGAACTGTCCTATTGCAATTAGGGTAAGGTGTTACCGATCTCGGAGCGGAAGACCCACCATGGCAGGTGTACACGCGGAGGGGACGCGAGACGCGTGAGACGAATGGTTCGATGGAGAACGAAGGAACCGGACCTATGGTTTAATTTAATTGCGGTGTGCGGTTATCATATTATGTTTATGTTTTAGGGTTTTGCTTCGGCCCTCACTATATGAGGGGAACTCTTTGTATGTTTGTTTTTCATCTTTGGATCATCTATCTTAGGAGGGGCTGCTCCCCTTGTCTTCCTTCTCCCTCTATTCCTCTCCCTCTCTCTCTTTCGCCGGTTCGAAACCCGCCCGCTGTCGCCGCCGCTGTCGCCCAGCGTCAGCCAGATCGTTAGCCAGCCGCTGTCGCCGCGCCTATCAGCCAGCCGATACCCGCCCGCTGTCGCCGCCGCTGTCGCCCAGCGTCAGCCAGATCGTTAGCCAGCCGCTGTCGCCGCGCCTATCAGCCAGCCGATACCCTAGGCGGTATCAATTTGGTCCGACCTCGCCGTCCCGCCCGCCTTCGCGCCGCCGGTCGCCGTAACCTCTGCTACCATGGCCCCCAACACCCGCTCGCAGGACAACCTTGATGATAACGACGCTACCCGGAGCCGTCTCGACCGCCATGACGAGCGCCTCGACGCTTTCAAATCCGCCCTCGACTCCCAGAAGTCCTCCATCGACAACATCGCCGCCGGCCAAGCCCTCTTACTCAGCCGCCTCGACGCCTTAGCGGCGCTACCACACTTCTCCGGCCCGTCAGGCTCGGCGTCCCCTCACGACGCGGCCTCCATCCTGGGCATGCCGCCGCCGCTCTACCCTCCCGCACCGGCCATCGCCGATGCCCCCGCCGGCCGCCCGCCCCTCGCCCTCGATATCCCCTCCTTTTCCGGGGTGGATCCGTTAGGGTGGGTGGCTAGAGCGGAACAGTTTTTCGACCTCAACAACACCCCGCTGGGGGACAGGGTGAGCACCGCCATCGTCGGTCTGGACGGATCCGCACTGCATTGGGCGCGTTGGCTACGCCAAGTGCAGCCCCTTATTTCCTGGAACGAGTTCAAACAAGAAATGGTCAGTCGCTATGAATCCCGTTACACAGGATCCGCGATGGAGCGCCTTTGCACAACACGCCAAACGTCCTCTGTAGACAGTTACATTGATGAATTCATCGCTCTCGCCACACAGGTTCCGGGCCTGCCGCCCGATCACTACTTGGGGTTCTTCCTTCAAGGCCTATTGCCCAACATACGCTCCCTGATCCGTACACATCACCCTCGGACAGTCTCCGACGCCCTGGAGTTAGCCCGTGCGGTTGAAGCCGATTTGGGCACCCGTCCGTGGTCGGGCGGGGGCCACCCTCCTACTCGTCCTCCTGCGCATCGGGAAGTGCAACCTCGGCCACCGCCGGCGGCTGGCCACCGTCCGCCGCGACCGGACAACCCCCACCGTCTCTCCAACAATGACTACAATGAACTCCGTCGAAAAAGCCTGTGTTTCTGATGTCGTCAGCCATACTCTCCTCACCACGTCTGCACCGTCAAGGAATTCCACGCAATTATTGGGGATGGCGACCTCGATAGTCCCGAACTGGGAAGCGACGAGTTCGACCCTCCGACGGATACACCTCCAGGGGAGACGGAGGGGGCACCCCTCAATGTTCTGGACCTTCCATTTTACTCTGTGGGGGGCCTCATCGGACCGCAGACGATGAAACTCGCGGGGGAAATTCGGGGCCGTCCCGTCATCATCATGATTGATAGTGGAGCTAGTCATAATTTTCTCTCGGCCTCGGTGGCGCGTGACCTCGACCTTCTCATCACGCCCTCCCCCACATTTTCGGTGTGTTTGGGGGATGGCCGTCGCCGACCGACGCTGGGCCAGTGTTCGGACGTCTCTCTTTCCCTCGGCTCGGGCACTTTCACGGCGGACTTCTACATGTTCGACCTTGGCGGCATCGACGCGATCTTGGGCGTCGCATGGCTTCAGACGTTAGGGGATGTCCGTGTGAATTGGGCCAGCCGTACGATGGTGTTCCAACACCAGGGCCTCCCCTGTCGCTTGGTGGGCGACTCGACTCTCCTCCGTTCACCGATTTCATGCCGAGCTCTCAACCGCGTCACGGACGTGGACTTCTCCGCGTGCTTATGGGTTGTGGAGGCCACCCAGCCGGACAGCTCGTCTGTGGCACCCGCGGTTCAGCTTCTCCTGGACGAGTTCGCGGACATCTTCGCACCGCCCCGGGGCCTTCCGCCGGCATGACCGACTGATCATGCAATCGTGCTCCAACCGGGAGCGGCCGCAGTCTCGGTGCGCCCCTACCGTTACGGCCACGCACAGAAAGATGAGATGGAGTGTTTGGTTCGTGAAATGCTGTTAGGCGGCCTCATCCGCCCAAGTGCCAACCCGTTCTCTAGCCCGGTCCTCCTCGTTCGCAAGAAGGACGGGAGTTGGCGGTTCTGCGTAGATTACCGGGACCTCAACAAAGTCACCGTTCCGGATAAATATCCCATCCCCGTCATCCAAGAACTCCTCGATGAGCTCCACGGCACCGTCTACTTCACCAAGCTGGATCTCCGGGCCGGTTACCATCAAATCCGGGTCCGTCCCGAGGACGTTCCGAAGACGGCGTTTCGAACACACGACGGGCACTTCGAGTTCCTGGTCATGCCATTCGGCCTCACCAATGCGCCGGCCACATTTCAGGCCACCATGAATGATATTTTTCGGCCGGCCCTCCGTAAGCATATTCTCGTCTTTTTTGATGATATTTTGGTATTCAGTCGCTCTTGGCAGGATCATATACAGCACATTCGTGAGGCGTTCGTGACCCTCCGTCAGCACAGCCTAGTGGTCAATCGCAAAAAGTGTTCTTTCGGCGCCACCAAAGTCAGCTACCTCGGCCACACCATCTCGGCCGACGGCGTCGCCATGGAGGAAGACAAAATCCAGGCGTCCCTCCATTGGCCCACGCCCTCCTCCCTCCGCGACGTGAGAGCATTTTTGGGGCTGACCGGCTACTACCGGAGGTTCATCCAGAACTATGGGAGTTTGGCGCGCCCTCTCACTCAATTGTTGAAGCTCTCGGAGGAGGGCCCGTTTTCGTGGCCGCCGGCGGCCATGGCCGCATTCGCCGCCCTCCAGGCGGCCCTCGTCCAAGGACCGGTTTTGGCAATGCCGGATTTTCAGAAACCGTTCGTGGTGGAATGCGACGCCTCGGGGACGGGCGTGGGAGCGGTGCTGATGCAGATGGGACGGCCGGTGGCCTACTACAGCCGCGCATTCTCGGCCTCGGTGCGGAGCCGCTCGGCCTACGAGAACGAACTGATGGCATTGGTCCTCGCGGTCCAACACTGGCGGCCGTATCTCTTGGGCCGGCATTTTGTGGTTCGCACGGACCATCACAGTCTTCGCTATTTGTTACAGTAAAAAATAGCGACGCCGACGCAACAACTATGGGTGGCCAAATTACTGGGGTACGATTTCACTATCAAGTTCCGTCCCGGCAAGACGAACCGCGCGGCAGACGCATTATCCCGCCACCCCCAGGCAACCGAACTCACGGCCCTACCCCGACCCGTCTGGGAAGACGCCGCAACCCTTCAGCGGGAGGCAGAACAAGACCCGCACTTAGCAGCCATCCGGACGGCCCTTCTCGCCAACCCGACTGCCCACCCACCGTACTCCTTGGTCGGCGGTCGCCTGTTTCATCGGGGGCGTTTGGTGATTTCAGCCACCTCCGCGTGCATACCGCGATTGTTGGATGAGTTCCATTCTACCCCTTCCGGAGGCCATGCGGGTGCGTTCCGCACATACCGGCGCCTGGCGGCTTCTCTTTACTGGCCGCGTATGTTACAGCAGGTGAAGGCTTATGTGGCGGCCTGTTTGCCGTGCCAAAAGGCCAAATACGAAGCGATGTTCCCGAGCGGCCTGTTGCAGCCCCTACCGATTCCGGAGCGGATCTGGGAGGACATTGCCATGGACTTCGTCACGCGGCTTCCCCGTTCGAATGGGTTCAACTGTGTGTTGGTGGTCGTGGACCGCCTCACGAAATACGCCCACTTCGTTCCTCTCCGCCACCCGTATACGGCGGCGACCGTCGCCGACAGCTTCATCTCCGACATCGTCCGTTTGCATGGATTTCCCCGCTCCATTGTCAGTGACCGCGACCCCATCTTCCTCAGCAGCTTCTGGACCTCCCTATTTCGGTTGCAAGGGACGCGCCTCCGTATGAGTACAGCTTACCATCCTCAGTCGGATGGCCAATCGGAAGTGCTGAACAGGTGTCTTGAGACGTACTTTCGCTGTTTCATCGGCGAACGACCGGGTACTTGGGCCAAGTGGCTCTGCTGGGCAGAGTACTCTTACAACACGGCCTTTCATCATGCGGCCAACACATCTCCGTTCGAAACGGTGTACGGTCGGCCTCCTCCATCCGTGCTCCGACATCTCCCCGGCGAGTGCCCTGTGGCAAGCTTGGCCGATCATCTCCACGACCGGGATATCATTCTCGACAGCCTGAAGCATCACCTTCGCCGCGCCCAAGCGAAGATGTTATCCTTTGCAAACCGGAAGCGCCGGGACTTGACATTCCAAGTGGGCGAAAAAGTGTTCCTCAAACTGCACCCCAACCGCCAACTGACCGTCGCACGCCGCCCGTGTCCGAAGTTAGCGCCCCGTTTCTACGGGCCGTTCGAGATTATTAGCCGCATTGGGGCCGTGGCGTACCGCCTCCGTCTGCCTGCCAACAGCCGCATTCACTCGGTGTTTCATGTGTCACAGCTCCGACGGGTCGTTGGCGACCACCCCGTCGTGGACCACATTCCGGCCGACCTCGACTACTCCGGGTCCGAACCACTCTATCCAGAAGCTATTCTCGGCCGTCGACACCACCGCCCGGGGGACACCACCCAAGAAGAGATCCAAGTAGGTTGGCGCAACCGACCGACCACCGCCGCCACGTGGCTCCTTCGGGATGGCTTTCGCCGCCAGTTCCCCGATTATTGCCTTGAGGACAAGGCCAATTTCCCAGATGGCGGTATTGTTACCGATCTCGGAGCGGAAGACCCACCATGACAGGTGTACACGCGGAGGGGACGCGAGACGCGTGAGACGAATGGTTCGATGGAGAACGAAGGAACCGGACCTATGGTTTAATTTAAGTGCGGTGTGTGGTTATCATATTATGTTTATGTTTTAGGGTTTTGCTTGGGCCCTCACTATATGAGGGGAACTCTTTGTATGTTTGTTTTTCATCTTTGGATCATCTATCTTAGGAGGGGCTGCTCCCCTTGTCTTCCTTCTCCCTCTATTCCTCTCCCTCTCTCTCTTTCGCCGGTTCGAAACCCGCCCGCTGTCGCCGCCGCTGTCGCCCAGCGTCAGCCAGATCGTTAGCCAGCCGCTGTCGCCGCGCCTATCAGCCAGCCGATACCCGCCCGCTGTCGCCGCCGCTGTCGCCCAGCGTCAGCCAGATCGTTAGCCAGCCGCTGTCGCCGCGCCTATCAGCCAGCCGATACCCTAGGCGGTATCATAAGGCACCTGTGGCACCCTTAATTATAGAGGAAAGACATTTGACCTTCTGTAAGTTTCAAAAGGATTGTTGTTAATCCCTAATTTTTCATAACCGAGACATTAGACCCCCTACAAATTCTTTCGACAGGGGTCAAATGTCTCAGTTATGAAAAAATAGAGGTTACATGGGGTCAATAGAGGTTACATGGGGTCAAATATCTTCTCTTTACAATATTGGAGTGTCACCCGTACTTTACCCTAGTATATCATGTGGATCTAATAATTGTGCCTTGCTGCACATGAATTTAAATGAAATTATGATGTTAGCTAATAAAAAACGGGCAGCCCAGTGCACAAAGCATCCCCGCGCAGCGCAGCGAGGGTCTGGGGAAGGGTCCCACCACAACGATGAAACGTAGGCAAACTTTACCATGCATTTTATGATGTCAGCTAAAATTTTGTCAAAATTAAACTATATGTGTGCATGTTCATGTTTGAGAATATTGGACAAACGTTGTCTTCTATTATTTTCAATACTTAAAACACCTGACCGCGGCCCCTTCTTTCACGCCTATTTTTCGATATTCTTGCCGAGTCATTTTCTTTTCTAAAGCACAAAGCATACTGCGTCGTCTTCCAATTTACGGAATCCCTAACCCTCATTTCCACATCCCAGGTTCGCAAGCGGTTCACCTCACTTCTGCGCTAAGTAGAGCAAACAACAATCTCTGCACAATGGAACATGAATCAATAAACCCAGCGAAGACCGCAGGAAGAAGCGTGCAACTCCGCCGATGAAGTTATTGCAAACTGCTGTTTTTCTCCTCATTGCAATAGATTTGGGTTTGTTTTCTTGCTTTGAGAATTGAAATTTCACATTCATGATCCTGCCTCACAGCGACAAGCAATTTCGTGTGGTATGCGACTTCTGTTTAACTTTTTTTTTGCAACTTCTGTTTGATTTGATTTAGGTTGAAAAATCAATCATAAAATCTTGTTTGAAATCTAAGGAATGGAGTTTGACCTAAAATAAATTGGGATAATGCCTGCGTATTTCATAAGCTGGGTATGACAAAGAAGTAAAATCCATTCCAGTGACCCGTCGGAATGAAGATGAAGTCGGAGATTTTGAAGAAAGTCTATAATGATCTCTTGGATATGGGTACCTCTCAAGTTGCGGCTTATCTTAGGAACGAAGATCGTGGTTTTGAGAAAGACGTAGAGCGAAGGAAAAAAGAAAATGAAAAATGACAAGGAAAGAAGAGCAAGAATACAAAGATTTGCGTGGTTCGGCAATTTGACTACTTCACGTCCGCAGTAGGGTTTGTTCCTGCTATTCAAATCACACAACGAGATTACAAAGGATGTCATTTTATACCTAAAATTAATGGCAACTGGGAAACATTAAATGTACAATCAGACTCCACGTCTCGACCAACTTACCGTAAGAGTTGGGCCATGTGAAGAGAAACGAGATAAGCCATGAAATAGAAAATGGGGAGGAAGATGAGAAGTATGTGGCGGGGGATGAAACTGGAGAGGGGAAGACATTTTTGGGGAAGAAAGCATGGCGATTCAATGCAAAGAAATAATGAGAGCGAGTCTATGGCTCCGTTTGCGTGGCATTTTTGCTCCGATGAGTTTGAACAAAAACGCCATCACCTTAGAATTTATGTTTGGCATGATAACAATTACGACCACCATCAAAAAAATAAAACTACTTTCGAACATAAAAGTGGACGAGGTTTCTTAGGTGAGGTCGGGCGTTCACGAATGACAATTCATAACCACCGCGTTCACACACGCGTTCGCACGCGTTGCTGACTTCGGCCGAGCCTAGGTCTACTCGAGATTTTGCAAAATAGATCACACACGCGCGCGCGCGCGCACACACACACGCGCGCATTGTCCCTCTCAGTGAACACACGCACACACACATGTCCCTCTCAGAGTGAAATTGAGTAATCACGCACATGCGAACACAAGATTTACATGATTTTATCGAGCGGGATCGAAATTCTGAGCATTGTTCTGTCACCCTGATGCTCTTCCGGGGTGAAGAGCATATACCAGATGAATTATCTGTTCCCATTTCATTAACGGGATCCAAGATTCAACAGAAGTATAGTTCATGATGACCTACTCTGCACTCCCTCAAGAAATACTCATAGAACAACACATTAAGGCTTTGTTTGGGACAGCTCTAGCGGATGGAAAATCTGCTGATTGAATTGAGCTTTTAGAATAGAGTTTTCAGAAAAACTCTTATTAGAGAGCTACAAACTGTTTGGAGAGTCATTGCATAAGTGATGATCGAATATAGCTTTTTCATTTAAGTTGTTCTTTGAAAAATGCTTTTTATATAAAAATATTGAAATATAATGGTTATGAAAACTCGTGCCACTCGGCCATCCCCCCTCTTTGGGGGGCGAGTGGGGGCAGCCCCCCACTCGGCCATCCCCCCTCTTTGGGGGGCGAGTGGGGGCAGCCCCCCACCGCCCATCCCCCCTCTTTGGGGGGCGAGTGGGGGCAGCCCCCCACCGCCCATCCCCCCTTTTTTGGGGGCGAGTGGGGGCAGCCCCCCACTCGCCCATCCCCCCTCTTTGCGGGGCGAGTGGGGGCAGACCCCCACTCGCCCGATCCCTTGAGGGGGCGAGTGGGGGCAGCCCCCCACTCGCCCGATCCCTTGAGGGGGCGAGTGGGGGCAGCCCCCCACTCGCCCATCCCCCCTCTTTGCGGGCCGAGTGGGGGCAGCCCCCCCCCCCCCCCCCCCCCCCCCCCCCCCCCCACTGGCCCGATCCCTTGAGGGGGCGAGTGGGGGCAGCCCCCCACTCGCCCGATCACTTGAGGGGGGGAGTGGGGGCAGCCCCCCACTCGCCCCACCTCTCCTAAAGGAGGGCGAGTGGGGGCAGCACCCCACTCGCCCGACCTCTCTTAAGGTGGCGAGTGGGAGCAGCACCCCTCTCGCCCGACCTCTCTTGAGGGGGGGGGGGGGGGGGGGGGGGGGGGGGGGGGGGGGGGGGGCGAGTGGGGCAGCACCCCACTCGCCCGTTTCCTCTCTTTCGGGGGATTCTGGCTATTCGCAGTCCGACTTTGGCTATTCGCAGTCCATTTTTGGGAAAGTCTATAAATAGACCCCCATGGGCACCTTGGGAAGGGTTGGTTCCTACCCCCTCCCTCACGTGGTCTTGTGAGCAAGCACCCCCCCTCTCCCCTTGTCATCGAAGGTTGACAGTGAGGTGGTTCTTAGTGCTCTCCAGGGTGCCCAGACTCAGCATTGGCTTTGGAGGGGAAGCGCTCTAAGATCTTCCGGGTATGTGGTGGGACCTCCACGCTGCAGCTTAAGGGTCCGTTCGTGGACTTAGGTGTTCTTTAAGGGCAAGGTTCTTTGGTTCTTAGTGACTGGTCACGAGTCTCGCTCAGGTCAAGTAAGGGTTAGCTGCATCCCCCTTGCGAACGTCGAAACCGGGTTACTGGTTTCAACAGATGTCATTAGACATGTCAGCGTTTTTTTTCAAGGAAGTCCGTCATTAGGCATGTCAGTGATAGTTTCGATGAGCTACCATTAAACTCATCCACTTTATTTGATATGATATATACGTAATGATAATTTTTTTAACAAAAATCAAAAAAATAGTGTATAACTAATTTCCGTATTAATTTATTGTTAGTGTGTTTATTTTAAACTGCATTAATTGGTAGGAGCGAAGACCCGTGCCTATCACGGTCGAGCTACTGTCGCGGTTGGTCGTAGGGACGGAGCCTCGTGCCTCTTACTCGCGTGTGAGTGTGTGTGTGCGTATAAATTTAAATTTAGGACTCTCGTTTGGCACAGCGATGGCGGTCATAAACACGGTGGTTATGAACGGTCGACCACACCTAAGGAACTCCATTCACTTTTATGTTCAAATTTAGTGTTAAAGTGTATGTTAACTTTTGCACTTGTCCACGACACACTCATAAAACAAAATGTCTCACGTACCTTAGATAACCGTGCGTGACTCCCGGTCCCGTCGTAGATTTCTGCCAACACGATTTTTCGCGCATGATTGATCTAAAATACGACCACTTTTAAATGAAATCGCATTACACAAATACGATCGTATATGTTCGCAATCAATCTACATCATTAAATTCATGGATCATACGGTGATCTATTTTGATAAACTTGACGTACCTAAATATCTCTCCACGTACGGTTGCCCTTCTTTATTAATAAATAGTTGCACGCGTTCAGCAAATCAATAATCGTACAAGAAAGGTTGGTATTATCCAATCTTTATAGAAAAAAAATAAGCATTGCCCTCAGAAAAGCTTTTCTCAATATTTGTTTTGATCTGTAAGATCTCATTAGCCGTTAGCACAATATCTTTAAGTAGCTACTGCATTATTCTCCAATATTCTTCGTACAGGATCTTTCTCCCGCCGCCACCACCGCCACTGCCATAGGACTTGGAGCGGCGATGGCGTTATGCCGAATTCAGCGCGGCATCGGATCAGCGGCAGCACAAGTTGCCCATAAAATAGAGAGATCGATATTTAGGTACGTGTAACGCACGGTGATCACCAATGATCACCGTGCATAGTAAATCCGCGATTCAATGATGATGATTGTTTGCGTAAATACAAACGTAATACGGTCGTTTTGAAATACGGTCATCTTGAAATACGATCGTATTTTATTTCAATCACACGCAAAAAATCATGAACGCGAAAAACAACGGTGTGATAACATATACCGCACAATCAGTGGCGGACATAGAATATTTTTTCTGTGTGGGTGGAGCTCACAATTATTCAAAATAAATAAATTCGTCAATATAAGAGTAAATTTTTGATAACAGTCACTCGGTATCTTTTACATCCTTATCTTTAATAATAAATGTATAACCCTCCTTATCTTGCTTATCAAAGTTAATAATCCTCTAAATATTTAGAAATGAATGTATAACCTCTATTTTTTTTATTATAGTCAATAACCCTATAATCTTTACAAATAATTATTTAATTAAATTAAAATTACAAAATTTTCTTTAACTAGTTTGAAAAAAAAATTAATATTAAAATTATTTTTCACTTGATAATTTTGTTAGATTATTAGAATAAAAATTAATTGAACTTTTAAGATAAAATTAAAATTTAATTAGAAAATTAGGTAATGAGAACAAGTATTGATGTTAATGAGTACTATCTCACTTAATATTTAAAATATTTTATAAAATAATATTGCAAAACAATGTAATTATAAATTAAAATTTAAAATATAGCCATTGGTTGGAACTGAACTCATGACTAAAAGGCCAAAATACATGCACTCAATCAACTAACCTAACAATATATTGCTAATTCAAATTAGGATATAATATATATGATAAGTAATAAGTTCACCTTGACAAACAATCCATTTTTATTTATCGAAATATACCATTTTTAAAACTAGATGTGAGTGTAAACGGCCACCCACGCTCACCGATATGTGAATCCGCCCGTGCCCCTGTGCACAATGATATTTGGTGATACTTATTGTTAGAGTCAGCGTTCCTAATAACCGTCCAAATTAAATAGATTAATGTTGTCGTACTGTTTGACGGCCAGCTAGCTTCCTCCGCTCTTCAACGGTGGAAATGGGCGTTGTACATTTTTTTTTGTTCTGCCCAACCCTCTTATACATATCTATACTATATATAAGGAAATCCCCTTAATGGTGTAATGAGACGCCACCAATCAGATTTGTGACATTTTTGTATGATTTCTCTTTAATTTTTATTTTTTTTGAAAAAGTGATTAACATGAAAGTTGTAGATCTCATCGAGATGAATAACTTTCAGGTTGATCAATTTTTAATTTGAAGCCGTTTAGGCTCCCGATTCGGCGTGACCTTTTTTGAGACTTAAATCGGGGTCCTAAACAGCTTCAAATCAAAGAGTGATCAACATGAAAGTTATTCTTATCGATGAGATCTACAACTTTCATGTTCATCACATTTTCAAATAAGATACAAATCGAGCTCAAAATTATAAAAAAAACAAGACTCATGTTATAAAAGACTAGATGCGGTCGAAGGACGCCTGACAGCAACGCGCTAGGGGCGGGCGTAGCCCGCCTCCGCGAGCCGAGTACTGTGGCGCGGGGCACGGGGGGCCCCCCGTGCACTGTCACTCGTATTTTGTACAAAACTTTTACTTAAAGTTAGCATAATTACAGGTTGCGCCCTCTTATTTTTATATTATAAAAATGTCTCTTGAAATTTTCATTTCATAACATTCATACACAGAAATATTCTCTCGGAGTAAATTTTGACGGATGTTGTGTAAATCGATTTTGGCTACGTGCAAATCATTAAAATTAGCACTTTTTGAAAATACGGCTTATAGGTGCATTTTAGAAAACGTGTTCAGCATCAAAGTTGTAGATCTCGTCGAGATCTACAACTTTCGTGTTGAATATTTTGACTAAAAATGCACCTATAAGGCGTATTTTCAAAATGCGTGAAACATTTTACAACTTTGATATTGAACACTTTTCCTAAAAATGCACCTATAAAGCTTATTTTCAAAAAGCACGAGTTTTGATGATTTGCACATAGCCAAAACCGATTTGCACGTAACATCCGTCTAAATTTTTAGGGAATTTTTTGTGCAATTATTATGAAATGTACTCTCTTATATGAGTGATTTTTGTAATTTAATTAAAAAAAGGGTGCATCTTATAATTTAGAAAACTTAGAGGGGAGATCGTGATAAATGGCCCTGTAAAAATATAATAACATATAAAAATATTTTAAAAAAAGAGTTTCAATTTAAATACTTTTGAAAAGCAATGTAGAGAAGATAGCGGGGAATCCAAGCCCGCACGAAGCGTGGTGGTTGCATGGCCGGATTCAGAGGGGGGGGGGGGGGTCTTAGGGACACTGACACCCTCATTATTTTTCAAAATTATTAGTGGATTTGGATTCCTCTCATCGAGACAATGAATTTTGACTACTTATATGTAAAAACGGTGACCAGATGAGGGAGAAACAACTCCGATAAGATGGAAGCGTTCTCACGTCACGTAACTAGTTTGTTTTGAGACAAATATTGGCTATTCGTGGATCAAATTTGGATATTCGCAGACCAAATTTGGCTATTCGCAGACCAAGTTCAGCTATGTGTACCCCCAAAATTAATTTCCAACATGTGACCCACGACCCTCCTACTCACCCCGCTAGCACTTGTTTTTAGAAATTTTTTGTACACCCTCATTTATAATTTTCTGAATCCGCCACTAGGTGGTTGGCTTGATCTGAATCTTTAATTAAAATTAGAAAAATAATTGAATTTTTAATCATTTATATTTAATAATGTTAATTAGTCACTTAAGCTTCATTTGGCGCGGCGGTGGCGGGCGGCACCTGCGGGTGGAGATGGGGGTTGGGACCGGAGCGGAGGAGGCGGGGCTCGAAAAGCTCAGTTTTGCTCCTTTTTTCTTGGCGCGGCTGGTGCTAACGCGGCAAACGTCACCGCCGGACATTTGTTTACCCGCCTTGCGGTGACGTTTGCCGCAAACGCCTCCCGCCACCGCCGCGCCAAATGAAGCCTTAGTTGTTACTAGCTATCACTGTTTTGATAGTCTGAATGGATATTAATTCGAATGATATAAAAGTTCAAGACCCCATTTGGCAATGCGGTAGCGGTGGTGAACGCGGTGATTATAAACCGTCGTTCGTGAACGTCCGACCTCACCTGAGGAACTTATGTTCAAAACTACTTTTCTTTTAACATGTATTCTATATATGACGTGATTCAGGCCAAGATCCACCTGTCTGCATCACGGAGGGCAGACCACTCTGTCACGTGGCGGGTTGTCGAGATAGGCGACATTCGAGGGAAACCTTCTCCACATGGAGGTGTCCATCCACACTCTCATCACCAACTAAGCTGCAGCGGGTAGATTTCAGATTGGAGCCCACGTGGCAGAGTGGTCTGCCCTCCGTGGTGGCAGACAGGTGGATTCCTTGCCTGCATCATGACGATGGAGTTTTTCTCCAAACTCATCAGAGCAAAAACGCAGCGCCAAACGAAGCCTATGAATCAATTCGTCTAATCCTTTCAACACGATGGCTGAATAAATATATATATATAATAAGACGATTGTTATCCGCACTCTTTTTGTATGATTTATTATGCGCTTTTTGAAAATACGTCTTGTACATGCTTTTTTAGGAAAAGTGCTCAACACTAAAGTTGTAGGTCTTGTCGAGATCTACAACTTTCATGTTGAGCACTTTTCCTAAAAATGCATGTAAAAGGCGTATTTCCAAAAAAATCATTATAGTTACGCATATGTTTCAATCAGGGAGGCAATACGTCTTGTGCGTGCATTTTTAGGAAAAGTGTTCAACACGAAAGTTGTAGATCTCGACGAGATCTACAACTTTCGTGTTGATCATTCTTCCTAAAAATGCACGCACAAGACGTATTTCCAAAAAACGCATAATAACTAATACAAAAAAAAGTGCGGATAGCCAAAACTGTAGTGCGGATAACAATCGCCTATAATAAACATGAAAAATAATTTAAAATGTTATTAGTCTCAGAATAGCTGCCCCGACGAAGTCAGGCAGAGATAATAATATATTTTAAAATATTATTAGTGTCAGCATAATGAATATTCTTCAATAAAGTAATAAAACACACATGGAATGTGGTTGCATATATATTCTTTCTGCTCACAAAACTGTTGCTGCATTTCATGAAGTGGGAGATCAACCAGGGATGCAGTGGAAATTGCATACAAGATTCTGATAACAAATTCCTTAATTTCTTTATTCATAGTGGTGGCTGCGCTGCCATGCCACGCTAGCTTCTTTAATTCCACTATAAATATTCATCCTCAACCTTTGGAACGCCCAACAATTAATGGCTGGAATATTATTAAAGAAGCGATTCTCAGCACGCGCTTTTCTCATCTGCTTCATACTGCTTAGCCAAGCTCTCTCTCCCCAAGGAGGGCGTTTGGCAGAACCGAATGCGGCTGGCGGCAAACATATAATAGTCAGCGGTGGCATTAATGCAGTCGTGGAAAAGCCAGCCAGAAGGTTGGCCGCGGACTCTCCGGCGAGGGCTGGCGGCACGGCTAAGGTGTCCATTGATGATGCCCGGCCGTCAGTGCCAGGTCACAGCCCCGGCGTGGGGCATGAGTTAAGGAACATAGACTCTGCCGGGAAAGAGTAGTTAGCAATTAATATATATCTAGCAATCTTCATTCTCTTACCGTGCTTTCATTTTTTACAGTTGGATCTTTCACATGTTTTATTCAAAACATCTTTAATATGAAAAAAATAAAATAAACTTTTGAGGAGGGAGAGAGAGAGAGAGAGAGAGAAGAGATGGGAAGAGAGTGCGGCAGAGAGGGGAAAATAATATTTTTAAGTATATATATATTTTTATAAAATAAATATTGTAATATTGATGTATATTTTTTACGGTAATTTCGAGTACTCATATGTATATGTTGCGGGCATAGTCCGCAGACGCATCGAGTATGGGCGAGTCCCGCCTGGATGCGGCCAAAGACCGTCCGACAGCATCACGCAGGGGGGCTTGCCCGCTGTCGCTGGCCGGGTACTGTCGCGCTTGGCAGTAAGGGCGGAGCCCCGTGCCTGACACTCGTGTGTGTGTGTGTGGGGGGGGGGGGGGGGGTGGGTGGGTGTGGGTGTGGGTGGGAAAATTCTTCTTTGGATGTGTGTTGAGATTGGTGTTGTGGGTGAATGAATATTGCAATTACATGCATGCCTTTGTAGTTGAAGGCTTTGGTTGGGGGCGGTTTTTAATTTGCTCCCGTGAGTTTGGACAAAAAATTTATCGTCATAGAATAATAACATCTTCATTTCTAGACCCTAATTACAGATGTAACATCTTCATTTCTACTGGTCCTACTTTGCGAAATGATAATTTCTCATAGTCAAAACAAATAATCATGTACTGATTCAACACCGACAATGAACTCACAACATTGCGATCTACAATTAATATGATATTTTAAGATTGAAATTGAAAAAAAAACCTCCCATGGCCTGCCAAACTACAACTACCAGCACACAGTAGGACCATGAAACATATATGTATTGTCAAGCTAAGTTTAATTGCGTCAATCATTTAATATAGGCTCAGTTTGGGGGAACTTATTTTCACCGGTCAAGCGGTTACGACCGTATAAACCGGACCTTAATTTAGGATCCGGTTCATGTGGTCGTAACTGCTTGACCGGTGTAAATAAGTCCCCCCAAACGAAGCCATAGTGAATACATCACCCGACATTCTGTGGATAGATATGTGAGACACACATCAACATCTTAAGGTAATGTTTCTTACAAATATGGATCCATCATCATCTGAAATTGATAAAATTGCACCTCATAATATTCATACACAAAAGAATTTTGATGAATTTTAGTCTAAGCAAAAGAACATTGTGATACTTTGTGTATTAAATTGTACCATGTGCTCTCTTTTCTTGAAAATCATTTGTTGATGGCATTTTCTCTTTTCCACGAAGTCGCCATGCATGTAGAAAATTGATGTGACGGGACCTCCTCGATGCAGCTCGTGGGGTCTGTTGTTAATTTTTCAACTTTTGTGAGTGAGTTTCTTTGCTCTGAGTGTCTGACCTAATGATTGAACTCAGGTGAAGTAAGAGCATGTTACACCAGTCTGAACTCCTCTCGAACAGTGATTTGCGGGTTCAGAGGTTGAACCTAGGTTTCCGGGTTCAACAATATATATATATATTATTTCACTGCTTATATTTGTTGGTCAATTGATAATACAATCAAAAATAACTTGCCTTATACCAATTGTTATACCACCCGTAAAGGCCTTGGGGTGCGTCTAAAGGAAGCACCACTGAAGAGAGATGGGGTCGGCGGTCAACACGCAATCGCCCGAATCAAAGAAACCGAGCCCGCCATTTCCGCCGCCCACCGCCAGAAACAGAGCGCGCGCAAGCGCGTGCGCTGCCGCGCGCATAGTAGCGCGCGGGCAGCGCCCCCCGTCGTGGGGGAACGGCCCCGCCGCACCCCCCTCGGGGTGCGGCTCGCACGGAGCCGCACCCCTCCAGGGGTACGGCCAAGCCGCACCCCCCTTGGGGGTGCGGCCCAGCCGCACCCCTCAAGGGGTGCGGCCAAGCCGCACCCCTGAGGGGTGCGGCCCAGCCGCACCCCTCAAGGGGTGCGGCCAAGCCGCACCCCTCAAGGGGTGCGGCCAAGCCGCACCCCTCAAGGGGTGCGGCCAAGCCGCACCCCCCCGGGGTGCGCCTCCGCCGCACCTCCCATAGGGTGCGGCCCAACCGCACCCCCCCGGGGTGCGACTCCGCCGCACCTCCCATAGGATGCGGTCCGGCCCCCTTCCCTCGCCTTTTTCCGCAGGGGGGCTCGCAAGGGGCCCTGCCGCAGTCGCGCCCCCTCGTCAGGTGCGTCAGATCCCAATTCCTATTTGGGGGACAACTCCCCGCTCCACCGATCGCTCGGAACACCTCCGTGCTTACGCGCGCTCAGAACACTGCTAAGCGCGCTCAAAGCGCTTCCATGTTCGTCACGCGCTCAGAACGCCTCCAAGCGCGTTCAGAACGCCTCCGCGCTTACGCGCGCTCAGAACACTGCTAAGCGCACTCAAAGCGCTTCCATGTTCGTTGCGCGCTCAGAGCATTTTAGCGCTCACGCGCGCTCAGAACGCTTCCGAACACGTTCGGGAGCGTTCTCACTTTTTGTCTTTCAGGCGTCTCACTTTTTGTCTTTCAGGCGTCTCACTTTTTGTCTTTCAGGCGTCTCACTTTTTGTCTTCCCGGCTTCTCACTTTTTGGGTTTCCGGCTTCTCACTTTTTGTCTTTCAGGCTTCTCACTTTTCAGGAACGGTCAGTCGCCTTTTTCGCCTCCAACAGAACTGCCCGAACTGCCCGAGCCGCCCAAGCTGCCCGAAGGGCAAGGTGGTCATTTACGAAAAATGGCGATCCGTGTGCCCCAAACCGGAAAATATGATTCGTCCACCGAGCATTTATGGAAACTGCCAACGACAAAGTTACCGGACTACCCCCGGCCAAAGCTATAAAAAGGGGCCTGGGGGTTCATTTGAGAGGACCTTGACTTCTGGACCCGGGAGAGCTCCTTGCAGACTTTTGCGGAATTCTCCTTCGGCGCTTGAAGATCTCCTTCGTGGACTTGAAGATCTTCATCATCCCGAAAGGCGACTAGCCTTCTCACTTCCGAAAGGCGACTAGCCTTCTCACTTCCGAAAGGCGACAAGCATTCTCAGAAGGAAAATGCGACTAGCCTTCTCACTTCCGAAAGGCGACAAGCATTCTCAGAAGAAAAAAGCGACTAGCCTTCTCACTTCCGAAAGGCGACAAGCATTCTCAGAAGGAAAAGGCGACTAGCCTTCTCACTTCCGAAAGACGACAAGCATTCTCAGAAGAAAAAGGCGACTAGCCTTCTCACTTTCGAAAGACGACTAGCATTCTCAGAAGAAAAAGGCGACTAGCCTTCTCACTTCCGAAAGGCGACTAGCCTTCTCACTTCCGAAAGGCGACAAGCATTCTCAGAAGGAAAAGGCGACTAGCCTTCTCACTTCCGAAAGGCGACTAGCATTCTCAGAAGGAAAAGGCGACTAGCCTTCTCACTTCCGAAAGGCGGCTAGCATTCTCAGAAGGGGAAAAGACTTAGTTTTTCCGAGAGGTGGCCTGTCACCCTCGGAGCTCGTTCTCTCTCTCTCTCCAAATGTTGTAACGAGCAGCGGCCTGTCACGCTCAAGTTCTAGTTTCCAAGTTGTAACCCCCAGAAGATAGTGAAGTTTGGTCGGCACAGCTCCGGCCGCGTGGTTTTTTACCCTTTCCGGGTTTTCCACGTTAAAAAGTCTCTGTGTACTCAGCAAATCTCTAATTGACTGTTTGTGCGCTTAGTTCGCTCACGAGCTAAGGTGGTTCAAGTGGACCGGTCTACCCAGAGCCCTAAGCGTTCCGCAACAGTTTGGCGCCGTCTGTGGGAACATTCCCAACAACTCTTCAAAAGCCGACTGCCATGGCAAGGAAGAGTGCTCGCACTACTGAAGGATCGATGCCGGAAGGACGCGTCGACCCGGCTCCCTCCCACTCGCTTATCGATGCACCTCCCGCAGAGGAGGCACTACCGGCACCCGCGGCGGGTTTGGAGGTGCGCATGCGACAGATCGAAGAACATCAAGCTGAGATGTTGGCTCTCGTAAGGAATCTTGGGGCTCCTCCAGCTCCGATTCAGCCGCCAGCTCTGAACGCACCACCACCCCCAATTCTGAATCATGCCCCGAACGGGGAGGCCACCCAGGAAGACGAAGCCTCGGAAGGATTCTCCAATGCGGCAAGTTCCGCTCACCTTGCCCCACCAGCTGGAGGCCCAGAAGCTAACCACCGCCACCACCACGGAAGAGCTGCCCCTGAGCAAGCAGTGGAAAGAGCTACGCGAGAAGAAATACGCAACATGATAGAGGAGGAGTATGCCCAAGCAGGGCGACGCGCAGCTCTCGCCCGCCATCCCGCGCGCCACGGCTCCCCACTATCACCTCAAGTCCTGGACCATCCAATTCCAAACGGTTTCAAGCTTCCCAACATCGAAACGTTCGACGGGACGGACGACCCGCTGGAACACGTCAATCACTTCACCACCATCATGGGGATTTACAGCGCCCCCGACCAACTCCTCTGTCGAGTGTTCCCGACAACTTTGAAAGGACAAGCGCGCACTTGGTTCCACTCCCTGCGAGATGGGGCCATCAACAACTTCGCAGAAATGGCGCGGCAGTTCGTGGACCAGTTCATCGCCAATCGTAGGATTGTCCGAGATCCTTCCCATCTCTCGGGAATCCGCCAGAACGACGGAGAAACTCTGAAGGATTTTTTCCGACGCTTCACCTCTGAGGCGCGACAAATCCCGGGAGTCGACCCCGAGCTTTTGCAAGGATTTTTCCTTGGAGGACTCCGCCCAAGTGGCTTCTACTCAGCTCTAATGAGAGAAACCGTACAAAGCTATCCTGACCTCGTTCAGCGAGTCGAGGCCCAGATAACAGCAGATGAGGCAATTGAAGCGCACCGCCGGCAGTTCGAGGGGAGCTCGAAGAGGAAGAAAGAGGAGTCACTGCCACAGGCAGTTCCCAATAAGAACAACAAGCATCACGACAACCCCAGCCGAGACCGAGGATCTCGCCAACGTCAGGACTACACTCCCTTGAACACCACCAGGACTAACGTTCTCCTCTCCATCCGCGATAGCAACGCGCTCCGCAGGCCCGAACCACTTACGTCAAGCGGGAGAGACCAGACGCAATATTGCGACTTCCATCGTGGGCACGAACACAGTACTGAAAGCTGCAAACGGTTGAAGGAAGAAATTGAGCGTCTTGTCCAACAAGGCCTCCTCGGAAGGTTTTTACTAAATCAGGTCCCGAACCAGCACGGACCTCAGGCTGACAATCCAGTAGAGGGCAACGACATACCCCGACGCGGATAAGCAAGCGGTACTGGTCAGGGGAACTTTCCCCTAGTAGAGCGCGCACAGCCCGCGTCTCATCTATCATCAATTTCTATTTGTGTTTCTTCCAGTTTTTGCTTTTCGAACAATAAGCCGCAAGATTGTACTTGTGCGCATGTATCCATTGTTTATTTAAAATTGCTATGACAGTTTTTTGGCTCTATCAACAAGGTGAATTGTCTAAAACAAGGCAGTGAAAGTTAAGCTCACGATCTTCGATACTAACACGAAGTAGCAAATTCGCCAACATGGTGAAGTGAAGAGGCCTCTCGCAAGTGGAGGATAGGCGTCAAGTACGACAATTTCGACTAGGTCTGCCCAAAAGACCGCATTGCCTCGGCGCTGCTTGGGCGCATTGCCTCGGCGCTGCTTGGGCGCATTGCCTCGGCGCTGCTTGGGCGCATTGCCTCGGCGCTGCTTGGGCGCATTGCCTCGGCGCTGCTTGGGCGCATTGCCTCGGCGCTGCTTGGGCGCATTGCCTCGGCGCTGCTTGGGCGCATTGCCGCGGCGCTGCTTGGGCGCATTGCCTCGGCGCTGCTTGGGCGCATTGCCGCGGCGCTGCTTGGGCCCATTGCCCCGACGCTGCTTGGGAACCTTGCCTCAGCACACCGCGAGCACAGACTCGCGCAAACTGATTTTCTACTATGTAAAAGCCACGAGCACAGACTCGCGCAAACTAATTTTCTTTTATGAAGAAGCCGCGTGCTCAGATTCGCGCTAACTAACTCTCTATCATATGAAAGCCGCGGGCTCAGACCCGCGCAGACCCACCCGTTATTTTGTGAAAAAAGCCACCAAGCTACTCAGGCTTCTGCGCTGAACGGCAAGCTCGTCACAATCTCCAACACAGTCACAGGGCGACCAGCTCGCAGTGGAACAAGGCAAGATATAAATCTCTCCCACAACTGGAGCCCAGCAACGACTTCCGGAAAGCACGCACGACGACAGGCTCATAGTTGCGCAAGTCGCAACAACTTAACTCTGACATGGAACGGCGCGAAGAGAGCAATGACCAAAGCCGCCACAGAAAAATTAAAACCTCCGAACTCCTTGCGCCGAAACTCGGACTCCGAAGGTTTGGGGGGCTTATGTTATACCACCTGTAAAGGCCTTGGGGTGCGTCTAAAGGAAGCACCACTGAAGAGAGATGGGGTCGGCGGTCAGCACGCAATCGCCCGAATCAAAGAAACCGAGCCTGCCATTTCCGCCGCCCACCGCCAGAAACAGAGCGCGCGCAAGCGCGTGCGCTGCCGCGCGCATAGTAGCGCGCGGGCAGCGCCCCCCGTCGTGGGGGAACGGCCCCGCCGCACCCCCCTCGGGGTGCGGCTTGCACGGAGCCGCACCCCTCCAGGGGTACGGCCAAGCCGTACCCCCCTTGGGGGTGCGGCCCAGCCGCACCCCTCAAGGGGTGCGGCCAAGCCGCACCCCCCCCGGGGGGCGACTCCGCCGCACCTCCCATAGGATGCGGTCCGGCCCCCTTCCCTCGCCTTTTTCCGCAGGGGGGCTCGCAAGGGGCCCTGCCGCAGTCGCGCCCCCTCGTCAGGTGCGTCAGATCCCAATTCCTATTTGGGGGACAACTCCCCGCTCCACCGATCGCTCGGAACGCCTCCGCGCTTACGCGCGCTCAGAACACTGCTAAGCGCGCTCAAAGCGCTTCCATGTTCGTTACGCGCTCAGAACGCCTCCAAGCGCGTTCAGAACGCCTCCGCGCTTACGCGCGCTCAGAACACTGCTAAGCGCACTCAAAGTGCTTCCATGTTCGTTGCGCGCTCAGAGCACTTTAGCGCTCACGCGCGCTCAGAACGCTTCCGAACACGTTCGGGAGCGTTCTCACTTTTTGTCTTTCAGGCGTCTCACTTTTTGTCTTTCAGGCGTCTCACTTTTTGTCTTCCCGGCTTCTCACTTTTTGGGTTTCCGGCTTCTCACTTTTTGTCTTTCAGGCTTCTCACTTTTCAGGAACGGTCAGTCGCCTTTTTCGCCTCCAACAGAACTGCCCGAACTGCCCGAGCCGCCCAAGCTGCCCGAAGGGCAAGGTGGTCATTTACGAAAAATGGCGATCCGTGTGCCCCAAACCGAAAAATATGATTCGTCCACCGAGCATTTATGGAAACTGCCAACGACAAAGTTACCGGACTACCCCCGGCCAAAGCTATAAAAAGGGGCCTGGGGGTTCATTTGAGAGGACCTTGACTTCTGGACCCGGGAGAGCTCCTTGCAGACTTTTGCGGAATTCTCCTTCGGCGCTTGAAGATCTCCTTCGTGGACTTGAAGATCTTCATCATCCCGAAAGGCGACTAGCCTTCTCACTTCCGAAAGGCGACAAGCATTCTCAGAAGGAAAAGGCGACTAGCCTTCTCACTTCCGAAAGGCGACAAGCATTCTCAGAAGAAAAAGGCGACTAGCCTTCTCACTTCCGAAAGGCGACAAGCATTCTTAGAAGGAAAAAGGCGACTAGCCTTCTCACTTCCGAAAGGCGACAAGCATTCTCAGAAGAAAAAGGCGACTAGTCTTCTCACTTTCGAAAGGCGACTAGCATTCTCAGAAGAAAAAGGCGACTAGCCTTCTCACTTCCAAAAGGCGACTAGCCTTCTCACTTCCGAAAGGCGACTAGCCTTCTCACTTCCGAAAGGCGACAAGCATTCTCAGAAGGAAAAGGCGACTAGCCTTCTCACTTCCGAAAGGCGACTAGCATTCTCAGAAGGAAAAGGCGACTAGCCTTCTCACTTCCGAAAGGCGACTAGCATTCTCAGAAGGGGAAAAGACTTAGTTTTTCCGAGAGGTGACCTGTCACCCTCGGAGCTCGTTCTCTCTCTCTCCAAATGTTGTAACGAGCAGCGGCCTGTCGCGCTCAAGTTCTAGTTTCCAAGTTGTAACCCCCAGAAGATAGTGAAGTTTGGTCGGCACAGCTCCGGCCGCGTGGTTTTTTACCCTTTCCGGGTTTTCCACGTTAAAAAGTCCCTGTGTACTCAGCAAATCTCTAATTGACTGTTTGCGCGCTTAGTTCGCTCACGAGCTAAGGTGGTTCAAGTGGACCGGTCTACCCAGAGCCCTAAGCGTTCCGCAACACCAATTTAATTTCATATTTGCAAAAATTTAACACATTTGTAAGCACCTACATCAATTTTGAGTGGATGCGCTACTAAATACCCAGTGGGAGTATACTTTATTCATGCTGTATAAAAAAGTAAATCTAAGATTACAAAATCAATCATCCAACCATTTACTTCA